>WPDH01000109.1:0-328399 GCA_019137255.1 Corinectria fuckeliana | reverse complement strand
GGGAGGAGGAGGGGGGAGAGATAGGGGGTGGGGGGGGAAGGGAGGAGGAAGGGGGGGGGCATGTAGTCTAATGGGAGGGCAACTCATCATTTCTTCAAATATCAACGGCTAGAGCTGTTCCAGTGTCACCGAATTTTAGTTCAACAAGAATTGCATAATAAGCGCCTACTCATCGAGTTAGCGTCAATGACGCTGATGGGCTTTGATACTATCAGCAAAATGCAGCATTTTCCTGCATGGTTCAGAACTGTGCATGAAATTAAAAGCACAGAGGCCCCTTACAACTTATCCCAGGTCTAGTCAATTGTCCCGTTGAAAGCAAAAGTCTCTTCAAGTGGCTGCTGGACGTGACTTGGATCAGGCTCCAGTCCAGATAGTGAGCATCTACAAGCTGCATTGCCTAAGAGCGTCGAATGGCGGTACGAAACAGACAGGTACTGATATCTCTATAGTGGTCCTCTACTCCCGTGGACACCCATCCATCATATTGCAAGACGCCAAATAGCATTGGATATTCTACTGCTTGAGCATTTGCACTGAAGGGTGTCTCAAGATGCCCATGTGGTGACCGAGAGCAATGGGGTAGTAGAATTTACGTGTAGACAGCTATGATGAGAACGGAGACATTGGTACGTGGGATAAAACAAATTACACCTTGTGGACTCTTCCTCAATGGCCCACATTCTGGCATGAACATGTGCTTACATTTTGCCCTCCCACTGTAGGTAGACTTGAGAAGTTACCTGCATGCCTGCGCCCAGTTGGGATGTAACCAGGCGGCCTCTAGCATCAGGCTCGCTCCTTCGGCAGCGACTGGAGACCCGACGATCGCATCAGATGTTGCACTAGCCAACTAGCTAATACGACATAGGTTTCAAGTTGAACTTGACGGGTCTAAACATCTGGCCATCGGTCTCATGCTCTGGAAAGCCAGAAATGACGGGAATGAGAAAAAAAGACACCTACTCTCCTCGTGGAGGTGGCTGATGCGGTCTGCGATGAGTGATAACAGCCATGCATGTAGTTAGACAGTACGAAACCGAGTGGGATGACCAGCTTGCTTTTTCCACTGCTGTGAATGAGCTCACAGGGCATGTGGAAAGACTCACCATCGCCTGCAGCCGGCACGAGAACGCAAAGGAGGTTCGCCAGCCGTCCCTACTCCCTAGCCTTGGTATGGCACGGGTAGTGGGGCCTGATCCTACTAACGTAGCATCCTTGATTGTCATGTAGAGTTGTAGATAAGGTGTTGGAGGCATCTTGGTCTCAAGAAGTTGTGGTAGCTGCCAGCGAAGTCCGGGGAAAGGACACCACGATGCTACCAAGATGCTTCCCTGATTTCTGATGCAGCTGGATTTTATGTGGGGTGTTGAGACCCGTAGCAATACCGTATGGCGACGTTGTGACACCTTTCTGGCTCGTGTCATGTATGCATGCAACGGCCGACAAGCACAATGTTGGCGGCAGAAGATCTTCCCATGCGTCGACTCTGATGCTGATAGTGGCAACATATTCCCCCCACAAGGCCCACACTGGAAAGCCACCGGTTACGAAGTCCGGGATCAACGGCGCTATCCCACATCCCAAAACCCCAGATTCCGAGTTTTGATGGGTTGGTGGTGACGCGATGCGGTGGGATAATTGTGCGCAACTAGCAACCCCGGAAATCCACACCGTCCTTGGGATGCCTGCCCCATGATTTTGACGGGGACAGACGTAGGCTATAATTGCGTGATGCAGCTTTGACTCTCGAAAGCTTGTATGTACGGGGTACTATGTAGGATATTATGCGCGGGAAGGGTCTTATCAATAGCCCTGCCAACTCCACACGCCCGTTTGGATGCATCGAGAGGCGGGGAAAATGCGATTCTCTAGGAAAGTGGGCGCACTACGAGGACTAGGTTGCTTAGTCTATCTAACTGACATATTGCTTACCTATGGCGGTCAATGCTCTAGATAATGCCCCGTTGTCTGTCTCAGACGTGATGCTTGGCGAGTACTCACCTCCTGGCGTACTGTCCTGGACCTGGCAAACCCATTCACCCAGCGGGTGTTGCCTCGAGTCTGTGCTAGCATCCCCGGGTGGGATGAAATACTCCATCGTCACGTCATTTAACAGCGCGAAGACGAGCCCTTGCTTCGGCCACCGCCCCAAGATTGAAACTTCAGTGACATCCTTATAAGATTCGATATGTCGTTGAGTTGCTTTCCCCCCCCCAGGAGACATCGGACCTTTGCCGACTTCTCTCCAACCGGTGTCAACACATTTCATGGTCCACAGTTGTTTCCTCGCATTAGAACCGGGTCATCACCATGTCGACCGTTGACGACAAACCCCAAGCCCGCGACAATGCCTCATCCAAATCCGTAAGCGAGGCGGTTATCGCCGGAGGCCATGAGACAGACAGCAGTCTCGAAGAAGAGTTGCCAACGAAGACGTGGCGATCATATGTCTGGGACACGCTCGACAAGCCCAAGGAGGAACGCCGCTTTCTGCTCAAGCTCGATTCAGTCATCCTTACCTTTGCTTGTCTGGGATACTTCATCAAGAACCTGAACCAGATCAACATCAACAATGCCTATGTGTCCGGGATGAAGGAGGATCTCAACATGGAGGGGAATGAGCTCAACTACATGCAAACTCTGTGGACGGTGGGCTACGTTCTTGGAGAAATCCCCAGGTAAGCGGAAATGGCCTCAAATATTCTAGTCCACTGTGGTCTCGACGTTCCGAACACTGAGGCTAACTGCGGCATTAGTAACTTGCTGCTCACAAGGATCCGCCCTTCGATTTGGATCCCGACGTGTGAGGTTACCTGGTCAGTCCTCACAATTATCATGGCGAAGTGCACCAATGTGAACCAAATCTATGCGCTTCGGTTCTTCATCGGCCTTGCTGAGAGTACCTTTTATCCCGGAATGCAGTACATCATCGGCTCGTGGTATCGAAAGGACGAGCTTGCGAAGCGATCATGCATCTTCCACGCCAGCGGCTCGATTGGCGGCATGTTTTCGGGATACCTGATGGCCTCGGTCTACCACCTCGACGGGACCAACGGCTTCAAGGGCTGGCAGTGGCTATTCATCATCGACACAGTCATCTCACTGCCCGTCGCCATCGCGGGCTTCTTCTTCTTCCCAGACCTCCCAGAAATAACTCGGGCCTGGTACCTAAGCAAGGACGACATCGCGCTGGCGCAACGGCGCATGCAACTAGAAGGTCGAGCAAACCGCTCTCCCTACACGCTTGCGAAGATCAAGAGAATCTTCTCCAGCTGGCACATTTACCTGCTCTCTCTCCTCTACATCCTCTTCAACAACGGGTCCGGCTTCTTGTCACAGCCAGGATTCCAGCTGTGGCTCAAGGAGCAGGGCTACAGCATCTCTCACGTCAACACATATCCGACAATCACTCAGGCCGTCACTGTCGTTACTACGCTCATTTATGCTTGGTCGTCCGATACAATCTTCAAGGGCGGGAGATGGCAGCCTATTGTGTTTTCGGGCACCTTACTTACCATTTTGTACGCCAGCTTGACCGCCTGGGACATTCCTGTCGGGTGGAAGTGGGCTTGCTTTATTCTCGTCGGATTTGGTGGAGGCATCAGTGGCCTGACGTTTGCCTGGGCGCATGAGATTTGCAAGGATGACAACGAAGAGCGAGCTCTTGTGGTCGCTAGTATGAACGAGATGGCCTATGTCTTCCAGGCTTGGCTTCCCCTGGTTATTTGGCAGACCGTTGAGGCACCGCGGTATCCAAAGGGTTACCCTACCATGGTCGGGTTTGCGATTGCTATGGCTGGTACGGCGTTTCTCATCCGATTCCTACATAGGAGGGAGTTGCTGGCAAAGAAAGCAGCCTCCGCTGTTGGAGAGAGCTGAATAGGGATGTGGGACTGCTGATGCGTACAATAGTAGGAAGATAGTTAGACCCACGAGTATATAGAATGAATTGAATGGTTGTCATTTTGAGCCTACTAAAGCAAACGAATTTGACTTTGGTAAGTATTATTCCGAGAAGAAATGCGTAGTATTTATACGGGTAGTTATAGATGTGCGATTTCATACAGAGGAACAGCTTCCTAATGAGCGTAAGGCGTGCTGACATGAACTTCACGCAATCGATACAAGATAAAAGAATGGAACTCAACAGTGAATAACCTTATCGAAAGGATTACTGGAAGTATCTATATTTATAGCTCAAGAGACTTTGCTATAGTATATGTAGAATTGGTGCTGGGTCACCGATATAAGACCATTTACCAACATTCGACTATAGGACCACCTCGCTTCCCTTATTAAGCAAAAAGAACTCGGTAATCTTGCTACACATCATCCAAGATATCCAAGGCGTCAACCTGCATCTGCGGGCGCATTTATGGGTCGCAAAGTTGGTGACATATTCCCTGAGATGACGTGCTTGGAAATCCCTCTGGCGAAGGACGCACTCGGAGCCGAGCGGGAGGAACTTGGAGTCGTAAGATATGGCGCTAGATTACAACATCTGCAGTTTGCTCACTTTCCCTTCATTATATCTATAACGGTCCCTCGCGGTAGAGCAGCAGGCCCCTAATAAGAAGCCCCATTTCAATTGCGCCAGCTCTCAATCAATCACTAGGCCATCCCTACAAATGAGCCCTACTCTAACTAATGGCGCCGCGCCGTCCGTGCCTGGACCTGAAAAGTTTGGCAATGGCATCAAGGTGGCCGTCATTGGTGCCGGAGTCAGCGGAATCACTACTGCCGCGCATTTGCTGAAGAACGGCATTGACGTAACCGTCTTTGAGCGTTCTGGATTATCGTCTGGTGTATGGCACTACGACTCAAAAGTGACAAACAGCCCCAGCTACCCGAGTGTGTCACCATCCGTAGGCGACTACGTATCAACACATGGCCAGTCTTCTCCCAAAGCAGCAGCTTCAGCCTCGCAAAACGGCAACGTAACCCAGAACGGCGCCCAACCGCTCAACATCAACGACGACGAGGCCCTGAGGATTGCCTTCTCGCCCCCGGGCCCATGTTACGCCGGGCTCAGGAACAACGTGCCAACAAGCTTGCTGTACACCAGCCTTGGGCCCTGGCCAGAAGGTACCGAAGACATCACTGGACATATCAATATCGAGAGGTATCTCCAGGGTCTCAGCGCCCAGCATGGCGTCGACGACGTGACAGTCTTCCACACCCGCGTCGAGGATGCCCGGAAGTCGGATGATGGCAGTCAGTGGGTTCTGAAAACAGTGTCCCTCCTCAAAGGGAGCGGCAACCCTCGGTTCTTGGAACGAACCTGGCAGTTTGACGCGGTCGTGGTGGCGTCTGGACATTACAATTTGCCCCGAGTACCTGATACTCCCGGACTTGCAGCGTGGAAAGCTCGTTTCGGCGACCGCATCATCCACACTAAGGAGTATCGCCATCCCGAGACATACCGTGACAAGACAGTGCTAGTCATTGGCGGCGGCGCTTCGGCAATGGATGTGTGTCGGGAGTCGACCGCAACCGCGAAGAGAGTGGTTCAGAGCACCAGAGGCGGCGAGTTTGACTTTCCGACGTCCATGCTGCCTCCGTCGATCGAGCACGTGGGAGCGATTCGGAGCTTTGAGCTCGACTCTGAGACTTCTACAACCAACGGATCGGCCAACGGATCGGAGTCAGTGGATCCCATTCAAGGTCATGTTGTCTTGAAGGATGGTCAGATCCTTAGGGACATTGACTATGTTGTCTTAGCAACAGGCTACTTGACCTCTTACCCTTTCCTGCCTCAATATCATGCAGACAGCACTGCCGTTAATGCAGTCACGCCAGACGTGCTAGTCACTTCGGAAGGAAACATGGTGCATCATTTGCACAAGGACATCTTCTACATTGAGGACCCCTCCCTGGCATTCATCGGAGTGCCGTATTACACGGCAACCTTTGCACTTTTCGATTATCAAGCCCAGGCGCTAGCTCGAGTCTTCGCTGGAAAGGCGCGGCTGCCAAGTCGGGAGTCGATGAGAGAAGAGTATGAGAAGCGTGTCGCCACGGTAGGACGGGGGCGGAGTTTCCATAGCTTGGCTGAAGACGGAGCCGAGCCTGGGTACGTGAAGGATCTTTTCACTTGGGCCAACTCCAGTACTACGGATGATAAAATCGAGCCTCTGCAGGGCCACTCGGCTAAGTGGCTGGAGACGTACTGGGCGGCGAGGGAGCAGAGGCAGAAGCTTAGGGAGAGCACCAACAACCGCCCAGAGGCGACCTGGCCATAGGCCGTCTTGTTGTAAAGCTGTCCTCATAGGTGATAGAGAAACTGGGGTCGAGGAAGCACGATAGAGGTTATGGCTAGACAGTTAGTTGATATTGACATCCCTGGATTAAGGCCATTCGATCCGTATCACGTTCAATGCAAAAATCGTCCGACAGATACAATGCAGGGCCGGAACTTGATTGAGGTCTCAACCTCTCGGAATTTACAGACCAGGCAGCGTAAACTGAGTGCAACTGTTCGTCGATATCCGTAAATGTTACCTGCAACTTGCTGTCATAAGATCGCTCCTAAGCCTGAACCACGACCCTGATGGCCGCTATCCGAGTCGGATACTGTAAGTCCTGATAACATCAACTCCCCGATACCATCGCGGATTTTACGCACTACTCCTATTGGCTAGTCATGATGTGGCGACATGTTGTTTCCCCGAGACCCGCCCGCGGATGTAAGACGCACCTCGTATTGGCTTGGAAAGATAGTGTGTATACCTTCACGGACGCATCCCATTTCCATCGAGTTCTGAATGGTAATTCAGGACGTCATTGTACTCAAGCTCATGATCATTGCATAATGCGTTGCCGAAGACTCCGACTGAGTGAGGAAGGGGGAGTGCTATAAAGATGACGAAGACATCCGAGATTTGTTGCGTCTTTCTATAACACCAGCACAAAGCATATTTTCTCCTATCACAAGGCTATAAATATAACTATCTACAAACCACAGCACCAGAGTCCACCTTCATCACGATGCTTGGAAAGATTGCACTCGAAGAGGCCTACGAGGTCGCCGGCATGGATGTCAAGTCTCGACGCGAAGCCGAGCTCTACATCAACCCATCCGACCGCGAGAGATACATGCGCCAGATCAGCGACATCAACGACGAACGCGTGCGTCTTGCCGATGCACACGGCATTGGCTACACCATTGTATCTTTGACGGTCCCGGGAATTCAAGGCATCAACAACGCCAAGGAGGCCGAGAGCCGTGCTACGGAGGTCAACAACTGGGTTTATGGCCAAATCAAGGGCCAGCCCGACAAGCTCGGGGCGTTTGCTTGTCTGTCGATGCACGACCCTGCTCAGGCGGCCTCGGAACTGCGTCGATGCGTCAAGGAGCTCGGCTTCCACGGCGCGCTTCTCAACGACTTCCAGCACGCCGGGCCGAACGGGGAAACGTACAAGTTCTACGACCAGCCCGAGTACGACGTCTTCTGGAGCGCACTGGTCGAGCTCGACGTGCCCCTGTATCTCCACCCAGCAGCTCCCGCCGACATCGTCTACGATAAGCTGTACGCGCAGAGAAAGCATCTCATCGGGCCCCCGCTGTCCTTTGCCAACGGAGTCAGCCTCCATCTCCTGGGCCTGGTCACCAACGGAGTCTTTGATAGATTCCCCAAGCTCAAGGTCATCGTGGGACATTTCGGAGAGCACATCCCGTTCGACTTCTGGCGCATCAACCACTGGTTTGAGGATGTCAAGAAGCCCATTGCTAAGGATCAGGGCAGTACAATGTGCCAAAAGACCATCTATGACTACTTCAAGCAGAACATCTGGGTCACGACCAGCGGCCACTTCTCGACGGCAACCTTGAAGTATGTTGTCGACGAAATCGGAGCCGATCGGGTTCTTTTCAGCGTCGACTATCCATACGAAACAATTGAGAATTGCTCTTCTTGGTGGGATGGCCAGGCAGATGCTATCCAGGAAGCTGTGGGTAGCGTTGAGAACTATGCCAAGATTGGGCGAGACAACGCAAAGGCACTCTTGAAGCTGGGTAACTTCCACGACTCTGACACGCCAGTTGTCTAGACCGAATCAGGCGGGTCGTTTTACTGTCGTGATTGAAGGGTGCCTTATCAAGGAATCACAGGGTGTCTTTTGGATTCAACTATTGGGAGCTATCCATTGCACGCCGCTGAGGATATTAGGGCCTGTACATTTTTAGATGGGTAGACATATTTCCTATGTTGTTACTTACCTTTGCATCTTCAATTCACAGCTTTTGATTCGGTCTGTCGAAGGATCCTTTTTCAATCCCACGTGATCTAAATTGTTTCCTTCGTTCCAGCCTATGTTGCTCGTGTTGGCTGTGTGACGTTGTTCAATGCCCTAATTTCAACCTCCACGCAACAACGCCATTGGCAAAACAGGATTTCTCACTGGCACCTGTTAGAAACACTAGCAAATTATAGACTGTTATTATTTATTGTGGTCATTCAAGACTGTTCAAACTGTTGGTCCTCGAACAGGCTGTCAGTAAATGTTTTTAATATTGCAGCTAGCAATTGCCTATTGTAATTCAAACAATTGGCAATCATTTTTAAATCGTATCGAAGTTCCACCACTCAATGCCCTGATTATCGAACCAACCCTCGTTCAACAAGTCCGACATGAAAAGGTCGCTGAAATTTGAAGAACTTTCAGCTCCACTAGGATTGACAGGCTGCTGTGTTGAATCCGGTACGGGGTGCTGGAAATCAGGTTCTGGAGCTTAGTCGGAGATAATTCGTTAGAAAATAGACATATGTCTAGCAGGGGGATGGCTCTGGCAAACATTAAGATCTGTCAACATACCTAGTTTGCGTTGCCTCACACTTTCGACGGAGGATCGAAATCGTTGCAAAGATTGGATACCCTTGGCAGCCGATCTGATTTGGGTTTTGTGATACTCGAAAATCTCCAAGCCCATCTTCCAAGAGATTTCGGCGGGCTCTTGATCGAGAGTGAATCCAAGGTTAGGGCACAATGTTGCCGCGACAAGCGTCGACGCGGCGGCAAATGCGACTGAGGGTAGCATTGTCAGCTAAGCTACCGGGGCGATTCAGGGAACTTCATACACAGCAAGACATGCCAAGCCGAGTTCTGCCTCAGACTACCCAGTTTCCCAAGCGTTTCGTGAAGTAGACTCTGAGCAGTCTCGACACATCTTTGATGGACGGAATGACGGACACTGTCTACGAGGCGAAGGTCCGGCTTTGCTGTTCCTGGAAGGCCAATATCTTGCTTGCAAGATGAGAAGGACTTGGCTTCGGCTAAAAGGGAGGGCCGGAAGAGAAGGAGACGAATCCAAAGTATTCTTGATAGAAGAGTTAGTGTACGAGCATCTTGTTTCGAGTAAGTAAAAGGCAAACCTCGCTTTGAGAATATTTGCTTGCATTTGGAAGCAATCTGCCAAGTCGTAGCTGAACTTGGAGAGGTTAGAATCCGCCTGTAAGAAAGGGGGTAAAGAATCGCTGAAGTTGTCGAGACGCGAGGAGATGATCAAAACTTTCTCAAAGGAGCCTTCCAAATGATGGTCGCCATTGTCAGCACACGCTTCTGATGCTGAGTAGAAACAGACTAGAATCTCGTAAAGGATATCGAATAGCTCCATGGAGTACGAAAAGAAAGCTAAGCGTGATGGGTGGCTTTGCGGCTGTATGCCACAGCCATTCTCCAGCAAGTGCTCGTCATCAATCGCTACCGGAAGCGGCGTCGAGAAATTCCGTGACAATAGTGTCGGGCGCCCAAACGTCGTCGCTGTAAGTCTGTGGACGCGAGTCATCAGTACAAAGTTCGCCATAATCTCACGAGGAATATTACCTGTCTAGAGTCACGCAAGTATGCCACACGCGTCTTCTCATCTCCCGCTTGAGCTGGTTTGTTTGATCCACCTTGCCACTCTCGGTATATAAGCCAAGCCCTATCGCAACTCTTAGCGCCACACCGACAGTATTCCAACATCTGTCAGAGTGAGACGAATAGTGCAAGAAGATGCCTCTCAGCAGAAAGAGCTGCACGACCTGAACAGAGGATTCGTCCAGCAGGTCCATGGATACGATGCTGCAGGATTGCTTATACAGCTTGTCGGCAAAATACTCCCTTTGGTCAATTGGAACCTTTTCAGTGCGCTGAGATCCCAATGCGAGCATTATGCTCAATGTTGCTTGGTAGATCAAGTCAGGCGAATCCTTTTCATGCGTAGCATCGAAAAGAGCCAAATATTTCCCTGTGAAAGTCGGCCTGTGTAAAACGGGGAAAACCGGATGCACAAAGTCCCAGTAGCTTTGCATGAAGCTGTCGGCAAGGCCACGGCTAGGAAGCATTATTGGCTTTGAGGGGGGGTCTGGAGAGGAGGGCCGACTAGTCGAAAACCCGATGAGCGTCGCAACAGTATCGACGTCGGTGTTTTTGGATGGTGAGCCGGATGTGTCAGCTGCGGTTGCGACTTGTTTGAGAAAGGATATGTTTGAGGACGGCCCGTAAGTGTCGCCATGTTCTGTCGCAGCAGTGCCCTTTTGCATAGGCGGAGTGATGACGATCTGCTTCTCGGATTGACTCCAACTAGCTTCTCCATCTTTGACGCCCGCTGACAGTCTGTTCTCTGTTGTCGATGCTTCTTGAAGTCTAGCAATATCCGGCGTCTTAGAAGTGGCTGAAGATTCCGCTGGTTCGGTAGAACTAGGAGGGATCAAGCATCTGCTCTCAAGTTCCTGGAGTTTCTTTTTCATTCGCGCAAGTGACCTACAAGGAGCATCAGGAGGTATACAGGTATGCCGCCATCCTGTATCAACTCACGATTGCGTCGACGAGTTACGGACGGATTCTTGATAGACACATTGGTCTTGCCACCCTCTGAGGGTGCATGGTGAGCACGCCGGTCGACGACCATCGCAAGCAGTCTTTCTAGAGCGGCATGTGCTGCATGCCAACTGCGCCTTGTGTCTTCTCCGGGGCGGAAGGTTGTCAGGCATATTATGTAGATAATATCAACAGTTATCGTCAGCATATAGTGAGGGAACTGTACAAGGAGCTGTCCTATTACTCAGCGATTAGATGTCTGAAATGAGAATCTATCACGTGATATGGTTGAAACTAAGCTGAGATATTAACCTCAGCTGTGACTAGACGAGGGTTTAGCATACAGCGCTCTATAGCACAAGATCTAAGTGATAGTATACTAACTGCGCCTACGCTCAGAGTGTCGGTTAGCGTGAGCCAAGATATCAGTGGTTCGAAAAGGGCGATTCGGCAAACGAAAGATTGACCCTCTTTAGCGAGGAAAGTGTCACTAAATAATTTGGACTTTTTTCAATGGCTACTGAAAGAGGAGACTAAAGGCTCTTTACATTAAAACTAACTCTAACTCGGCACAGAACCATAAATTGACTAGTTGGCACTGTAAATACTGTGATAGATGTTGACCTCGACTATTATCAATCGCTGTTGCTAAGCACTAGTGTAAAACCCCCGATATGGACTAAGCCTGAGCCTTCTAGATCTTGCTCCTGGTCTCCTCTACCTGTGCTGTAAGCGTCCATTTTGAAGGCGTTAAGTATCTTGCCGTCCAAATTCAAGCTTCAGGGTAAGTGACAGACCGGCAACCCAACCGGCGACATCGAACAGCGTGGGGTGTGCTTCTAGAGTCAATACGTGTTGTGTCATCAGATATGCGCAAGCCCCCGTTGGAGACTTGGGGGTAGAGAGCACCTGCGCATGAGAAGGACAGAAAAGTATGGAAGAGAACTATCATGGACGCCACAATGGTAGGACCAGCCTGTTGCTTTCTGTCGAGTCTTACTAGAATGGCACAAATTCCTCGTGTCCGTCCCACAGACTTACGAGAAGCGACCTCTCACCTTTCCAGGGCGAGCGAGCATGCTGGTGAGAATGAAAGTCAGCATGAGTGATTTGACGACTCGCGATGATGGACATACCTGGACCGTAAAGTTGTCAATTAGCGCCACGTCTCCCTCCTCCCACGGCACCAAGAACCCAATATCGTCTGAGATCTCTAGATACTTCTCGAGAACCTCCGTCGGGATCGGGGAACCTTCACCGTACGTTGTCGGTAGATGATAGCCTCCATCAGTACCCCTATATGGTGGCTCCAGCGCCTTGTGGTCTCGTTGTCTCCCGTACACGCCGCCGAGTCCGTTGAAGAGGACCGCCTGTCCCGTCGACGCAATTCGGCGCACGGCAGGGAGCTTTTGGAGAACGTGCAGAGCGCCGTTAGGTTGCCAATCAGCATCTGCCCCGAGGCGGGTCTTTAGTACGTGCTCGACCTTGCGGCGTTGGGTCTGGAGGGTGTCGCTGGCATGAATGTCAAAGCCGTATGAGTCTTGCCAATTCCAGCCGATGGTCTTTGCTTCGGGATCTTGCTTGTCCGGATAGTATTGGCGGCCGATGATTTCTATAAAGGTATGTCAGCCGATGCGTGGTTGAGATAAAGTGCCGACAAGCAGAAGTTTTGAATCGGGTTCTCATCGAAGAGTCAGGACATCTTTGACTCACCCTTCTTGATCAGATTGTCAATGAATTCCGGTAGTTCGGCCTCCACTCTATCGTAAAGTTCAATGGTTGACAAGATCGGCGTCCGACCTCCTATCGTCAATCTTTCCATCAGTCTCGAGATCATTTCCAAAGCATATGAACCTGGCTGACCTTCTTCTGGTAATTTCTGGGAGTTGAAAAACAAAATACCGGGGAAGTGGGCGCTTCGACCATACTCATTATGGTAGTAGAACTTCACATGAGATGGCTCCTCGTTGGCCGTTTTGATATTGTCCCCGACCGTGCTTCGCTTGCCGGAGAGCCCGACCTCTTGGTGAGGCTTCGGATACTTGAAGGCCTTGGTGATCTTGGAGAAGTCCTCGGCCGTCTTGACAGACAGGCCTCGAAACAAGATGGCGCCACCTAATCATTTGTTCCGAACAGTGAGCAAATTTGCTGACTACATACGTTTTCTTCTAGAGAATCTGGAAGGGTTGCTCACGATTGACGAGTATTTGATCAAATATTCCCTTATTTGCAAGAGACTCGATACTTTGAGCTGTGGCATCAACGTCATTCAGCACCACGCTCTGCTTCACTCGGATGCCGAGCGGGAACACGTTTCCATGAACAGTGCGTGCTTTAGGAATTGAAAAGACTTCAAATGGGATGTCAGGTCCGGTAGGAAAGAATGGCAACGTGACCTCGACGCCGTTCTGAATGCCCGAGTGTATAGATGCCATCTTGCTATGTCAGGCTATAAGCACACAACAGCTCGTGGTCATCTACACATTGAGAATCGAAGTCCATATGAACGACTTGTTATTGATGACATATGATATTTAAGGCCGCTACTGGTAGGTTGCATCAAGACCGGAGCAAGTGCGACAATCATCATGGTATCAAACCCACCTACGGTGGCGTTATTACTAGGATGTCATCCTGCTTGAGCAAGCTAAGCTGCTGCTAATCCCCTCCAACGTCCATCGGCCCTGACATCCACCAATTGATTGTCGGCTGTTAGATACATCGTGATTCTTACCACGATGATGTGATATGCACAACGGCCTTATCGGCATCTTCGCGTGAATATTCCTTGGCGAAAAGGCTGCAGATAGGATACATATATCCTAAATGGGTCGGATCGCATTCGAGGAGAGCTATCAAGAGTTTGAGTAGCAACAGTACAGTCCCGTGGTCTGCAAATACCTCGGCGCTATCGTGATATCGAAGAGGCACTCAGATCCTGCTCAGCAATATAGACAGGCTCGATTTGACTGAGAAATATGGCCTTCTCACCCCTCAAGCAGAACGTCAATCGGAACGATGTTGAGTGCAGAATTGAGGCTGCCGGAGTGTCGAATGACTATAGTCGGGATGTGTCAACCGAGAACCGGTCATGGAAGAGTTACTTCTGGGATTCATGGGACAAGAGTCCTGAGGTATGTTGTTCAAGTTCCACAGTTGTTAAGACGAGAAATAAGGAAACTAACGAGGCATATGAATAGGAACGAAAACTGATCTTGAAGGTAGAAAAATCGGGTTGAATCTTTGCTGCCAATTATACCTCCCTTTTCTTACCGTGTGTACAGATGGACCTCACTCTCATGACTTTTGGATGCCTCGGCACGTTCGTCAAGTACTTGGACAAGTAAGAAAGCTGCCCCGTAACGACTGCAATCAATTGTTGATCTGACCGAATGTCACAAACAGATCAAATCTTCAGAGTGCTTTCGTAAGCGGAATGAAAGAAGACTTGTCTCTCTACGGAAATGTGAGTCTAGAGGTCTAGTCTTTGAATATGAAGAAGATCAGCCTGACATTACCTTCAACTAGGAACTCAACTACGCCAATACTGCATACGCTGTTGCTAATGTACGATATAACCATGCCCCCCTTCGTACAATCCTATCTTCCAACATCATTGACTCTGACCCGGTTTCGTCTAGATTATTGGTCTATGGCCAACCAACCTCCTTCTGACCCGAGTCAACCCCCGCTGGTTCATCCCATTTCTCGAACTCGGGTGGACGGTCGTTACGTTCCTCCAGGCTATTATGAAGACACCAACACAGATGTACGTTCTCCGGGCCATTCTAGCTCTTTTTGAAACCGGACATTACTCAGCGGTTGTATATCTCTGTGGAGCGTGGTACCAGAAAGGAGAATTAGCACGCAGGCTGGCCATTATCAACATCACCACGGCCATCGGACCTATGTTCTCGAGTTACCTCCAAGCCGCGGCATACACTGGGCTTAATGGTGTCCATGGCATGGCTGGATGGCAATGGCTGTTTATCATTGACGGTGCGTTCACAGAGAGGCCCGCTGTGCTCAGCATCTTTGGAATCAGATCTAGTCTAACGTTGTTGTTTCTCCAACACAGGTGCTATATCTCTCGGTATCATCGCTCCACAGTTCTTCTTTTACCCCGATGTCCCAGCGCGACAGAAGCCGGATCGTGTCTTTACTGAGAGAGTAACAAAGCCTGCATTACATGACTTGGGAACGAACAATGCTAACTTTGCGAAGGAGATTGAGCTGGCCCGCGACCGAAATCCACGAGAGGGCAGGGTCAGGCAGGGCGCATTTACTCTCGAGCAAGCCAAGCGTTGGTTCTTGACGTTGGATATCGTGAGTAACAGATTCAATGCCATCCTTGGGAATATCCGTAGTTCTGACTTACTAACCCACAAACCTATTCACAGTGGCTACTCTGGATCATCTCCTTGTAAGAAGGCACCGCTTCGGTTCTTCAGATACCACCAGCAAGATATCGCCCAGCGCTAACATGGTGATGCAGTTGCAATGCAGTAGTGGATCAGCCTATGCAGTCGATGGCGTTCTGGTTCAAGGCATGGAACTCTGTGATCCCAGGGTCCTACACCGTTCCACAAATCAGTAAGATATTTCTCAGATGACTTTCATTCTTTATTTGCTGCACCAGTTTCTAGAAGCTCACCGGCTGTTTGCCACAGACAACTACACAACCGGTATCCAGGCTGTGACGGTCGTCGTGACGCTGTTCATGGCCTGGTCGAGCGACACCTGGCTCCGCGGTCGCCGCTGGCCTATGCTCGTCCTTGGCAGCACGGTCAGCGCCACGGTCTGCCTGACGCTCGCCAGCACATCTGTGTTCCCGGAAGGAAACCGCGCCGGGAGGTGGGTGCTGTATTACCTCTCGGGCTTCTGCCAGGCCAGTAACTCCATGTTCTGGGCGTGGACGCAGGAGACGCTCTCGGGCGACCCGGCAACGAGGGCCTTCGCATCGGCGGGACTCAATGTGTGGGCGTCCGTCTCCCACGCCGTGATCCCGCTGGCGCTGTTCCAGACAGTGGACCAGCCGGCCGTCGTGGCGGGCAACTACGGCGCTGCTGGATTCGCCTTGCTTCATGCTAGCACAGCGCTGGGCCTAGCATACTTGCAGCATCATCGCCGTAAGAGTAATGTTGTGGATGTGGTGGAAGATAATACAGAAGTCATAAGTAGTGGCGAAATCCATGGGTCAGGCAGGGAGAGCTCAGATGACGGCCTCGCCGTCAAGTCTGTGCAGCCGGCAGTGCAGCCGGCAGTGACCTTGAGTAACTCCTCCGAGGCTGGCCGAAGAGGCATTCGAGGCGATTAATGTTATCAACATGGGGAAGCTCTAGAGCCGTTCCTGACGAGTTGTGGTTGAGGGAGGAGCCGAAGGAAGGACTTGACTGAACGAATCCGCTGGGAAAGGTTCTGACATAGGAAAGGCTTGTAGGAGGGGGTCCATTGGAGAGAGACTGCGTGAGACTTGCTTCTGCACGTCTCAATTGACGTGGTTGAGAGAAGCGGGAGAGTAAGCCTCTGATTGTCAGGTTCCGGGTGTCATTGGTCGTGTCTAGCTGAGTGAATCGTCTCCAGCAGTGGACTGAAGAATGCCACGAAGGGATGATCTCCCACAGTGTGGTGAACCATACCGTTCTAATGTTCTACAGTGGTATTAATAAGTGTACACTCGGAGAGGTACTAAATGATTGCAAGGTCCTACAATTACTGTAAGGCAGGCGAGAATCTGTCATCTAGCACGACCATGAGTTGGTGAAACAGGAGGTTGACGCGCCTACTATTACGAGGGTGGTGAAGAACCTGGCTAGTAAATACCTCAAGATGACCTGGACTGAGAGAACCATTGTCACTGGCCCCGCCAGGTGGAGGCCAGCGAGAAACAGCTCCGAGGCATGTGATTCTGTAGGAAGACTGACAAGGTGAGGCCAAGCCAATAGCTCATAGCCAGCTATCGAGTGGGGGCTTGCATACAGTCCGTCCACCGTCAATGGTGGGCTTCTCGTCTACCCCTCCCACCTTGCATGTAAAGTCATTAATTAAGCATATTCTTGAACTTGAAATGGCCTGCATTTCCGCATCAGGGTGGAGATCTGGGTGAGCTTTGGAGGAGACATGCTAGGCTGAGAGCATCCTGATGGCCTCGGTGGTGTGGAACCGGGAACCCAGATAGCGCATCCTTTGACATAGACATTGACAAACACGTCAACTAATGACGTTCAAAAAGACTTGGCTGTAGAATTTCATGCGTCTTCATTTGTCAAATCGTTTGGAGAGGCCGCTCGGAACGAACCATCGAGTTACCGGCTTTCCGCTTGAAGTCGAGGCCTCTACAACTCAGCAACCAACCCCAACCGAGTTGACTAGAACAGGCCATCTGAGGGAAAGGCAAGGGCCAATAGTTGGTGTACTTACAGTCGAGATGTTAGCATAGCTGCTAATCAATTGTGCTCATGCAGGCTATGCAGTGTTTGCAGCCGTATCCTTACAGCCGCTGCCTTGGTACGGTCGCCGGCATGAGGTTATGAAGAATGACAGTGTAGGTATAACACTCCCAAAAGTCCTTTGCATGAGCATCTCATCGTTCCAAGAAGCCTCACACAGCCTCATCAACTTCCACCACTTCAACCCGCTCCAACCAGCCGCGACAAGCTCCAAGATGATGATGTTCAAGTCCTTGACCATGGCTCTCCTGCTTGCTAGTGGCACACTCGCCTCCCCCATTAACGTGAGGGCAGAGACCGCACGCGCGACCTAAACGGCCTCCAAGTCCTCGGACACGGCCAGAGTCTAAGACTTGGCCGACGGCTGGAGCAAGAGCTACACCGTCCACTAGTCCTGCGACGCGACTCTGCACCGCCAGCTCATCAACGGCCTGGACGAGGCTGTCCAGCTCGCACAGCACGCCAACGACCATCTCCTGCGACGGGGCAATATGTCCCAGTTTACACAGAAGTAATTTGGCAACGGGTCGACTTCGGTGCCCATTGGCTGTTACGACGGCATCGACAACGCCGACAAGACGGGCGTGCTCTTCCGATGCGACGACCCGACCGCAACTGCGCTACGCAGAATGGTAAACTGACCTTTGATCTGGGGAGTTAAAGCAAACGAAGATGCTAGCCCAGCGGACGTCTCAGCCTGGGCTGGCCACTGGCGAGGCGACAACGCGACTGCCGAGACCGTCGTCTGCCCTGAGCTGGCTGAGACGGACCCTTCCAAGAGCCCAGTCGACAGCGACACGCTGTATTATTTTGCCATTGACGTCTCCGCCTACGACATCGCTGCTCTGGGCGTTGACTGGACGGGCGAGATTGCGAAGGCTACGGAGACTGGCAGCGACAAGGCCACCTCGACCACGGAAGCCGCCAAGGTGAGTTTTGACAAAATGTGGTTGTAAGAATGGCTGGCCAAATGGTGAACTCACATGGGAATCTAGAAATGCCAAACTCACGACGATGGCGCTGTCCACTGTTCTTGAATATACCTAGCCTCGTTGTTCTACTTTATGTAAGGTCTTCATATAGTCTCCATTTCCTTTGTGCCTGCTCGCGTGACCCCTGCACAACGGAAGTCAAAGGAGTTGAATTCGTTTGACAGCTTCTAGAATTGACATGTGAGATTCGAGGAGCATGCACGCTTCGTGAAGCTGAGGCATACGTCATCCTCCAAAGCGAGATGAATTAATTCGATACCTGCAGATCTGCGGAACAAACGGGCACTAGCACCGGTCCGTGGGGCCGTGAAACAGCTTACGTCTTGAACCAGGTACGAATGCATAGACTTACGACACGGAGGATAGAGGACGGGGGATGGAGGATATAAAACCCTAGCCTAGCCTACGGTAGCTTTGGCGGATTGAGATTTGCAACTTGTCGTGAATGCAAGCCCGGTACGGAATACGGTGATGCGAGATCATGACATAGCACACACGTCACCAGAGGAGGTGGAACCTGGTTAGGCATCAAAATTACGGTACGTGTGAATCCAAGGATACTTGGCGATGACGATGAGGCTCCGAAGAGTCCGGGCTGTTCTGGCACTGGGCAGCAACGGCTCACAGGTCTGTTGATGTCGAGATGGAACATGTTCTAGCTTGCTCTATGAAGGAGAGTTGCAGCGTTTTATAGACATCAGTCAAATGCTTGACTTGACTTGAATGCGAATCCTCCCTTGGGTGAGCTGGGTGCCAATTTCCAAGTCAGCCATCGCACAACGCCCCAAATCAAATCTCGCATCCCTGCCACTTTCAACCTGTCGACTTTGCCCCCCTAAGAAACCCCCAGCGGCTTTACTGGGTCGACGTGCCGTGCCCCCATTCGCATGGCGCTGGCCATCGGGGGGGTGGCCTCATGGTCGGCTAACAACCAGCCACCAACGTACGGGGATTGGAAATAAGACAGCCCTGCTCTCGCCCTAATTGCTATTAGGCGGTGCCAATCTCAAAGGCCACACGTAGTTGTACCTGCAAGTCAGTGTTGTCCGTCATCCCGATGGCGCAGTGACAACTGTCACACCTCGCCCACCCCGGCAAGCCAAGCAGCCCCGCTGGCACAGAGGCGAGGCGAGACGAGACGAGACGGGACGGGACGCAGGCTGCAGCTCTCAGGTGCTTTTGCCCGCCACGGAGGCTGCAGCACAAGTTCAGGTTTGTTCTTTGTTCTTTGACCGCTTGTCCCTTCTCTCCAAACCCGGCACCTCCATCTCCTAGAAAACGAGCCCAGCACAGCCTTTTCTGTTGCTGTCGTCGTCGTCGTCGTCGTCGTCGTCGTGAAGCATCGCAGCTTGGCCTGAAGCCCACCAAGCCAGCCAGCCAGCAGCCATGGCGTCCACCATCAACGGAAACGGGAACGCTCACCTCACAGCCGACATCGACTTCATCCAGACCCCGCCGCCGGCTCCAGAGACTCTCGCGACCGGCAAGAGCTGCGGAGTCGAGCTCACCAATGCAAGCCTCTCCCCCCCCCCCCCCTCGAATGGTCCAGACGGATACACAATTGGCCATTGATTGCTAACAGCGGCCCCAGTCACCCGCCATCAAGAACGCTCCTCTGCCCGCCGACGGCCCCGGCTACGAACAATGGTCGAACCTCGTCCTCGCCGCCGCCCTCATCGGAACGCCGACGTGGGCTTCTTGGCAGTTTGGCGGCGGCCTGAAACTGACCATCTTCCTCGCCGTCTTCACCACCTTCCCCGTGCTGATGGCCATCTGGTCCTTCATGTCCACCGTCAGCCCACGCCTCAACGACAAGGTGGAGCTGCCAGGCCGCCCCATCGAGTACTACCTGACCTTCAAGAAGCCTTCTGACCAGGCACGATGGAACGGACGGCACAAGATCCCCATGCAGAGCTTCTTCGAGCTGTACTTTAACGGAGACGTCGACTTGAATGGCGATTGTCTCGAGGTCTTGGAGTACCGCCACGAATGGGCCACGTTCAACTTCACCCTCGACCTCTTTCGATACATCCTGTTCAACTTTGCGCCCGACGTCATCCTGCACAACCGATCCCAGGACGAGGACCAAGTGCGGCCCAACTACGACCGCGGCAACGACCACTACGCATGGTTCCTCGGCCCGCGCATGATCTACACGTCCGGCATCATCTCGGACCCGTCCCGCGAAGAGACTCTGGAAGAGATGCAAGACAACAAGATGGCCGTCGTCTGCGAGAAGCTCGGCCTGCAGCAGGGCGAGACGCTGCTGGACATTGGCTGCGGCTGGGGCACGCTGGCCAAGTACGCCAGCGTCAACTACGGCGCCCGCGTCACAGGCGTGACCCTCGCGCGGCATCAGACCGAATGGGGCAACGACGCCCTCCGCGGCGCCGGCGTGCCCTCGGAGCAGAGCCGCATCCTCTGCAGCGACTACCGCGACATCCCCGAGACCAACAAGTTCGACAAGATCACGCAGCTGGAGATGGCCGAGCACGTGGGCGTGCGCCGGCTGACGACCTTCTTCCGCCAGTGCTACGAGATGCTCGAGGACGACGGGTCCATGTACGTCCAACTGTCGGGTCTGCGAAAGGCCTGGCAGTACGAGGACTTTATCTGGGGCCTGTTCCTCAACCGGTACATTTTCCCTGGAGCCGACGCGTCCACGCCGCTGGGCTACTACGTGAGCTGCCTCGAGAGCGCCGGCTTCGAGGTCAAGAGGTAGGAACTACCATGCCAGTGGGAGCCAAGGACTAGCTGACGATTTGCTCACCAGCGTTGACACGGTCGGCGTACACTACTCCGGCACGCTGTGGAGATGGTACCGTAACTGGCTCGGCAACGCGGACAAGATCAACGCCAAGTACGGAAACCGATGGTTCAGGGTAAGACTTTTGCACCATCACATCGTTCCTTCGTAGCTAACCCTGTCCAGACATGGGAGCTCTTCCTCGCCTATTCCACCATTGCCTCCCGCCAAGGCTCGGCCGCCTGCTTCCAGATTGTGGTAGTCAAGAACCTAAACTCGACCCGCCGCGTCGATGGCATTTCCTCGCAGTTTGGTCTCTCGGGGGCGCTGGCAGCGAGCAAGATCAAGACTGTCTACCCGTCTTTGAAGTTGTAGGCATGTTGCCACCTGTGCAAGCAACGTATGCAGTGGCTCGGGGGTTGAAGAAGAGAGCTAGCTAGCTAGCTAATAAGCAGACACCATACTGGTAAGTACTGAGAGTCGGATTCCCGCCTCATGGTGCGTCGCGGTAATCAGTTCTTTTCTACTTGGACGTCTCCTTGATATGGAGTTTGGTACGGAAAACTTGTTGCATCTACGAAGGGGGCGTATGCAAGTATATGAAGGAGGTCGAGTGGCCATAGCTAATGGGAGTGAAATATACGGGATAGGTTGACTTGTAATGGCGGGATTTATCTTCATCTTTCAAGTTTCTTTTTTTGGCTGGCCTCCTAAGTGATGGAAGGTCCCGCCTCCCAACACCGCAGCTGGTGCTGAGCTCATTGCCAAGGTTACCTAGTAATGAACCTTGTAATAACAACTGTCCCAAGAATTAGGTGACCATCTATTATTCTCCTAGCTTGCTAATCCGTTGTCCAAGTACAAAATGTTCCCCGGCGGCCACGTCCCAGTCTAACAGCCAACAGCCTTTATCGCCACTTCGCCTCCCCCGTCTTTCCTCAAAGCAACGCCCGAATGTTGCTTGACTTTCCCCAACGGCGCACGACCCCAATAAACTCGTCAATCTTCGCTTCATGCGTTGCCCAAGTCGTGAGAAGCCTGACCACGGCGTGGCCATCTCCATGTTTCTCCCAGACGTAAAAGATGAACTTCTCTTGCAGCTTGTTGATCAGAGTCAGAGGCAGCACCGCAAATACCTGGTTGGTCTCTGTGGCAACATAGACGGAGAACCCGGACTCTGTGATGCCAGATGAAAGCTTCTCCGCTGCGTTATTCGCCCTGAGTGCAAGCTCAAAGTAGAGATTCTCGCGGAACAGCTCGGCGAATTGTGCACCCATCATCCTGCTCTTGGCCAGGAGTGATCCGTGCTGCTTGACGAAGAACTCAAACTCGCTTGCTAACCCTGGGTCCTTGACAACGACTGCCTCCCCTAGGAGCGCCCCGTTCTTTGTCCCTCCGATCCAGAAGATATCAGTCAGCTCCAATATGTCCGGCAGCGACACGGTGCTCGCCTTGGAAGCCAGTGCCGCACCAATGCGAGCCCCGTCGAGGAACAGCAGGAGATTCTTCAGCTCGCACAGGTCCTTAATCGCCCGCAACTCCTGCTTCGTGTACACGGTGCCAACCTCGGTGGCGTTGGAGACGTACACCATGCGCGGCTTCGCCATGTGCGGGAAATGCCAGTTGTCGTCCAGGGCTCCAGAGATGATCTCGGGCGTGAGCTTCCCGTTGCGCGGCGCGGCGTTGATGATCTTGTGCCCGGACGCCTCCACAGCGCCCGTCTCCCGGGTCACGATGTGGCCGGAGCTCGCGGCGATGACGGCCTCGTGCGGACGCAGACAGGCGGCGATGGAGACGGCGTTGGCCGAGGTTCCGCTGGGGACGAAGAAGACGCCCACGTCGTCGCGGCCGAGGTGGCGTCGGATTCGCTGTCGAGCCAGGGCGCAGTATGCGTCGCCCCCGTATCCTGCTTCCTGCGAGTAGTTGCTGGTGAAGATGGCCTTGAGCAGGAGGGGGTGGGCGCCCTCGCTGTAGTCGTCTAGGAAGCTGTACTGCGGTTTACTGTGGGTAGGAATTGATTCCGGCATGGTGTTGTGCATTAAGGGACCTTTGAGATTTTTGCTGCCTGTGTTGGGTTGGCAACATTGCGCTTCAGATCTCGCTATATACGCAACGTTGACTGTTAGTCAGTGGGAGGTTAGTCAGTTGTTGATAGTGGGTCGAAATACTGTCATTACTCAAGGTTCGATGACGAGCTTTTGGTTGCGTGCTGTCTGCAGACATGTTGGATGCGAGGACGTTGTATTTGTTGAGTCACGTTTGAGAACCGCCTGGACATAATAAAGGACTTGTCTCAGAATAGTCGATTGGAGCGCGTGGCCTTTTCTCTCGCTGTGTTTATTTCTTGGAAGCTGATGACTTGTAGGAGGTCAGCGTTCTTCGTAATTCCCCGACAAACGACACCATTCATCACTTCATTGCGAAACTTTGTTACATGTGCACCCTCTGCCCTAATGCATCATCAGCTTCGTCGTTCTTCTAGGGTCTGTTCCGCTGAGAAGCGTTGAGAAGCATTTTAGTTGACCACGTCTACTCTCGTCCAATGCAAAGTGCTGGTTTAGATGGAACAGCTGAAAGATAACCATAGATTCACCCTCTACCACCTTTCCTCTTACGAGCTTGAAGCTTAAGGTTGAGGTTTGAAGCAGCCAGTTCGCACAGTCAAGATGCGGTGACGTCAAACCCACGTCTTGAATTAAGTCGTCTCGAGCGCCGAGTCATCCTCCTCATCTGTGGAGCTACTGATACTCCACCATCGGCCCAAGTCATCCATGCGCCGCGCCTAGCCGTGCGATCTCGGTCAGACCCAAGAGAGCCCTCGGAAATTGCCCATAGCGAGGAGAGTCGCTCAATGAACCTGTGCCTCACCGTGACCAGAAGAGTCCACAGCCACAATGACCCCTAACGGCTCGCCCTCCAACGCCCCTGAGCAAGCAGCGACTCCCCGCGACGAGCGGGAAAGAAAGTAGCTACTCCCCCCAATCCTGTGTCTCAAGCAAGCGAGCGACTCACACCCGCCAAAAAGGAAGCTTCGGAACCGCCTCTCGCAGCGGGCGTTCCGCCGCCGGCAGGCCGAGTGCATCAGGGAGCTCCGGAACCGCGTCAACGTCGACCAGAGGCCCGACGGCGAGCGGGTCGCCGGGCTGCAGCGGGAGAACGCGCGGCTCAGGGCGCAGCTGGTTGATATCCAGGGCAAGCTGGCCCGGCTGCTCGCGACGGTGCAGTCGCTGACGGAGTCGGTGGCTGGGACGCTTGATGGGCCGGCGGGTGCGGGTGCGGGTGCGGGTGCGGATGCGGATGCGGATGCGGATGAGGGCCGAGGCGAAGGAGATAAGACTGGGGTGCAGGAGACTGGTAGATTGAGGCGGAAGGTCGGCGTACGTGGGAAGCAGCCTCAGTCGAGGAACAGTCAGGTTTCACCTCGGGAAGCTTCAGAGGATGCAGTCGTCAACTACCGTCCTTCCATCGGGCAAGACCTCACCAGCAGCAAGTATCCGTTCCTCTCAAAACAGCTGAGTGGTGGCTTACCTCAAGACAGAGCACAACGACCTTCAAATACCAGAGTCAACCATGGCCGACCCTGGAGCCATGTACCCGCAGATCCCAAACATCTGGAGCTTCGAGTATCAAATGGGGCTCGAGCCTTACATGGACGCCATGGCTGCAACCCATCTTTCGAGCATGATGCTCGGCAAAGAATGGATGCATTCCAACTCGCCATTCTCAGACCACATCCATGTTCTGCAGTGTCTCCTCAAGGACAAGTTCAGCATGATGGGTGTTTCGCCCGGGCTGCAGGGTCCAACTCAGAGGTGCTTCAACTAGCTTTCCCAGACTCGTCAGACGGCTAACGACCTAATAGTCTTTATCAGCCGGTTCTGATGGTTCTTTCCATGTTCAACAGCATGACTCGCCCGGACGTCATGGCGTGGTATGCGAAGACGCGGTTCTTTCACATCATCGAGCTGACTGCCTGGCAACTTTACCCTTCCATCGGCACGTTCGAGAAGCTGCACGAGCGGTACCGACCAACCGAGATGCAGATGAAGAACCAGTACCCTCTAGTCATCGACTGGATACCATTTCCTTCCATCCGGGATCGTCTCATTCAACTCCATGCAGCCAACCCCCAAATCGACCAGATATTCTGCGACGCAGTCAGCGGCTACGTGGTGGAAGCCCTCATGTCTGATCTCGTGGCTAGTACGCCGGCTATCAAAGTGTACATGCGGGTCACAGATCTGATCACGGCCATGTCTTCCACCACGGAGAGTCGGCCCAGCCCTGGCAAGACGATGCCCGCACCGGACGTTGCATCGCTATTCACCTCGCCCGAGTACGCGGCGGCTGCGTTCAAGTACCTGAACATGGATCGAGGCGCTTCGTATTACAAAATCGATCCCGCCTTCTTCGGCAAGTACCCTGAGCTGTACGATCAGTCTAGCCACTTGACGGCGAGCGGCATCCCTTTGAAGCCGGACTTGCAGATCAGTCTCACTTACCCGAAACCGCTCAACACGTCAACCGTTGAGACGTACCGCAGCTTTATTCACTTTTCGTTGGACGCTGTCAGCAGCATCTCTGTTGTCTCGTGAAGACTGGGATGGCTCTGGTTGGCAAGGATGGAATAGCTACGGGTGTTCGAAGTAGCGAGTCGGCCAGTTTGTCAGACTGAAGACCAACACAGGGTCA
This sequence comes from Corinectria fuckeliana, assembly GCA_019137255.1. Taxonomy (NCBI): domain Eukaryota; kingdom Fungi; phylum Ascomycota; class Sordariomycetes; order Hypocreales; family Nectriaceae; genus Corinectria; species Corinectria fuckeliana. The sequence continues at coordinate 302,717 of WPDH01000109.1, read as the reverse complement.
AAATTTTACGGATATTGAGCAATATTAAGGCCGAAGGGGTTAACTAGGAGCATGCACAAGGGATAAAACGAGTAGGCGTTAAAGGGATCAGTTCATGGGCTAGGTAGGCCTACCGATGTTCATAAACAGGGTCATTCTGGAAATTTCAATGTAATCCTTGGAGATGTTGATGGTGTCTAATTTTACAGTGGGTGACTGAAGAGCATCTAAGCCTTTCCGAGCTCCTCTGAGCGGTCGGTGGCGGCCTTCACGGCCCGGCCAACAATTTCCTTCAGGCCGTCGTTCTCGAAACTCACCAGCGCGGCATGGGTAGTGCCGTTGGGGCTGGTGACATTCTTGCGCAGTTGCGAGGGTGACTCGGTTGCCTCGACGAGCATCTTTCCAGCGCCGAGCGCCGTCTGCTTGGCCAGACGAGAGGCCTGCTCCTCTGACAGCCCCAGGCTGGTGCCGGCTGTGATGAGGTGCTCGACAAAGGCGAAGAAGTAGGCAGGTCCAGAACCTTTGGGGGTTGAAGTCAGCGGGGGAGGGAGGGGGTTGTTGAAGCAATCCGGAAACGGGAGGTGCCGGAGCGAGCTTACCAGAGATGCCCGTCACGACGTCGAGGAGCTGCTCCTTGTCCACCCACTCGGCGGCTCTGCTGACGCTGGCCAGCAGCGCGGTAGCCAGCTCCTTCTCGTCGGCGGACACGGCCTCGCTGGCGAACAGGCCGGACGCGCCCTCGCCCACCAGGGCCGGCGTGTTGGGCATGACGCGCACGACGGGCGGGACGCGTGGGCTGCCGGACCCGGACCCGGCGCGGAACCACTCGACGTAGCTGGCGACCTGGATGCCGGCGGCGATGGAGACGACCAGCGGCAGGTGTTCGCGGTCGGCCCAGGCGGCGGCGAGCTCGGAGCAGGCGGCCTTGGCGACCTGCGGCTTGACGGCGATGATGACGATGTCGGCGTGGCGCGAGGCGTCGACGTTGGACTCGGTGGTGCGCACGCCGAGCGCGGCCATCTTGGCGCGGTTGACGTCCCACGGCTCGGCCACCAAGATGTGCTGCTTGGCGATGTCCTTGGCGAGGAGGCCGCCGATGATGGCCGACGCCATGTTGCCGCCGCCGACGAAGGAGATTTGCGCGTCTTGGAGGGAGGGAGCCATGGTTTGGTTGTGTTGGAGGCGATGGTGTTTGGGTTGGTTGGGGTTGGGGTTGAGGCTGAGGATGTTCTGTTGCAGCTTTTAAGTAAAGGATTGGGGCTTTCTGCATATCTACCCCGCACCACGAGGAGAACTAACTAACTAACCCATCTGCACCCGAGCTTGGCATAAGATGGGGAGAGTAGCTAACTATGAGAGAAAGTATGGATGTGCTTGATTAATACAGTTGATAATTAAATCATATCTTCTCCAAGTGGTCAGTCTGTGATGTCTAAATCTAACCCCCCTCTTCATCACTACGAGTGAGACTAAGGTGAGACCAAGGTGAGGCCAAGGTGAAGCCAAGGTGAAGAGCTCAACCTTGCCTGCTCCGATATCGTCGCTCTCTATTCTCCATCTTCAATCCACTCACCTCCAATCGACCGCAGGATGATATCATGACCATCACCCCACGACGGCTCACCTGCTGCTATGACAAACATTAGCGCATCTGTTTGACTCCGGCGTGATGCTGCGCTTAATGTCGGCACAGCTCCATCCTGACCCCGCCACACTAAAAAAAAACATCCCATCTGTGCCATCCTATCATACACACAGTGACACTGCAGCCTTTTATGATAGTAACATGAAAATAAGGATTCAAAGTGCCTTGCCCGGGTGAGAGGATACTAGCAAGCCTGAACAACATCACCTACGCATAGAGCGTTCTGGACCGCGACCAAAATGGAGAAAATGTCGCGCATTGGGCCTGAGACAACATCCTGGCCTCCTCATGCTGCCGCGACTTGTACAAACAGACGGTCCTTGCGGCGTCGTCCTGAGATGCACCGAGGTTGTGGGCTAACTGATCAGAGCTGGTTAAACAGCAATATTCGTGCATGTGGTCGACCGGAAGCCCCTCGAACCAGGACTCCAGTGCCTGCATTCCGGGAACATGTTCAAGCGAGCCGACACATCGAGGTTCGCTGAGCAAGGGACACTCCATAGGGTCGGCTGATCAGAGCCAGGCGGACAGGACGCGTTACTGTTGTCGGATTCCGAGTCGTGAGGGAAAAGGCATGACCTCGTATATTTACAACGCAAAGTTAACCTGAGACACGATATTTGCCCTGGCGTCTTCCAGTGAATCCAGCCCTGCCTTGTATGAGAAATCCCCTGCGATGCTGAGAAATTCTACGAGCAAAGTTGTTGGATGGTCGCTCGTGCACCCTGTGGTTGAATTCCTAGGGTTTAGATCCTAGATTTGGGTTGACTTCCTAGAAGACTGCATAGCCTCTCGGTCCCTTGAGCAGATCGAGGCTTCAGCGCCTGTGACGCAACTAAGCCCTATTTTGCGACGGGTGCAAGACGCTTCTGTGGTCGTCATGGGGTGACAGACAGAGGTTGGTAAGTGAAATGTGGTGGGCAAAAGCAGCAGGAATGTGCAAATAAAAAGGGCTGTTGCATGCCCATATCTAGGCCCAGCTGGGCCCTCCCCATGCACTCATTGTTTCTGGCGCTTTATTGTCAATAAGACTTAGATGTGCCAGGTCACTCCTAAATTGCCTTAGGAGTGGGTAAGTCTTTGGGTCTGGCACTTATTCCCGACATGAGCCTAGGTGCACAGTATGTACTAGAGCTGATTAGAACATCCTAGAAAGACTCTTTTACATCCATGCACCTTCGACTGCTGCTCGAGGGTGATGCACGTATTCGAGGATATGATCCGTTCTCAAAACAGACCCTCACTGGATGGCGGGGTGTTGACTCTCAGAAAAGAGTCGTTAGATATCTTCAAACCCAATTATTTAAAGAACACCTGTCCTGTCGGTTTTTTGGTACAAGAGAGCAGTTATACCTGGTCATCTAATGGGAGAACAACATGAAAAGCATAATGCAAGATGGGCAAAAGGTGATAGACTTGTGTCCTAACCCGATACAATTTTCAAAACAAACAGAATGTTGTCTGTGGCACACAATGTGGTTCTTCGCCGCTCGTTGAGTCTTTCTAGGCTTTGGTTAAGACAGGGTCGGCAAGAGTTATCCGGAGTTGTGGACTGGGTAAAAGGCACAGGTCACGAGCAATTGCCCTCATCCCCAGCTCGTCACTGCCGGAATCTCTCTATATAATATCTCTAAGCCTAAACTCTCCAGATTGTCCGATCTGTGTGGAACTTGTGACTCCCCAAAACGTAGTTTGGCATCCCGAAAGCTGAGGCGTTTAATATGTCCCTTGCAATGATCTGAGACCATTCTTGTCTAATTCTTGCTCTCCGAATGCATCTGGCCATGATGAAATGCTGTTGGCTGACAATCCCCAATATTCTTGTGAGGGTATCGCATTAACATCCAGCGTAAGACCATTTTCTATGGGAAGGAAATGACCACGGCTGCAGTTTAGGCCGAGTCTGTATGAAATGTCATTCTCGCTCGGGTTCAGGCCTGCGCCGCAGTCGTTTCTTACATTGTCTACCATGTTAGTGCTTTTGGACACCTAGGGTCACCGGCAGTATAGCCAACAGTCGAATAGGCTGCCTACCCAATATGTTAGTTAACCAGCCTGATCCAGGTAAAGGCACGCTTTTCTTCTCCCTAAATCCTGTAGCTTGCTTTTTACATGGCCTATTTTTGCCCACTTTTAGAAAACTAGACTAAGCTGTCGCAGCAGCCGTCCCCTTCCAGAGCCCTTCTTTTGCTTTTGCATATTGTTTTGCATTTAATTATCAACAACAAAAATCCCACTCTTCTTGATTTCTCTTTTCCTAAAACGTGCAATACCCGTTCTATTTCTCGCTTCAATCTCTAGGGCAAGCGTTTCTGTCTGTCCTAGAATCTTCACACTAAAGTGCACCCATCATTAACAGACTGGATTAATGCTGTAGTTCCACGTTTACCTCAATGTCTTTGTCGGTCTTAATGAGGCAGCTTGCTCTGAAGGAGAACTCGTTCTCAGCTGGATATGAATTGAGGGAATTGACGTGTTAGATCTCTGCCACTGACAAGGACGTTGTTTACCACTTTGTACCCCTTGAAAGCGACTCTGCCTTCTCTACGTGGATGTTCCCTCTCATGATTTCCGGTTTCCTCATATCGTCTCCATGGTTTCAGTTCATACCATATTGAAAATGGCTAATCGGAAAGCCAGTTGATTTTAAGTAGAGCGGCTCATTGTATACACAGCATCTTGCTTTTCGCCAGTAGTATGGACGTGTTCCGTTCATCGCCCAACTATCTTCAACTCCCAATACCTCAAAGGCGGGAAGACTAACATGGCAAACCCGCAGCCTAGCCACATGCCGAGATCTGCGTTGGAGGCCGCCTCGGAGATCGGGCCAATGTACCACACCTGGGACATGCCAAGGATGGCACCGACCCAGCCAATCAAGAAGCTCGCGAATGCAGCGTATCCGACCGGGAGGTATGACTTGTCCTCCCATGCAGTCCAGTCAAAGCTCTGGCGGCCGCGGAAGAGCCCATGCTCCAGCCCGACGATGCAAATCATCAGCATGACCCAGTACCCCATCACTGTTATCATGTTAGTAACAGTTCATAAATGTACGTCACTATTGGCAGATTATAAGGTGTACTTACATGCAACAAAGTTTTGGAAGATGACGAGTAGGTGCTCGCGACCAGCCATGGCAAGAACCAAAGCAATCAGAGTCAGCACGCAGGACCAGGTCCAGCGCGGCACAGCCTTTCCGTAGCGGCCGAGGACCTGGCACCCCAGAGCACCCGAGTAGATAGACGGCGTGCTGTTGGCAATGACGCCCAGGGCCACAACGACGGAGCAGAAGCGGCCGAAGCCATGCAGCGGGTCGAAGGCGGCGACGATTAGGGCGCCCGTGCTGACGTCGTTGGCATCGGACCACGCCTGGTTGTTCACGAGGCCGGTGGCGAGGCCGATGGCAATCAGGTACACCAGGTTGAAGGCAAAGGTCAGCCCGGTCACGGTGAGCAAGAAGATCTTGACGCGCGACGTGCGCTCCGGGTAGTAGACGTAGAAGTCGGACGCGGCAGCCGCCCACGAGTTGGGCACGTAGAAGCACAGGGTGAAGAAGGACAGGCGGTTGGCTGCCAGCGTGGATCCCGTTACGGTCGGCTGCGCGGAGGCGTCGAAGTACGTGCCCGCGGAACCGATGAGGACGGCGAGGGCGATGACTTGCGGGATCCAGGCGTATCTAGGATGCAAGTCAGCTCAGGTCATGATCTATGCGGAAAAGGGGACATACTGTTCATATCTGTGGAAGACAGCCATGCCAAAGACAGCGATGATCCACGTGGCGAGGGCAACGACAACAATGCCGACCAGGATGGACATGTTGCCGTCGCTCACAGCAGACAGGACCTGGCCACCGATGATGCAATCGATTGTGGTGTAACCGACCATGAGGACAACATTGAGGAGAGTCGGCAGCTTTGCCGGCCAGTAACCCATAAAGTACCGCAGCACAATCATAGTCCTGTTCCCGCTCTGAGGCCCCCAGGTCGCCATGTACGCCGTCGAGCAAGCACCGAGGATGGTCCCGAACACGGCCAGCAGCGCACTATCCAAGAACCCCAGGCCAAAGACCATGGGCCCGAAGAGGCCCGTGGCCAGGTTGTTGAGGGACAGGTTGGCGCTGAACCACAGCACGGCGACCTGCAGGTCCGCGGCGTGCGAGGCGGGCTGGCGCTCTTCGGGAAGCACGCGGTCGATGCCGCGCGCCTCGAGGCCCGCGAGACCCTCGATGCGGTTGTTGAAGGTCTTGAAGGAGAAGGACGAGGATGAGGGAGCGGCAGGTGGCTCGGTCCTGGTGGGATCCTCGTCGACCGAGGGTGTCGAGCTCACCCTGTCGGCGCCGCCCTTCTCGGTGACGATCTCGACGTCATGATTGGGCGATGGCATCTTGGGAGAAAGTATATGTATAGTGGCACTATACGAACAAAGCAAAGAAGAAGAAATGAAGGGATGAACCGTGCAGGCAGGTAGATTGACGAGTTGCGTGACAGCCACCGGGCGCAGTGTAAATTAGCCACAGCCAGACCAGACAACCTAGCCGAGAGAAGCAAGATGGACGCCGGATGGAACGCAGGAAACGTGGAGGGTCGGACAGGCAAGGTCACAGCGAGTGTACGACGTACTGTACGAGGGAAGAGGAGAAATAGGTAGCGGCACGGCTGAAAGAGAACAGACTAGAGTTTTGTTTAATACATGTAGTCTAAGGAAGTGCTGAGACGAGTCGAGTCGCCCCGAGAGAGCCAGAGCCAGCCATGCTGCGCGATAACTAACTCACTCACTCGCCTGAAGATGGCCGCGACGGTTTCAGTCCTAGCGTGCGTTGACTCCTCCCGGGAGTCCCTTGTAGGTGGAATGTATTCGTAACGGCATGTACATAGTACAGTAGTACGTGCAAGGATGATACAGAGCTCATGCGCAATTTATCTATCCCATGTCTTGTAGGCTGTTTGCTGCTTTGCGACTCTGCATTTGGTTGTTGGTCGAGCATCGAGGCCGAGGCCTAGGTCCCTGGACCCTTGTCCCTTGACTCGGCATTACCTAGCCGCATGTAAGTACATACTTACATACGAAACCCATGTCCGATGAAACCATGCGCATGTCGAACCCCCTGTAGACTAGAAAAAGGGTCTCCTTTGGACACGCCATGTCCGTTCTAAGGCTAGGCGGGCAATTCTTTCGAGTCAGTGCGAGCTGGCGGGCGGTTCAAGCGGGAGCCAAGAAAGGTAGGTCTAAAGGCCAAGAATACTCGGGCGGGAGCCAAGAGATGTGAAGCAGTAATTAGTCAAGAAATACGCGGGAGTTGGGGGATATCACGGGGATTATTATCGACTAGGCCCTGAGTGAGTGAGTCGCACACTTTCTTTTCACTTTCGGGTCGTTAAATTACACCAAGCGCTCTATAGTTCCACGTCTCGTTCTAGTTTATTATAGGTATTATTTACATCCAGCCTCCTCCCGTGGCCTTTCTACATGGGCTTCGTAGTGACGTCCACGTTGACCTTGGTTACCACGGTGATGTGGTCGCTTGCGTTGTGTCCGTGGTGGCGATCGCTGCTGACCTCGGCCTCGGTGTGATACGGCTGCTTCACGAGATCGGGAGCCTGCTGGTTGACGAGCTCGATCTGGCTGCCGCTGCCGCTGGCCTGGTCCCGCGACGCGTCGGTTCGCGCGCCGTCCTCGTCGTCCAGCTTGGCCCAGATGGACGCCTTGCTGGTCAGCGGGTGGCGGCTCTGCGGCTTGCGACGAGCCGAGCTGTCCGGATAAGACGTGTTGGGGTACGACGGGTCCGACGAGTCGCCCTTGGAGCCGAGGGCCAGCCGGATGACGGGCCAGACGAGCGGCAGGTTGCCGACGTACATGGCCACGCCGACCTCGGCGACGTACCAGTAGAGGAAGACGTACGAGTTGGGGTTGCTGAAGTTGTAGTATCGGTTGAGGACGGCGGCGAGGATCTGTGGAGGGTCAGCGAGGGTTACGGAGGCGTTGGTCTTGGCAACGGGCGCTTCTCACGTTGAAGAGACCCAGGCCGAAGACGCAGCAGAGACCGATCTTCCGCTTCATCGGGAGGCGGATCTTGATCATGATGGGAATAGGAATGAGGAGCAGCATCAGGTCGGAGGAGATGTTGCAAGCCGTCGCGAATATCATGTGGTTGTAGTAGGTGGCGCATTGCACTGCAGCCTGTTAGCAGCCGCCGCGCTGAACACTCAGTATTCACACCAAGCAAACGTACTGATCTTGACCGGGACCATCCAGTACTCGTAGGTGGGACTGCACCAGTAAAAGACAAACATGAAGGTGACGAGCAGATACGTCAAGACGCAGTAGCCGGCGACGACGCGGACGCCCCAGCGCTGCCGCGACGAGGTGCCCTCGGTCAGGCGCGCGTACAGCAGCAAGAGACAGGCCTTGACGGTCCAGGTGGCCGTGAGGGTGAAGATCTCGAGGACAAAGGTCATCTTGCTGCCGAAGACGGCCTGGGCCTTTTCGTCGGGCGTGAGGTGCGCCGCCACCTCGGGGGCCATGTAGTTGCTGCCATTCTTGGCCACCTCGTTGATGCAGACGGTGACGCCGGTGAAGTTGACGAGGGCGAAAACCATGAGATAGTCTTCGATGGCGAGGCGGTTCCATTTGCGCAGTTTAATGCGTCGTGCTATGCTGTGCAGTTTGGGGTCCGCATGTCAGCGCAAGCCACAGAATGTAGAATGTGCAGGGAGATTGTGATGGTCACCGAAGCCACCTCCATCCAGTTGGTAGATGATCAATACTCACAGCCGGCACCCGACTACCAGGACGCCCAGGACCCAAAGTATCCACGACTCAACCAACAGCGAGTCTGTAAACTTCATGATGGCGGGATGATTGACGCGGACATGCCTCGTTCACGAGAGAGAGAAGAAAACCGAGGGGAGAGGAGATTGATGCTTTGCTGCGTGAAAGCAAATCGAGTTTTTTTTCTCCTGTAGACGGATCCTCCTGACTGAGATGACGGCTGGAACGAGCGCCCTTGGAATACCACATGTAAGACAGATTGTGAAAAAGGATTCTCGCCAGGGGGAGGGGGACCTAAGCCAACACCAGTTTAATCATGCGCGTTCAAGTTAGTTTCTCCTACATATTACGGTCCTCGTACATTACACCACGCGTTATTGCTATGTACAAGGCCATGTACTTTGTAATCAATCATTTGTTCACCTGCCTCCCGCCCAAGTGCGTGATATTGAGCCCCAATAATGAGCTGTGCCTCTGTCTCGTTGCGAACCGGCCGACTTTGACTTTTGACTTGAAGATAACGACAGGGACAAGGGGACGTTCTGGGGGACTTGTTAGCCCGCATGTGGACCAACGCCAAGGCCTAGATCACTTATTCACAGTAGCATCGTCTTTCTACTAGAGCTTCAGGGTCCTCGACTCCGCCCCCCCCCCCCCCCCCCCCCCCCCTTTACATAGGTCCTCTCTATCAGCGGGGCCCCCGGGCCGTCTCCGATCCTTGCTCCCCGCGGTCTGGCCCGTCTGGGCAAAGCTTTGGCTGCTCCCCGCGATTCAGAGAGAGATTCTGGAGACGTGAAAGATACTGGAGACATGACTAGGGGACAGCACGGAGTCAGTGATACGCTGCAGTACGTACTTCGTCGACTACTCAACAAGCTAGTGGAGGCGAGCCCTGTCATTTCCATGGCTTCGTCTAGCGCGCCTGCAACTCACCAACTGCATTTCTTCTCTGCAGCTTTACGAATCCCTTATGCGTACGTGCCCTACTTAGCTTGCGACTCCGTGTTGGCTACCTCTTGTTGCCTCTGTTGGTCCACTAAGCTGCACCAACTGCCTCTTTAGGCAAGGCAGTCCCGGCACAGGGTCCAGGGCAGCTTTCGAGTTCGAGTCTATTGTTCGCAGTGCAGGCCGTCCGGATGGCGTAGGTGCAGCAGTTGCTGCCGGAATCCGGTGGCTTGCATGGCTTGCATTAGTTGATCAGGCCCGCTGCCCGCTTGTTGGTGACCATCGGCCGTCCTCCGAGTACACCCGTCGTTGGCAGCACTGGGCGCTATCATTTAACACGCACACCGGCCGTCCTTGGCAGGCGACTCGAGACGAGGCAGCCAGCTAAACCACCAATCCATCGTCGCCTGAGCCGGACGTGTTCTCGCCCTGTTACCGCACTCTCTACTGTCCCCGTGGTGTATAAGCCGCATCGCCGCCAGCCAATGGACGCCGACGCCTTCACCAGCCGCGCCTTCGACTTCCTCGTCGTCGGCGGGGGCACAGCCGGCCTGGCCGTGGCCTCGCGTCTCGCCGCCGCCTCCTTCGTGGTCGGCGTGCTCGAGGCGGGAGGCGTCGCCGAGGCCGACGACGACGATATCAACATCCCCGGCCGCTACGGACGCGCGCTGGGCGGGCGCCACGATTGGCGTCTCGCCACGGTGCCGCAGCAGGGGCTCGGCGGTCGGACGCTCCCCTGGCCCCGAGGCAAGCTGCTCGGCGGCACCAGCGCCCTCAACTATATGGCCTGGAACCGTGCTAGCAGCGCCGACTACGATTCCTGGCGCGCCCTGGGGAACCCTGGATGGGGCTGGGACGATCTTCTGTGAGTGAGCCTGTGAGAGCTCAGATGCATCTTTGCCTGCCCCCCCCCGTGGCTAGCTAACCACTCCATCTTCTCCGCCTGCAACAGCCCATTCTTCAAACAGTCCGAGACGTTCCACCCGCCGAGTCATGACGTGCAGGAGCAGCATGACGTCTCGCACGACGCAGCCACCTTCGGCCGCTCGGGTCCCATCCACGTCTCCTATCCCACCGACTACTCGCCCTCGCACCGGCTCTGGCACCGCACCCTCAATGCCCTCGGCGTCGACTCGAACCCGTCCCACGTCGGCGGCTCCAACGTCGGCGTCTGGACCTGCGTCAACGCCGTCGAGCCGCGATCTGCTCGCCGATCCTACGCCACCGACTACTGCTCGCCTGCAGCAGTCAATCTGCACATCCTCACCGGGGCCACAGTAAATGAGATTATCGTCCGGGATGTCCATGGCCAGCCTGTGGCCACGGGCGTCCGCTTCGCATGGCAGGGCACGGAACATGTCGCTACCGCGTCCCGCGAGGTTGTCCTGTCCGCCGGCAGCGTCAAGTCGCCGCAGATCCTCGAGCTCTCCGGGATAGGCAATCCCACGGTGCTAGCTCGAGCCAACGTCCCCGTCAAGGTGGACAGCCCGGCGGTGGGAGAGAACCTGCAGGACCATCTCAGTAAGCCGCCCCTGGTTGCGAGATAAGGATGGATGGGTCCGGTCCCTCCGGTGTGGCTGCATTCACTAACACGGGCGGCTGATGCTTAGTGCTGGCTACCATATTCGAGGTCGACCCCCTTCTCGCCAATCGAGACGACGTCCAGAGCGACGAGAAGCTTGCAGCCGCAGCTCGCGAGCAGTATTCGCGGGATAAGACTGGTCCACTAACCATCCTCCCTGTGTCTATCGCCTACGTGCCGCTTGCTCACTTCGTACCTGACGAGTCTCTGGCTGGCCTCCACGCCAAAGCAGACGGGTTGACCGTGTTCGATGCAGACAAGAAGGCCATCCTGACGCAGCGACTCGCTGGCCACGCGAAGCTGGGCCAGATCGAGTACATCTTCGACCTCGGCAACTGGAGCCCCTTCTTCCAAGGCGAGGAGGGCAAGAAGTACGGAACCATGCTTCAGATCCTCCAGTACCCCTTCTCCGTTGGCTCGATCCACATCCGTCGAGCTTCCAACGGCGGCCAGCCCACGGCAGAGGACCACCCGGACATCGACCCGCAGTACTATGGCGGAGCACACGGGGCTTTAGACGCGGAAGTAATGAAGGGGTGCACGCGGTTCCTAAGCAGGATTGTGCGTACGGAACCTCTCGCCAGCATCATCCGCGCACCCGCCTCGCCGTCTGCGGCAACGCTCGAGGATGACGATGACCTCAAGGAGTGGATCGTGCAGAACACCATCACCGACTGGCACCCGGTGGGCACCTGCGCCATGGGAGGACGTGCTGGGATCCGCGGCGGCGTCGTCGATGAGCGGCTGCGCGTGTACGGCGTCAAGGGGTTGAGAGTCGTGGATGCGAGTGTGATGCCGCTCCAGATTTCAGCTCACATCCAGGCTACCGTGTATGCCATTGCCGAGAAAGGAGCGCACATGATTCTGGAAGATGCCAGAAATGACAGATAGAGCCTTGGTAGATACAAAAGTTTAACTCTTCACCTTTTACAAAAGCAGGGACTTCATTATATGTCTGGTGGTGGAATCCTCCATCAAAGTGGCGATGCATTGCGTTATGATTTGAAACTGTTACGTAGAGCACATGCTGGTTCCCCTTAAGAAGCTGTACTCTCACACATAAAACTACCAAGAACCCATTTTTTTTATTCCAGTTTGTCATTATCAATCTGTCCCACGGTCTGCCGCAGAAGAAACCCAAAGCGTGGGCGAGACCCATCCTGCCTTTCATCACCAACTTAACCAGTTTATATCGCAGATCTAACGCCTCCACTTTCTCGATTCTCGCACACTAGTAGTGGATGAAGACAAACTGTCAGGCTAGTCGAACTGTTGAGCTTGTATGGAACTAATCTAAGAGGAACCGGCTATGCGGCTGAAGAAATAGATTTGTAATCACGGCGAGCTGAACCACCATCATGGATTCGATTGGCTCAAATCACACCCAGCTAGAAACCGCGTACGCCTCCCATGTAAGTCATTGTCCGATCGAAGTGGACGTTAGCTAGTGCAAAGGGGAGAAAGTCGCTCAGGATGGTACTAAGCGAGATCCCCCGGCAAAAAGCCATAGTGATATAGGTCTGAAGAAAGGCTCGGGTCGCTGGCTAGTTCGAGATAACGTGTAAATAGACATCGTTAGTCCCCACTATCGTATCAATAGAGGAATGGATACGTAGGGAATACCCCTGAAGATGGCATCCCAGAGGAAGTTAATCGTGACAATGACAGTAGAGATACAAAGACCTAGTCCAAACTACTGGCTGTCGTAGAACCGGCCCAAGGCTAGATTGTCCGGAACGAGCCCTTGGTAGACAACCACTAACTACGCCATGGTCTCTCAGACCCAGCGTAAATGGAGTCGACGCCAGCACAATCTTAGTAGGAATCCTCCGGAGTGGGACGATAAAAAAAACTCTCGCTTTTCGGAGGCCGCCTTCGCAGGTTTCTTCGCAAGGGGGTCTGGTGTACCCGCGGCGAGAATCCCAAAGTCTCGCTGACTTGTTGCATCATTTCTGTGAGAACCGTAATGCACCATAACCTGTGAAAATTCTACCTTTTCAACCTTCCATCACTGCCTCCACTTAACTGCCTCGGGTAGACGGCCAACAAGTCTAAGAAGTCGTGTACGGTGAGACAGGGTTGCAACGCCGAGAATACTTCTCAAGTTTGTGCGAAACCCAGTTGACCAGCAGCCGAACACTACGAGCATACCCGAGGCGAGCACAGTATTCAACACCAGGATGTATGGGTCGCTACACGAATGCCAAACATGGTGACTGTTAGAAGCGGAATGATAGTGTCGATGACAAAGGCCCCCTTGACTGCTGACTCGCCGTAGAGGAAATCACTGGGAAGTAGCGCGGTGGGTGGTTCGTGGCATGCTAGCTACGCTTGGTGGGTTTCGCGGTGAGTTCAGAGACATGGACTGATGTCACACCTCTAGGTGACAAGCTGGTAGGCCTTGGTACGGTCGTTTCTTCTGAGGACTATATGGCATGGAATCTCCACAACAGTGGCCGAGGCCAACAAGCTGGTTAGGATGACGACGATCCTCCGCGGAGAATCTCCAGGCTGAAAAGCTCTGCCGGAGTGTCGAGGCCGAAGCTGGCCGCTTCGAGTCCGGAGCTACACCAACTACAAGCACTCCGACAAGCGCCAGACCCAGCCAGTTTTGAGTCTGGGGGGCGGGCAGGACTAATCAGTTGGAAGACGGATCATGAGACAGAAGTGTCAGGCCGGGGGTCAGAGGATGCGTCTCGAGAATAGAGGAAAGATCTGATGACGCCCGTCGGATCTAAATCGCAAGTCGCAGCATGAGAAGATCCATGGAGAATGCTGTACTAAGCGAAACAACATATATGATTGAACACTACTTACGCTGACAAGGAGGTACCTGCGCTTTTTCCAGATTAGTACAGTTCAATAACAAGAGGTAACCCAGAGATGACTGTTCTGGAGACGAACCTTGGGCAGCAATACATTTCTGTTTCACCTAGTTCCTCGGCGGTCCGCCTCTGCCCACCACGGCTCAGGTGTGAACGATCGTCCATCCATTAGCAAAGATTGCGATTGAATATCAGTCGCCGGTAAGTGGCTGGCATGCATCAGTGTCGCGGTGATTTAAAGCTAGATTGGTTCAGGCTTTCCTTGGCAACCGTGTTCTCATTGCATCTACCTGTTAGAAGCTGGATGGGGGTCGTAAACAGCAAAGGTTTCAGCTGAGTGGTTGACTATTCTGGTCATGCGGTCTCTTAAATGGTGTTCTCGAGGCTTAGCTGTTTACTATCCAGCTACCCTGGACCTTCGTGCGCTGGAACTATCGAGACACAAATCCATACATCAAAGACCAATTGGAGCCCTTCTTCCCGGGACTAGACATTCCGGCGCCGTGATTATGACTAGGCAGTTTCCCCATCGACACTTCTATTGACGGTGGCGTTAGAAGAGTAGTGTAAACCTTTAAGTGCTTGCGGGATCGAGCAGGTAATCTGGATAACTTCATATTCTCCTTTTAGCACATTCGCGTATACCAAGGTTCCACGATATCCAAGTTGGATACCGAAATTGACAATTTGAAGATCAATCCCATGCTCTAGAAACAGTAGTGTAGCAGTCTCAAAGCGTCCGGTATTTAATATAGAATCAAAAGCTGTGCTATAATCATCGCTGGCGACCCTAAGGTGCTTTATACACTAATAGTAATTGACTAAAACACAGAGTGATTGCAGTTCTATACGACCCTATGGGGTGACCTACGCTTGACGCCAATTTAACTATAATTGTGCTATTTGGGTTGTAAACTCACACCTCTTACCTATTGTTCGCTTTATCACAGGCCTGATTCCCTAATTAATGCTTTGTTTAATAATCTGACTCCCTGACACCTAAACTCTATAACGCTCTAACACCCTGATGCCCTGATTCCCTAACTGGTCTATCATTATAAATAGCGAGACTATCAAAGGAGAGTAAACCCCGAAAACAAGCATATAATATACAGCCCGATTAGAAATATCACACAGCCTGAATAGCACAACTCTTTAACTACGCCCAAGAGTAAAAGACACTTCAATCCCATTCTAGGTCACCGAAGCTAAGGATATGTCAAGGGGTACAAACCTGTAGATTCTGGGTCTATTTAAGCGGGAAATCCTGTCGGACGGGTTCCAGAATATGGCCTTAAAGTAAGTTTGATTTGTGCACTCGGACTCGATGCTCACCTGTGATTCAATAGTCCGAAGTCCGAGCATGTCAGCCGCTAGTTGTTTTCTTGGCTGTTCGTCAGCGCTAACAAGATCCTTCGATGTATGTAAGACTCGGCAACGGCGGCAGGTCATGCAAGTAAATAGGTCGTTAGGTCGCGCCGTTTTCTTCCTGAAATCATTGTTCGTTCTCCCTGTGTTGTGATATCTGTATCTATCTTCACGACTAAAGTCCATTACCATGGGCACCTCAGTCAAGGACGTCCTCCCTTCAACGTGCTCGGTCGTCGTCCCGTCACCAGATTCCGCCCTGAAAGACGTAATACCCCGCCGCTGGATGCAGCAATACGCTTCGACCCTCCCCGCATCGGTCATCGCACCCTCAACGGAGGAAGAGATCGTGGCTGTAGTGAAATATGCAAGCGTCAATAGCCTCCGCGTGCTCCCGGCCGGCGGCGGCTGTTCGGCCTACGTGCTGGTAAACGGAAAGACCATCTATCTCGATATGCAGAACTTCAAGGACGCGAGCGTGGACACGGAGCGCCATCTTTTGACTGTTGGGGGTGGCGTTCGATGGTCTGAGATTATGGGCAAGGTCATTGAGAGGGGATATTACGCATGTGCGTTGGCCATGCCCTGAGGGATTCCAAATGATTGAACTCATTACTAACGACTACTTATACGTTGCTACAGTATGGACGCACTTCAGCTTCACAGGCGTGGTGGGCTCGTCGCTTGGCGGCGGCATCAGCTCCTTCATCGGAACCAATGGCTATTCCTGCGACCAAATTCACTCGGCACGGGTCATAACCGCAAACGGCGACACCCTTACCCTATCTCACGAGTCCATCGGTCAGGAAAAAGCGCTGTTCAACATGCTCCGCGGCGGCGGGATGGGTCTAGGCATCGTAACGAGTCTCACCTTACGTCTACACCAGATATCCTCCCTGGACCTCGAGGAAGGCGGTAAAGTCGTTGACCACACAGCCATGTTCCCTCCCGCTGAGTTTGAATACGCCGCGCATCTGTACGCGAAGCTGACGCCCATTTCCGACGAGAGGCTGTCGGTCGCTTGCGCCATCATGAATGCTCCGCCGGGGATGCCGGTCTCAGGCCCCGTGATGATGATCTCGACAAACTTCATCGGCACCCTCGCGGCATCGAGACCGGTACTCGCGCCGCTCCTCTCGGACGAAACAAAGTCCAAAGCCTTGTTTGTTGTGCCAAAGACGACGGAGCTCGCCAAGATGAACGAGCAGCCCGACGGCCGCTTCGCGAACGGCAACGCAGACATGGACGCCTACAGCGCCATGCTGACCCAGGTTTCCGCGCAGACAGTTCTAGCCGCTGTACAGCTCTGGGCCCAGTTCAACGAGGCGAACCCAGCATTGGCGGCAAGGAGCACCGTCGTCGTGCCGTCTTTCTGCACCGCCGGTGCCCAGGCCGCGGACCCAGACCGGGAAACTGGCTTCTGTCACCGAGGGCGCGGGTTTCTGGCGCAGCTTATCTGGGTGGGAGTGACGGAGGAGGAGGTCCAGCTCGTTGCACCATTCTCTGAAGAGATCTTGGCTGTGTTCAGGAAGGAAGATGATGCTCATGGTGTGCCGAGAGCTGCGTACCCGAATAACATGAGGGTTGGGACGGACATGACGCATGTGTACTCTCCGGCGAAGATGGAGACACTTCGCGAGGTCAAGAAGTACTGGGACTCTGAAGCGGTGTTTTGGAACCCGGCTGTGGAAGGCTGGGTGTAAGGGTTGACACTGGATTACGGTAGTAGCGGGCGAATGCCAGGCGTTCATGTTATCAGTCGTGACACACTCTTCCAATATCTAGCGAGGCGGACGAAGGACCTTGTGGCGGGTGTCGAGATGCGCAGCAGAATGCATACTTGAGTTTGCGAGGAATTCCTTGGAGCCCTTTGAGAAACAGAGTAGGTTTCCCTTCATCTTTATTCCTGACGAGCTTGCTATCCTTCGAACTAGTCCCGAGACCCGTGAAACTACCAGAATCCGTAATCTCGCTTTGGACCCTTCTCATGTTAGGATTATTCGTAGGTCAAGTTCCAGCCGCCCCATGTGCCCTTTCAGGCTATAAATCTGCACTCCGTCTCTTTCTGAAGACTGGTTCTTAGTACACTCTTCCCAACAGACCGTCCCCTCATACCCAGGTTGTTCAGCTCCAGGACTCGTGGAATGGCCCTGGGCCACGGTAAGCATGGTATGCTTTCTGGGAGATTTCAACGTCGTTGTTTCCGTGGGCTCGGATCTGTTAAGATCTACGAACTCAATTGCTTCTTCATATGTTCGGAAGGACCGATGCTTGGCGCCCTTTGAGCCGATGACCAATGGCTTCGTCTGCCTGTACATCACAAGACTTAGCCTATGCTCGTTGCGTTGATAGCTGTGAATGCGGAGGTTTACTCCCAGGTATCGAACACTCCAATTTCCCTGCCGATGGCAACCGCGTAGTACTTCGTAACCATTCTTAGGGCCCAGCGCAGGAAGATACAACGAGTCTTTTAATAGAGGTTAAAGCGAAGTCTGACCATAAAGTACATCGGTGCACTTTCAAGTGACGGAGAGAGGGCTACGCGACTCCGGGATGGTGCATCTTTCTCTATTTATGGTCGGCAATGATCTTGCTTGTTGGGACAAACAGGATTGGGGCGTCATGCTTGGGAGGCCCACCACCGCGGGAGGCCAACCACTACTGCAGGAGGCCAACCAAAATGTGATAATGCTGCTGGCTATGTCAGCACTCGACTGCAATCAGCGATGCACCCACCACCGGGCCAATAGTTGGAGAGGTGGCCACCATCCTCATTAACTAGATGTGCGTTGCTTCTCTGGTCAGGCTCTCTAGCTCAGGCCATCATCTCTCGGTCTGCCATACCTCATGCACGCTCTATATTAGTACCCAATGGCAATGGCTACACTGGTGATCAATCATATGTACGAGTCTGTATGAGTTTCGCAACTGAACTTGATGTAGTTGTATGCTGAGGTCAATTGCTATTTGTGATGTCCTTGCAATGCACCGTCTCTGCGGAGTGAGATGACAGGTCAAGTTCTACGAATGCCAACTAACAGTGCTTTAGTCTCATTGTTTAACAATAGTTATGTCTGAAAGCCTTATTCATATACATACAAACTTCCCATCCTAAGAACTAAGAGTCGACTCTCAAGCCGTAGACCATGTTCGACAAAGGCCATGACTCTGTTGCACCTGTGTGCACTGCAATCAAGCGTTGTGTGTCTCCAAACCTCGAGGATGCCGCCAAGCGCTGCAAGAAGTCAGGCCGTTGAGTCCGATGTTCACGAAATGGTCGGGAGACGACCACCTCTCCATTTAGTCTTTGGCCGTTTGGGAATGTACAACGCGCCGAAGGCCTTGCCGCCCAACTGCACAATGTCAGGCTGCATTAAGATTGTTTGGCATTTGATTGTCGATTTCTGTAAACAGATGCGATGTGTGTAAACGCCAAGCGTTTTGGTGGCAGCATAGCAAACGCTCAGTGCGTCGAACCGGTGAACACTCCCACAAGCAAACAATCAACATCAGAAAACAAGGTAGAAGGACCCATTAGACTCTGGTGAATACAATTCTCTTACAGGCCGTCAGTAAACAGTCTCTCGATCTTGCCTTTACTTTTCATCTCACCTAACTTGTTCCTTCAACCTTCGGTGTTCCTGCCTGATTCAACCAACCCACACACCTCCCGTCGGCGGGTACAAATAGTCCATCATGTCCGGCACTTTAGCAATGGCACCACCAGGCCATTTACAAGTCCCATTTCATTCGAAAGACGTTTCCATCTTCGATCGCCGGCTTCTAGACCAAATCATTTGCAATATGGAGACTATTGGACTTCACGATTGTCGCATCATGGTCAAGTTCACCACGGTCGATAAGCTGTTTAAGGAGATTGATAAGTGTATTCGGGTTAACCAGGATGCTCTTATGATTACCGGTATGTATGGTCTACTTAGGTGTTTCTATAGTAGAGGGGACTAACCAAGTTTTCTTTTAGGTGTTTCGCAAGGAGATTTTGATAACATTCGCGATCAACGACGCTATCTCCGCCTCAAGCATTACGACCCAGACGCCAAGCTCCTTATCGTCACTATTCCGACAGCTGCCCATGAGCAACTCCACTTGGTTCTATTCAGACATGTTACAGACTCTGTTTACCATATGGGATTACAGAATCACTTTAAACTTCAAGGCGCTACAGCACTAAAGCAAGAGGGTCACCCAAATAAAGGCGCTGGCGAAGGAGACTCTTCTGGAAAGCCAAGAACACGCCGTGGAAAATGGCCGACGCTAGTCATCGAAGCTGGGTACTCCCAGTCTCTTGGTAGCCTAAGAAGAGTTATGCGCTGGTGGTTTGCTGCCTCTGACCATGAAGTCAAGATCGTCGTTCTCGCCAAGTACAACTCAAGCAACCATCAAATTATCCTTGAGAAGTGGAGGGAAGTCCCGCCAGGAGCACGACCAGGGGCGACGATGACTCGGGCGGCGGCAAGGCTTGAGCCAAGCTGCGACCAAGTCGTCACCATTACTCCAGATCCTGAAATCATCGCATCGAATGATACCGACGCAGCCTCAACCTCATTTGCTGTGACTAGAGGGCCACTTCGATTTGAGTTTGAGCTGCTGTTTCTCCGGGCGCCGGTAGCAGCACAAGGGGAGGGGGACATTGTAATGACTGTTAGTCAACTTCAACATTATGCGAGCATGGTTTGGGAAGACCTCGGGGGGTTGGACATTGGTCATGATGAGGGGTAGGGCAGTAACTTCTGTCTTATTCATAGAGTGCTATTGTAGTCGAGACGACGAGAACCCATTAAAGAAACAATACCCATCATCGAGTCTATCTTGTGAGGAGCTGGAGTGGCGATGGTTCGGCAGATGATGTTGAGCTGGTCAGGGTTTACTAGTGAAGCTGGTTCAAAGTTTTGGGTAACGAAAATGTGTCTCGACCTGAACTAATCATTGTCAGCGATCCTCGTCCCGAAGACCCCTATGTTCTAGCCTTTGGGCCGATCGCGATTGATTCCGGGCAACACTAACTAGTCTGACTATTTATTATCCGACCTGAGTGCTTGTCTTAACCAAGCATCTTCAGCATTTAGTTTTAAGGGTGCGGAATTTATGTCTAAGAGGTGGAAAAGGCAAAGGCTTCCGGGGTTAAAAGAAAGACGGCACAAGCCTTTGAGGCCCCGGTAGCGTTTCTGTAACTAACTTTACTTGGTTCCAGGGATACAGATACTACTACGTTGGACTGTTTACTGGAGCGTGTGGCGTAGCGAGAAGTCCCCCCCGGGGTGGTTTTGAATAAGTCACACCATCCCGACATGCTTTGAAGCTTGTGATTCTGCCCTCAAATTTCTCCTGAGTTTCCTGACAATCATAGCTGGTTTCCCGGCAACAACATGACGAGCCGATACATCCTACTCAGGCATCATTTGTTACCAATTGTAGTCTGAGAAAGCATAGGATTGGGGAGCCAACATACCTTGGTGACAACGCTTACAGCACCCACGGCGGATTCATCCCTATCGTCACACATGGGAGGATGACGGCGTTCTCTCCTATCCAGCAATCTTCAACGACAGTAATGGGAGCCCCGATCTCCGGCCCGTTTGTACCGTTACGCGCCTCCTCCTAGTCGACTGGGTGATCCCCGCTATATAAAGATACCCCTGGACCGAGGAGAGTACGCGATCCAATCCAAATGGTGCAGGTAACGATGACTGCAGTTAGAATTGAGGAAGACATGGCTCCCAGCTCTAAAATTGGTTCCATAATCAAACTTGATTTGTCGTTATATCTAGGGAGACTGGTGCAGCACCGCGTCATCTTCGTTCTCTGTTGCAGCTGGGAGAGACATAGGATGATCGCTCCCTGTGATATTACTACTTGTTGTTAGACCGAGCGGGATGGATTCTATGCCAGATTAGCGACTTCCAGTAGAGCGGGCAAGATTTCCGTGGGCTTACCAATCCAACCTTGTTTGATCCGTGGTTGTTGGTGAGATAGAAGGAATCGCTTCCCATTGCAGCAACTCGGTTAGGCGTCGCAATGTGCTTGTCTGAAAGGTGTGAACATGCCTCAACTCGGTCGCACCTGGCCCAGTCTCGAAAAGCTCAATGGTAGAATTACCGCCGAGGGCCGGTCGTTCAGTACGTACAGCCTGATTGTGCCCTGGTTGGTGTTGTCGACGCCAGTGAAGCCGACCAGGCTAAGCAGGCCGTCACCCGCTGTCCCGAGAAAACCGGGAGTCTTGAGAGTCCGAAGTTCGAATCCCGCCTCTACGGGCTTATCGATTTGCAGCACGACAATCGAGTCCTTCTAGGAGCGAGCAGAGTAGTTGAACTCGCCGATACTGGAGGAGTCAGTCTTGGAGGACTATAATATCGTGCCATGTCTCCTTCTCCCCGAGGGGGATTTTTACGAGGGCATCCAGCGGGACCGAGCATCAGGATCCGAGCAAGCGAGGAACAACTGTCCGGTTGATTCGGAGAGCCACATGTCTTCGCAAGCCTCTATCTGAGTGTCCACAATGGGGCGGCACGCGTACAGGAAGTCGGAGAGAGGCTGGATGGTTCTCCCGATGCCCAGACCGAGCCAGACTGCGTCCTTGAGATAGATCTGGAAGAGCACGGCGAGCAAGGCCACGACCGTGAGGCCGACCTTGAACAAGACGTTTGCCATGGCGCAGATTCTCCGGGCGATGTTTCCGTCGCTGGATTGAGTTGAGGTCCAAGGGATTCAAGAAATCAAGAGCCAAAATTAGTGACGACAATAGTGATAGAAGGGCGCGCCTCCGACCCACATTCTACCTTGTGTAGACTAATCGTAGGATGCGACGGATTTTAGATAATGTCTGAATCCAGTCTCGAGACCAGGCAAATCGTCTGGACTTCACTTTGCTGACCGCTTTCTAGAATGCCGTTGTGATTATCGAAGCCATTTTCATTATTGATGCCGTAATTTGCACCGCCCGTGAGCCGATTATTAACATTTTCGCTGCCTGAACGAATAAGCCTACTATTTACGACGCGATCATGCAACTTATTTTCTCTAGCGACCGCGTAGCTAGCCCTATCATGTCATTATCTCCACGCCCTTCACAATGCATCTGCAATTGGATGATTATAAATCATGACGCCCTTTTGCAGCTTGTCATTCCAGGGTTTTAAGTCATAAGTCAGCTATTTATAACTCAAAACCAGGAAATTACTTATTTGACCCTCCCTCCGTCAGATGTCATTTTTCTCCTCTAGAACAAGCCCACAGTTACTTACAAGTCAACTCTTACCATGTCTCCACCGCAAACAAAGATCAAGGCCGTCTTCTTTGATTTCATGGGCACTTGCCTCGACTGGCACACCAGCGTGGTCCAGTCTTTACCCTCTTCGATCCCCAGGGCCGAAGCTTCCAAGTTCGCCCTGGAATGGCGCAGACAGTACTTTATTGAGAACAACCAGCGCTTCCGTCAAAACCTCCAGCCTGAAGACATTGACCTGACACTTGCCCGCGTCCTCCAGGCCGTGCTCAGAAAATCCTCCAGCCAGCATTTTACATTGGACGCTGACACCAAGAAGCGCATGGTGGAAGCATGGCACTCTCAACCTGCTTGGCCGGAGGTCCAGAAAGCAATACGCAGTATCCGGGACGATCTTGGCCTCGAGGTTTTCGTCCACGCCAACGGCACGACGCGCCTGCAACTTGACCTCACTCGCTCATCGGGGCTGAGCTTCAACATGTTGTTCTCGAGCCAGTTGCTGGGGTTGTACAAGCCCGACCCAGGTGCATACGAGAAAGCTTTGCAGCTCGTCAAGCTCAAGCCCGAGGAAGTGGTCATGGTTGCAGCGCATGCGTACGATTTGCGAGGGGCTGGCAAGGTTGGGATGAAGACGGTTTACATCCATCGTTGGACCGACGATGTGGATGAGGATATGGCGAAGGTTGAAGCGGACGTCGATGCGTTCTTGGAGGGCATGGAGGGTCTCCCTGCCGTGATTTCGAGGATCTAGAAACTTCCAGACCGCGAGAGTATTATCTCCCTCTTTTGAGGAATTATTTAATTCCCCTACCTGTAGCGTAGCTTTGTTCGTTTGGTAGATAATCTGATTCCACAATACGAGTAGCTTCCTCTTGGTAGCAAAGACCTCTGGCAAAGCAGCGATAGCGTTTGTAGGCTTGTACGAGCAGGCAAACAGGCGAATGCAGAATAGCGCAAAGGTTAAGAGACCAGGTAAATGCTAAGAAGGATTGGTAGACCGCTCAAGGGCGGAGTGAGTACCAGCTAAATTAACAAGAGCTGTTCGGGAGAGATTGGCGTATGAAGACGGCTCGACAGAAGAACGACGTAGACTAGTCTAAGGAGCTTTCCCATCTAAGAGTACTCCTCCAGAAATGAGCTCCCATAGTTAAAATAGTAGTAGAGATTTTGATCCAGTAGAATCCCATCAACTAGGTAGTTGGCTAGTCATGACGAGAGACGATGACGTGAGATGGCTTTGTTAGTGTCCTTTTTCCTTCGTAGATCGACCAACTGTGGGTCAGAAAGCCATACCTAGTATCTACACTGTATGTACTTAGGCGTGCACGGGCCGGTTTCATCAAAATACCAGCCGGCCTTGGAAAGTGTTGCGTAATGCAGTACGAATCCATATCCCGCTAATGAGTGGTTTAATCAGTGCCGCGTAGAATGCTCGACTTTGTCGACGTGACTTCTGAAACTTGGACCAACGTAGCCCGTTCACTGAAAATGTGTCATTGGCACGCCTCGTCCGTTCATATCTGGTAAGCCGTCCGTCCTCCTTGTGTAACGGAAGATGCCTACTATGTATTGCGGCTGGCCCGTATATGCACCTCGTCAGCTTGGGCTTTTTCTGGTCTCGGCCAAAACGTCATCGACAGCACATTACTCATCGGCTGCTGACTTCTTGTCGGAATAGCTAGCCTTGCTCCTGTTGCCTTGTTGCACGCACGACACCATCTCTACCCTGGTGTGATTGTGTCATGTACGGCTGGGACTAGTTTGTGGTTGTCTAGATTCCTTCCATCTGCCTCCACCTCCAGTTCGTCCCGTCTCCCTTATCATGTTTCCATGGTGGAAGGAAGGGGTCCTGTCCAACACTGCGGCTAAGCTGCGACTACCGCGGTGGCCTCCTATCAAATTTGTCGCCGGCTTTGTCATTTTCGCCTGCGCCCTGTCCTTGTGGGAACTGTCATCACGCCTATCCTTGACCTACCACAATGTTACCCCGACCACTCTCAGCCCTGAGGGCTCGAGCCCATCGTCAACTCATCGGAACGGCACAAAGTCCGCCACCACGCCCGAGGAGCCCCAAATGACCGGGCCGGCATTAGAAATGGCCGAGTTTTGGAGTCAACTCGCCAAGGAATTGTATCAGGCGGAGCCAAAGGCCGATCAGATATCGTCACCAGGTCCCCTTGGACGGGACAACTTCGATCCCTTCGGGGCCCACCCGCAGACGAACACGAATGTCATCGTTCTACCCGAAGACCAGATTCAGTCACTGCGGCAGACACACCAAGACTTCGTAGAGGCCATCAAACAGCTCGCCCCTAACATGCCCTTCATACGGAACTCTCGGGGAGTAGTCATCACCTCCAGGGCCTCGAATCTCGGAATTGCAGTCACAGCTATCCTGATGCTACGACGCATTGGGTCCAAACTGCCCGTTCAGCTGTTCCTCGATTCAACGAACGACCATCAGCGAGAAATGTGTGACCGGTCACTAGCGGAAAAGCAAGTGAGATGCCTGAATATGGATGACTTCCTCCAATTTCCACAAGGTTCCGACTTGTCAACCCCCAAGTTGGAGAAGTATCAGTTCAAAGTGTTCGCAATCCTCTTCTCCAGCTTCCAGCATGTGCTATTCCTCGACGCCGACGCATTCCCCATCAGGCAACCCGACCACCTCTTCGAGGCAGAGCCGTACAGAAGTCTTGGCCTAGTAACCTGGCCAGACTTCTGGCTGCCCACTATATCGCCCATTTTCTACAACATTTCAGACGCGGTGATGCCGAACGTGACGCTCGATTCCCGAAGCTCCGAATCTGGAGTAATGCTGTACAACAAGGCCAAACACGCCGACAGCCTGCTTTTAGCAGTTTACTACAACTTTTACGGCCCCAAGTTCTATTATCAGCTGCAGTCTCAAGGCGCCTGGGGATCTGGCGACAAAGAGACGTTCCTGCAAAGCGCCATGGTGCTTGGCAATCCAGTCTGGCAGGTCAAGACGCCGCCCAACATGGTTACCCCGGAAGGGATAAACTATGGCAGTGGTATATGGCAGGCAGATCCGGAGCAGGACTGGGTGTCACATTCCCATCCAGCGGACTCAAAGCACGAAAAATCCCAGGAGAGGCGTGTGGTCACAAGGGAGGAGAGCGGGAGGAACAGCACCAGAAAAATGTTCGTTCACCTTAACAGAGTCAAGATTGATACCAGGCGCCTGAGCCAACTCGTGGGGGACCTTTTATCAAAAGAAAAGGAGGAGGGGGGGGATGGGGAGGATGGCGCAATGTCAAGGATATGGGGGCCTGACAGCGATTCAGTCGCGGCGGTGGCTGGGTATGACCTTGAGAAGGTTTTGTGGGAGGAGATTATCAAAGCCAACTGCGAGCACTCATTCCTAGAGGAATGTGAGCGAATCCGAGACTACTATAATGAAGTGTTTATCAAATCAGAAGTCAGATAAGCTATCAAATTAATATCTTATGGACTTCGAGCCCAACCATGGTGCGTGGGAGTATAGTAGCTCGTAGTCGGCTCCGGATCCAATGTCGGCCAAAGGAGTCTTTGAAGAGTGCTCGGCTACGTCACCGCAAGCTAAATAGTGCGGGCTTTACACATTGGCTGCTTTTGTTGATTAGACTATGGTGGATGACCCTTTCCCAGGATTCTTCCGGATCCAGGATGCCCCGAACGCGTGCGGATTGAGCGTCGTATCTTGCTTAGCTAACACGCATGTTCGGCCTCTTCAGTCTTGGCTTATCCAAGGCTTGTACACTTGAGGCTGATGCCTCCGGATTGTCTATTCCGAAATTGTCATCTATGCTCCTAACAAAGGAGCACCCATCTTCTTCACCATCGCGTTCGCCATCTCAGCGGTGGGCCACATATGGCAGTGTTAGTAAGTAGTGCTCGTTCTTGCCGCACTGACATTGAACCCGCTGACGGCCATGATCAGTCACTATAAATGCTTCAAATAGAGGTTAGAGAGGGAGGTCTATTGTAAAGGCGTGCATTAATGTTTAAGATCAATACTTTATAAATTGGGTAACTTACTAGGAAAAGGTTATTGTGTTTTATGGTACTGGGTGTCGTACCTTGTAGATCTTCTTTCATTATATATTGTTTTACTGTGTTGCTTTCTTTATCTAAGAAGATATTAAGAAAGGCATATTTAAAACCAAACAATAAATGCGTCAAGCTTATCGGACTGCACTCGCTATGTGCAGTCATGTTCACTGCCGGCTACGCTTTGCGAGAATACGCAGCCTACAACGTTACTTACTACAGCCAGAAAAGCCTGATCGAGTACATCCTCGGCCAGGTCTTCATATTCGTGTGCCCGTGGTTGAAACTCTCAATACACATCATCCCTTTGAGTATCCACTGACCTGTTTAATTGTGTAGTCCACTTCTCGACCTCGCGAGTTACTACGTCCTCGGCCGAATATTGCACTACGTTCCGTACCTCACTCCTCTTCCTCCCAACACAGTTCTCTTGACTTCGAGTGCTCTGATGGCACTTGTCGAGACCTTGAACGCTCTGGGCGTAGCGTTGGCCTCCAATCCGGCGCCGTCGCACAGTCAGCAAGAGCTGGGAAGCAACCGGACGACAGCCACGCTAGTCATCCAGTTTGCCGCCATCCTCACTTTCGTCCTTCTCGCGGCCATCTTCCACCGACGATGCATAAATCTAACATGCACGCCAAGGTTGTCTCAACACCACTGATCACGCTGTACGTAAGCATGGCATTGATATTGGTCGCTGCATCTACCGCTTGGTGGGGCACTTGGGCAACACATTGGTGCAACTCGATGACCTCGAATCGCTCAAGACATGAGACTATCATCATAACCAAGTCTTGTTCGACGGATATATGGGAACTGCAAATTCAGGCCATTTGTAAATTCGTAAATACACCTGAGCGTAGATGTCGAGGCTGTGAGGAACTGTCAAAGTAAGAGCTGCGGTTGCCGGGCAGAGCTCAGCTCTTTCTTGCTTCTGGTAGGCGTGCCATTATTGGTGGGGAACAAAGGACATCATACGTACAAGATGTGTCCCAGCTGTTCCAGTGACTGAATTAATACTGGGCCGGACGAGGAGCGACATTACCGTGGAGTAGAGTATGTTGGATGATAAAGTATTGCGCTACTGGAATCCCTTGAACTTGGTGAACGGTAAAGAATTATTTTACTTACCGAGTTAGGTCAAAATTAGGTAACATACAATCCAACCCCTTGAATATATAATAGATCGAGTATGAATCAGGATGGGCCCATCTTAGTGTAGCCACCTGTAGTGTCCTACCCAGGTCCTGGTACCCCTGGCTCGATGTCTGTTTATAGCCTCGTTTAACTCCACCAATAGAAACCAAAAGTCAAACTCCTATATAGTAGTAGTGACCCCGGATTCCGGAATTCCCGTGCATTGTGTGCAGCACGACTGTTGGCTTTGATCCACTGAGTTGACGTGGACCCTAGTCTCGGGACGACTCACTCTATGCTTCTTCTAGGGACTCTCCGACTTTCTCCAACCGCCTACTTACAGGGTTCTTTCATTTTGGACGGCACTTGCTTCCGAGTCCTCAGGCCTCGACCACTACATAGTACACGGCTGATACCGTCCTTCCAATTACGGACGCGGCAATTCACGTCCCGAAAGACAGATCGGAAGTACTCAGTGGAACGGAATGCCTTACTTACAATCAGTATTCAGTCTTCGCCGGAATTAATTGGGGGTTGGGGGTGCTATTGGGACATGAGGCTAAGCTTTTGCCGTCTGCGAGGAGCTGCCGATATGCATTGAGGTCCGAAAGTAAGCATCAATACGGGCTAGCATTACTGAGTAGAGTGTCCCAATAGAGGCAGCAAAGCCACGGATGAGCTGTCCTGAAACGGCCTGGGTGCCGAGGTCTTTGCTAATAATTATGCATACTCGAAGCCTCGAGCCAGGAGGGCCTAAAGGATTCGTAGTCCTGACTCCGTCACATGCCTAGCATATCCACACCGAGAACGACATGGTGCAATGGCCTCGGGATGGCGCGAAAAGACCAGCTTTGCCGGCCACAAACAACACGGATCATCAAACCCCGGCGCCTAGATCGTTCTACTGTACATGCATCACCATGCCTCTTGGCAAGGATAACCCCGCAATTGCCCATGCCACGCTATTCCATCATCCCTTGTCCAAGATTCGTCTTCGTCCCAACAGGGGCACACGGAGGCTGGCGTGTCCAGACAGGGAAGATTAAGTAAAGTGCCACTTAATTGAGCAGTAACGCGCGGCCAGCGAGTACCGGGAGTTGCCCCGAGTAGGCTTTTGATGATCTCTGTAGGGATTTTCATGTCAACTTTGCTTGGCGAGGACCCTGAAGATCGCATCGACCCGAGTGTGAATTACTACGATTCCGCTGCAGATCATCCGTGTGCTACTTCGTACAGTATGTCCAAGGCTTACTCTTGATTCTTGATTCTTGCAGACTTGGTCGCAATGGATCTAATGCTCGTTTATTGGTGGCAAGCCATTCTCGCAAACCTCCGTCTGTGCAACTCTCCCTCCCAGGCCGACACTCACCGCTCGGTTGCACGGCACAATCCTTGAACGAGATGAGACCTCCAACGCTCTGAACAGTCGTCCTCGTCAGTATTCGGCCACCTTGGTCCCACTTCCGTCACATCGCCGGTCCACTGGCCATCGACACAAACCCCACCGTCCGCGTGGTACTGCAGGTTGCTTTATTTGGGAGTATCGCGGGGTCTAGACCTTGAACGGTGAATTATCTGATTCGTGCAACATCCTTCCCTGCAGGTTCGCCATGCCATTCCGTGGTTCCAACCAGTGTAAGTCTTGCCATCGACCCATGACAGCCTCGTTTACTGTAGGGTCTCTACGAAGACAACGAGCTCGTCAAAGGCGGTAGCGAAGTGATGGCGACATGCTGGACGGCATTTCATATATAAGTTGCTGTATCAGGACGATGTTATAGTTTTCATCACCAGCTCACCATCTTCAGCCAGCTCTTCTCCTTTCGTCAAGCTTCTTCTCCATTTTAGTTTTTCACAGCTACAGTGAAACAACCAAACGCTCCTACACCAGAGCACTCAAACCGCCGACATGAAGTTCTCCAACACCTTCCAGCTATCCCTCCTGGGCCTAGCCGCCGCTACTCCTACCCCTACCCTCGAGGAGGACGCTACCCACGCTTTGGACAAGCGAGCTGCCATCACCGAGACCGCAACTCTCGGCTATGCCACTCAGAATGGCGGCACTACAGGTGGAAAGGGCGGCACCACCACCACCGTCTCGACTTTGGCGCAGTTCACCAAAGCCGCCACTGCCTCGGGCTCCTACGTTATCTACGTCAAGGGCACCATCTCGGGTTCCGCCCAGGTCAAGGTTAAGTCGGACAAGACCATTGTCGGTGCCTCCGGCTCCAAGCTCAAGGGCATCGGTCTGTATGTCAAGGACCAAGAGAATGTTATTCTTCGAAACCTTGCCATCTCCGAAGTCTTGGCCGATAATGGTGATGCCATCGGTATCCAGGCTTCGACCAATGTGTGGGTTGACCACTGTGACCTCTCGTCCAACATGGATAATGGCAAGGACTATTACGACGGACTCCTCGATATCACACACGCCTCCGACTACGTCACTGTTTCCAACACTTTCTTCCATGACCACTATAAGGCATCTCTAGTCGGCCACTCTGACAGCAACTCGGCTGAAGATACGGGCACGCTTCATGTGACCTATGCCAACAACTACTGGTATAACATCAACTCGCGCGCTCCTTCTGTTCGATTTGGCACCGTTCACATTTACAACAACTACTACCTGACCATTGGATCTACTGGCATCAACTCCCGCATGGGCGCCCAGGTCCGAGTCGAGTCCACCACCTTTGAGGACTCCAGCGATGCTACCGCCATCACCTCCGTTGACTCGGACACCGTCGGCTACGTCACTGTCAGCGACGTCGACCTTGGCGGCAGCACCAACGATGCCCCTGCTGGCAGCTTCTCCAGCTCGTCGATTCCCTACAGTTTCACCAAGTATGGCAGCAGCAGTGTCAAGGCTAACGTCTATGGAACCGCTGGCCAGACCCTCTCCTTCTAAGTTGCTCAGCATCTTGCTACAGTGCGATATTTTGACATGACTGCAGGCAGCATCTATGAGACGGATGGCTTGGCTGCTATGGAACTGGGAATCGCCACTATGGAGCTAGAAATCCCCTTTGTTACTTCACTTTACTCTTGCGGTTGGATGTTCTTCCTCCTTGATAGTTGAGTTGTACCTGCTTGGCCGTGTGTACAAGCTGCCAGCCAGAAATCTAAGCGTTGGCCAACATCTTAAAATATTCAAATTGAAAATCGTGACTAAACGTGATATGCATGCCGCTGTTGAGCTAAGCCTGCTCCTATTACAAGCACTTTTTTCGTTGTCAACGCAAGCTATCTCCCAGCACTGCGTTGACTATAACTAGACAGACCCGTTTCTTGTACTCTAATCATTCAACTATGCTTTTTAAAACGGCGCTCGCAGGTTTCGCTATTCGTTCTGGCTGGGGTCACTGGCCAGGCCATCACGGCTCTGGTTCCAGGAAACACTGTGATAGAGACCGAGGAAATGTGGACTGTCCCAGTACCTGGCATCACGACTGTCTTAGCTATCCGCACATACACAACTGCACGGCTTCCTGGCACCGTCACCGAGGACCATCTATTGTTGATACACATACCGCCGAGACAGATAGTAGTACAGAGCAGTTCACAACTATCGACACCGAATCATTTAGCCCTGAGACGTAGCCCGGTCCTATCGCAACCGAAGCCCCTACTACTAACATAATCATAGATAATCCTAGAACCGACATTGAGAACTCCATATCTTTAATACACCTAAAGGACGAAACGTGGCAAACTCAGCCCTATACCGGCTCTTATTTGACGACTGTAGTCGCTGATCCCATATTCGAGGTGATTGCCCCAGAAACTGGCCAATCTCCCTTCAAGACAGATGTAGAGGCTAATCAATATGTTTTTCTCTGGTCTGAGGTCTTTCAGGAGTCAGAATAGCGAGAATAACTACCCAGATCTAGAAGACTGCCAACAGACGACCAACACAACTCCTACTTCAAGTATTGCAATAACGTTGCTAGCTACGACCCGCGAACCTACCACGTCACCTGGCTCAACTGAAAGTAGATGAGGCGAGGCAGAGCTGACTGGGTATAGCTCTTCAGACAGGGAAGGATTCACCACCTGTCACATTTATGAGCATAAGCCAGCTTGACACTGAGTGTTAGCCGATTGTGCATTCCACTGTTGCCTCGGTAGGCTATATTTGACACCACCGAGGATCATCTCGTTGAGACTCCTGTTCATCTTTAGGTGATAGATGCACTACCAATACGAATGGAAGCCCCAGTATCAGTACTAATGTACGCCATGGGGTTGCTCAACCGGAATTCAATGGTATTTCGTACGGGTGGTTTTAGGGATCATAAGAAGATATGATGATGAGTGAAACAGATGCCAATCATGAATGTACTTGGAGTGGCTGCGACAACATTAATGAGTTATCGTGGAGATGAGCGGGGGGGATTATTGCGTACACTCTGTGTATCTCTCTTTTCTACTCTAGTCTCTCCATTTCCTCTAGTTTCTCTACTTCCTTTTTGTCTCTGCCACTGACGGGATCCAACTCCGTTAACCCCTGGTATGGACCTAATTTACACTGAACCCCGGGTCGGTCTTATCACAGTAGCTGACCATCTCATGCCAGCTCAAGTGATCCTCCATCGAGGGGGCAATAGTCGTCCTCATCAGGGTACTGGTAGTCGCTGAGCGTCTCCTCGGTCTCATTGGTGTCCAATCCAGCTGCTATGTGCCTGTAATATGTGTTAGCCACAACTGAGCTAGAGAAAGTAGAGTATGCTCAACGTACTTGTCAGTGGCTAGGACTTCAAGCCCGGGAATGCAGTCGATCAAGGCAATGATGATGAACGAGCCCGTTCCAGCCCAGACGAAACCGATCGCAGCCTCGGCGATTTGAATCCACAGCTGCTTGAAGTTGCCATCGAAGAAAACACCGCCTTCGATGTCTACTCCACCATAGGCGGCAACTTTCTTCTGAGCAAAGAGCCCCGTGCAAATTGTCGCCGCAACGCCGCCTACACAATGCGTGGCAAAGGTATCGGCATTATCAACCCAGCGCCAACGCCTCGCCCAGTCAGTGAACTTGATGCGTAAAGCCTGGCGGCACACCAAGGCGCCAAAGATTCCGAAGAAGAATGACGTGGTTAGGTCGATGAAGCCGGCGGCTGGTGTGATCATGACCAAGCCCGATAAGGCGCCCATGAAGATGGAGTCGATCGACCACCGGCCTGTTTCGAAGAAGTTGATCAAGCCCCATGTCAACGCCGCGGCCGAAGCACACAGGTTGGTCACCGCGAGAGCCATCAGAGACTGGAAGGAGAGAGTCAGGGTCGTGCCGGCGTCAAAGGCGAGCCATGACCCCCAGATGATGATCAGGGCCAGGAGCTGGTAGAAGGAATTGCCGGGTCGGTGGAGGCGGATATGCGTTGGAGTGCGCACGGTAGACCGGCGCGAGCGGAAGATGGGATACGAAAGGTACAGGCTGATGGCCATGGCCGTAGCGCCGGAGCAGATGTGTACCGGCGTTCCTGGTGGTAAGTTAGTATGTCCATCCATCACGGAACAGGCTCGAAGTGGAGTGAATAGTTACCGCCAGCAAAGTCGAGCGCGCCCAGTGTCTCTCCGAGAAAGCCTCCGCCCCAGACCATATGCGCCAGAGGACAGTAAACGAAAGTTGACCAGAGCTGCGAAATGCATGAGAACAGCCCCAACATGGGCAAGTGATCGGGAAACGTACAAAGATGAAAGGAACCACGGGCAGTAATCTTGCACGCTCGCAAAATCCGCCCACGGCGAGGGCGCAAACCGTCGCCTCAAAAACGAGCTGGAATTGACTGAACAGGAGCGCGGGGATCGTGCCGACGGGTTCAGCGAGCACACCGCGGTGAAGAAGATAGGTAAAGCTTCCAACAACGGATCCGCCCTCGCCGTAAGCCAGCGTGTAACCCACGATCCACCATTGAATGGAGCAGGTCATGATGACGAGCAACGAGGGGATGGTGCTGGAGAGGCCATTGCGCTTCCATGAGTAGCCGCCATACGCGATCCCGACCTGGGGATACTGGTTAGTCGAGCACAGTCTTTCCAAGGGAGACGGCACCCAGTATGGCACCTGGGAGAAGTATGGATGTGAGTACCGTTGGGACGATGGTCCAGCAAATGCAGGTACAGAAGATGATGAAGAGGGTGTCTGTCTTGTCGCAGTTCTCCCAGTCTTTCAGCACTGCGTCTGCCATGGCGAAGGTCAACTGCTGCGGCCTGATATTTCTACACACAATTGGGTCTGCATGATGGATCAATCGGCCTTGAACAGCGGAGGTCGGCTCCTATGTATAGAGAGCCAGTGAACAGAGCTGTCTCACACCAGGGTGATACCGAGAGATAAGAAACTTGGCGCTGCGGACCATCTGGACATTTTTGCCAGATCGAGGATAGCGCTATCTAGGCCTAAGTAATTGGAGCTATTGACGCAATTGGCCAAGCCATCTCCGGCTTGGTTGGACAGAGAGACGTGTAACCTCGGCCTGATTAATCATGGGCGATTTTCTTACCACAAAAGTAGTAGCGCAGAGCAGAACAATTACACTACTGGCCAATTATCAACGGACCATGTATACAGTTCAGCAACCATGCTACCTCGAGACTAAGGCAGCTTTGTTCCCTCAGTGATGGGGACATCGAATAGGGAATGCCATTCTGCCACCTTGAATACACGTCGGAACCTTTCACGACAATTGTGCATGTTCCACAGCGCCGGAACAAACCAGGAACAAGAAGCCATTGGATGGAGCCTTTCGGAGGATTTCCTAGATGATCCGAACAGACAGGGTCGAGTAAGACATAGACCAGTCCGAAGAAGGCACAAGGGAAATGCAGCCAAGTCTGCCGGGTCCCTCTCACAGTACTACGATCCCACTACTAGTCCTATATATTTGTACCACTATCGCTGGTGTCGTATGCATTAGGTTCTTAGAGATGATTGATGCTTTTCAACACCTACAAAACCCAGTCCGATCTTCAGCCGGCCGACTCGGATCATATTTGCTCCATTCCCTACTTCGTTCCCTTGCAGATGACGGCGGGTGGCGTGACTCGCTAATAGAGTCTCGTTGGCCCGCGGGATCCGAGCCTCGGCTCATTCCCTATTTATTTCCACTTCCGTTTCCATTTCCTGCGCAACGACTTTTGGCGTTCCGGGAGCAAACTAAATCCATCCGAAGGCCGATTCTCACATAAGCTTGAACCTAGACTGTCATCACTTTATCAAGCCCCACCCCGCAGCCTTACAGCAATCACCTTTCCCTTCGCCATTACGTCTTTGAGTCCCCTGGCTCCGCGATATCACGATGGGATCGACCTTGGGCCCGTCAAACGGGCAACAGAAGTTCTTCAACTATCCGGAGTCATATCAAGGGTACGCGCACTCGAGCACGCCTGACCTCCAAGTTTGCTCATGATTCCCTCGACTAACGAGCATCAGACCAGAAGATCCACGTCGGGACCAGAAGCCCTTGAACAACCCCGTCATTCGAGGCCGTCTCTTGAGGCCTGCAGCCTTTGCGTGAGTACTCATATTGACCCGACCTGAGCCCGGAAGCTGACCTGTTTTGCAGAATGGAATGGTCCCGGTTCGTCCGGGAGACGGCTTGGCGCAACGCCGGCTTCAGCTCACTGCGCAAGATCCGGGAGCATATCGAGGACTACGAGCCCTGGTATGAGCCAACCGTCATCCCCATGCCCGAGAAACAAGCCCCAGAGCAAGACCAAAAGTCTTCCACCGAGGCCAAGACCAACGGCCTTCCGCCGCAATTGGAGCATCGCCAGTTTTACTCCGTATCAGACTATCACGCCATGTATTTATCAGGTGAGACGACGCCGACTGATGTGGCCCAAGCTTTGCTCCCCTTGATTCAGCGAGATACGTCTCCGCCGGGGAAGCACTCGGTCGCCTGGTTCGACACCAAAGTTGATTTGGTCATGAAGGCAGCCGAGGCATCGACGCTGCGGTACAAGGAGAACCGGCCCCTGGGAGTCCTTGACGGGGTCCCGACGGCAATAAAGGACGACTACGACATGGACGGTTATGCGACGACGATGGGCTCTCTGAACGATTACGTGACCAAGGCCGCGGATAACGGTTCCATCACTAATTGGTGTGTTCGAAAGCTGGAAGACGCCGGCGCCGTGATTCTCGGGAAGCTCAGCATGCATGAGTTCGGACTAGGTGAGTCTCGGCCCTCTCCTTGCGCCTCCCTGTCCATGGCATCCCCTAAACCTGAATAGATACAACTGGACACAACCCACACTACGGCACGCCTCGCAACCCGTTCAACTCGAAATACTACACAGGCGGAAGTTCCTCGGGCCCCGCGTACGCAGTTAGTTCGGGCCTCATCCCCATCGCCTTGGGGAGCGACGGCGGTGGCAGCATCCGCATCCCGTCGTCGTATTGCTCTGTGTTCGGGCTGAAGCCCACGCACGCACGTCTCTCGAGTCGCCCTGCGCAGAACCACGCGCCTACTTGCGCAGTCCAAGGCCCCCTCGCAGCGGATATTCACTCCCTTGCAGCACTGTACAAAGTTGTCGCGGATCCTCACCCCTCAACACAATACCCTCCTCTGGCTCTTCAGCCGAGTCCGCCACTCACCAAAGTGCTCGGCATCCCCGAGAGATGGATCTCGCGCGCAGAACCCGGTGTCCAGACCCTTGTCCGTGGTCTTGTTGACAAGCTATGTACAAGCTATGGTTACAAGGCCGTTCCGATTGACATTCCCTTCACCACGGAAGGACAGACGGCGCATGCATTGACCATCCTCACTGACGGTGCAACCCTGCTTCCCGGAACCAACAATCTCGCGCCGGCGAACAAGATCCTGCTTGCACTTGGCCGGTCTTCCCCGTCTACTGATTACCTCCTCGCCCAGAAGCTACGCCGCCTCCTCATGCAGCACCTGGCCTACCTCTGGGAGAAACACCCCGGCATGCTGATCATAACGCCCACGACAGCCTGCGCCGGGTCTCCGATCCGCGGGGGACGAGCAGAGCTCAAGTTCGGCGCCAGCGACGGCAACCATACCATCGAGAGCATGGCGTACGTGTGGCTGGCGAACTTCTGCGGCCTGCCGGCGCTGACTGCCCCTGCTGGGTATCTGGTCCCGGTAGGGCAGAAGAATGCCGGCACGGTGGCCGGCCGAGACACTGTGGGCAAGATCCCCGTGGGCCTCATGGCGACGGGAGAGTGGTGCAGTGAGTCGGCGCTGCTTGAGTTCGGCGTCGACGTCGAGGCTGCGGGCGAGGATGTCAGGTGCAAGCCTCCGATCTGGGAGGATGTGATGCTGGCAGCGAAAGCGCAGTCGAAGCTGGACCATATCGCGACTGACGCAGGGAGCGAGTCTTTGGATCTTCTCATTCACCCGTGATACGGAGGCAGGTTGTTACAGCGCGGGATTTGCATGAACCTCGGTTGTATCCATCAGTGACTCACAACTTTTTACATTCATCTCTACAAAGCAAGGACTGACTGGTCAAGCGAAAAAAAGCGAGCAATTCTTTAGTCAACTTAAAATAGGAAGCGGAATAGCAAATTCCAGCTGACGGAGGATACATACGCTAGCGGTCTGCACCCTTTACTACTGGTATTAGCTGTTCGTTCTTTATACAATGATATCCCGTGCTCACCCTTGAATCAACTGACCGACTTGGTGGAACAAAATCCAAGTCAATGCCCATGCAGCATGTTACTTAGCCTCATTCTAAGATAGGAAAGTCTCAAAAACGCGTCTGGTGAAGTTCATGAGCGCAAAACCCAGGTTCAACAATGAGGTCGTCTTCTGATATTGAGGGGTCGGCGATGTTGCCTGCATCTACCGTATTTTCCAGAGTTGAAATAGCTATGTAAGATACTGGAAGCTATACTGAAGCAGGAAGCCTTGGCGTAGTCTGGTAAAGAGTGCTGCTTCAGACTGACATCTGTGAGAAACATTGTGCTCAGCGCTCAACTTACTGCTTTGCTTAAGCGAGTCAAGACAGCCCCGCATAAGCTCCATAATATGTCGTGCTATGTAATCAGGGGGAATGTTGGCTCACATTAGCTGGTGTTTTGCTGATCCTTGATTTTAAAACCGGGGTTTGTTGATAAAAAGCCGCGTTGGGACATCAGCCATGTTCAGGATGTCTTTTTAACACAGCCTGTATAGTATACCCTCATGCGGCGTCTTATTGCCCACCAGATCGGTGTGGTCCTTGTCTTTTTGAGCTTCTGCCTTCTCGGCCATGCGCTAGATGTGAGTGGGAGTGAGTGGTAGAGCAGCGAGCTGCCGATCATTCAAGAGTGCTCTGTTAACCCTTGCCACACCCAGGAAAACGCCATTGAAAATGCTACAACACTCCTAAGAACAAACATATCACCAGGGAAGGCCGTGAAGCTGGGCACTGAGCTTCGCATCCTCTGCGTTGGAGACTCCATCACATCCGGCTGGTTAAGCGACAGCGACGGGGGAAATGGCAACGGATATCGCCTGCAGCTCCGGGACGACTTGTCTGGCAAGTCACAGAGAACAAAGCCAATCACGAAGTCAAACGCTGACTGCTGACTTTTGTCCTTCAGACGATGAAGTCATTTTCGCCGGTACGGTTTTGGCCGGCAATATGACCGATGGCTACTTTGTGAGAACCCGGAAACGGCTGAAGCTGCGCTGAATTACCAAACTGACTTCATCATAAAAGGCTGCTTGGCCTGGCAAGACGATCAAATACATCAGCGATCACGTCGGCCCGTCTCTAAAACACCGGCCTAACCTAATTCTCCTACATGCTGGAACGAACGATATGGACGACAGGCCTTTGCTATCGAAGGAAGGCCACGACCCTGCAGAAGCAGCTGAGCGACTTGGTGATCTGATCGACCATATGATCGATGCTTGCCCCGATGCTGTCATTTTAGTTGCCATGATTATCGGTACATGTGACCCCCGTAAATCACCAAGGGTCCCAGCATACCAAGCAGCAATTCCCGATGTGGTGCAGAAGCGCCACGCCGCTGGCCACCATGTCCTTACGGTGGACTTCACGACGTTTTCTGAGAGCGATCTTCAAGACTGCGTCCATCCCACAATCAACGGGTACCAGAAGCTTGGTGGCTATTGGTACGACTTTATTACCCAGATACCAACCAGTTGGATACAGGACCCGGTTGGAGTCGATCCGACGCGCAAGGAATTAGACAGCGAAGATTCAGGCGCGAGAGGAAGGTTGAAATGGACCCGAATGCTCTTCATTCGGGCCTGGATAGTGGCAACGGTTATTTGCCTACTGTAGTCCATTCTGCAGACCGATGCTAAGCGGCTGACAAGTAGACAGCGC
Source organism: Corinectria fuckeliana (assembly GCA_019137255.1). Classification (NCBI taxonomy): domain Eukaryota; kingdom Fungi; phylum Ascomycota; class Sordariomycetes; order Hypocreales; family Nectriaceae; genus Corinectria; species Corinectria fuckeliana. The sequence continues at coordinate 263,859 of WPDH01000109.1, read as the reverse complement.
CATGTATTGATAAAGAGCACACGTAACTTGTAGATACAACCCTAGAATAGACATGGTATAATCTCACATACTTCATAGCTTCCTCCATTCCAGAAGCTACCCGCTAGTTAGAACCTCGAGCATGTACTATTCATCCTCGGCGTAGAGGTCAAAGTCGGTCTCAAGATTCTGCGCGTTGAAGCGTAATAGTTTGGTCGGCCATATTCGCGATTTGAGATGGAAAGAGGAGCAAGTTTGAGTGACGAGAGGCCATTGGAAAGGCTAGGTAAGTATGGGTGCACCTCCATCTGGTGAGTAGCTAAAACTTTGACGATGAATCAACTTTGCGTTTCGAAATTGGCGGCTACGCTGCGGGCACTTGCTACAGAACCTTTGTCAACAGGCCGTAGACCTCGTTCTTCGCTGGAGTTGGAGACATCGATGGCCTTAGTCTTTCTGGTGGCAATCAGGGCCTCCGTAGTCTTATAAGTATCAAGGAGGTGATCTTTCCCCTGATAATCTAACTTGAGGCATCCTAGGGGAAGCGGCCTCGCTGCGGATGTGCATGCAAGACTAAAATATCATGATAAGGTCGACGTGGGGGGAGGGGGGTCTTCCAAAAATGCGTCAAAAGCAACCTTGACATGCCTGGACAGTGTGAGCTATTTATACCAGAGCTTGGTAGTGAGGAAAATGTCCTCTCGAGCATGCCACTAGCTTGATGCCCTTGCTGACCTGAACCTCAGCGTCGCAGCTACCTAGCCGTGCCAATGAGCCACAATCACCTCGTGATGTCGCAAGGCCGGTCAAACTCACACTTGAGGGGTCTCGATGTCACGATGCGATGGTGGCCAACTTGAGGGCAGTCTTCACAGAAGACCTGGGCTCCAGAATTCGAAAAGCTGTTAGACCAATAGTCGTAATCAGAGGCCCCCATGCTCAGTTGGATCTTTCTTAGGGTGGTGATAGCCCTTCTCTTCTGTTGATGATGTGCGGAGAGCTGAGGCGTAACCACAACACCGCGCTCTAGAATGCAGTCAAGCAGTCGCAAGGAGGTACAGGACACTGTGAGGATGCCCGTTGTGTTGGAAGAATGGTGCCGCGGTTCAACGATAGAAGGTACAGAAGCATCTCGTAATCTGAAGTCTGGCTCCATTCGGACGCTGTCTAGAATGACTACAGCGACTTGCCATAGATTACGCGTCTCAATCCCGCTTTGTCCAATCTGGTTTTTTCCCATTTCCCTCGTTTCTAGTGCAACTTTGAGCAAACCCATCGGCAGTTGAGGCGTGGAGGGAGATTCTATGTGGCAGTACAGCAGATGAACAGAGTTCATGGACGTAGGCGAGTACTTCAGACTGAACTATCCGTTTACTACCGAACTCTGCGCCTCTGGTTTCTCAACCCACCTAACTTCAAAGGCATTTATGATATCACAGGCCATGGTGCCTCATAAATCCAGGAAAAGTAGGTCAGCCGTACTGTTTACAGTCATCTTCCGAATATGTAACCTTGCGATAGAACCTGGAAACTACACATTCTATGCATGCGCCGCAGTAGTCACTTGTTATCTTTATGATGTTCATAGGTACGAATCCTCCACACGATGACGCTCAAGACGTGGCATATTTTTGCTCGTAGGAATATAACTAAAATTTGACATGGCAGTCTCCAAGTCTATGGACCCAAACCACGACTAGCTAATGCCGCCTACATGTATGAGGCGTCATAGTAGCCCTGTGAAGCATAGCTGCTGGTCAGAATAGTCGAAATTGACACCGCAGAAGAAAGCTTGGTAGAGAACGAAGCCCGCGTGCCCGACGCCCCATCGCCAGTGTTGCTGTATTCTCCAAACAGGACATTGTCAGTGCGTTCATCGTCCGTGTTCCAGACTTTCCATCCTGCCGAGTTGATGACGGCGGAGATTGATGTCTTCTGGAATACGACGCGTGCGTATTCTCTCCAGGGGCGGCCAAGGTAATAGACGCCGCTTGAGACACTGTTTCCCGAGGCTGCAGCGATGTCGCAGTCGTTGAAGACATAGTATGAAATGCCGGAGGATGAGTCCCGGCCATTTGCTGTTCCCTGTTAGACTGCAAAGACGACGTTATGATTACTTTCCATTTCTTACCTGTAATGTAGCCAACTGAGGCGCTAACGACGCGAATATCGCACTTTTCAAACCAGCTGGCAGCCTTCTGGCCGAAAATGAAGTCTGTTGCGCCTTGAATCAGACTGCTAGAGTACAGCTGATATCCCACATTGCTAAGAACAGTGTCCTGGTATCCAGTGAAGGCACATCCGTAGTACCCGCTGTTCGCGTAAGCACTCAAAGCTACAGCCTGGCTGCCCTTGCCGTACGTGTTGGCCACATTGACATTGTAGAGCTTGAAGTTTGGCGACTTGACACGGAGAGTTGCAGTTTCGTCATTGCTCAGCCCGTCCGCTTGACTCTTCTTGCCCGTGATGGTAGCCTTGTTCCCGGCATAGCCACTGGTGTCGGTAGTATATCCGTAAATGGAAAGCACAGCCTCGCGGGTTGGCACCAAGACCTGCTCAGAGTATGTGCCTTGGTCGATGAAGATGCACTGGGCGCTGGTTGAAGAGGTGGAGAGATCGTCGACGGCAGCTTGGATGGTGCTGTACTGGTCGCTGGACGCCGACTTGCTGACAACTAGACATCCGTCTGGGGCGGTTGTTCGGCTGGCAGCTAGAGCTGCGGTCGCGAAACTAAGGGCGGAGAGAAGCTTCATGTTGTATGTTCAGACACCAATTGACCTGATAAGATCCAAGTCTCCAGGCAGCTTAGCAGCCGCCTGGTTGAAGCGGCTTTATAACCAAGTCCTATGCGAGCCGTACTTGATCTTGCACCCTCACTACGATTTGTTTGAAACGCTGTCTATGATAATGCCATTGGTGGAGAATATCGCCTGTCACAGAAATAGCATGAATACCGACCTAGATCGGAGCCACAGCTTCCATGACTAGTTTTAGACACATGGAATGGAAACCTATTGTCGGCAAATGGCTAGCTTTATGGGGTGACAGCGTCCGCAGATTGATTGTCATGCTGCTGCGAGGATGGCCGCTGGTTGGTGGACTTATCCTGAAGTCTTTTTCCTCGAAGCAGAACAGAGAGCCCGGCAGCGTCGCAATGTTTCATGTAAACATGTTTCACGCTTACGTTCTCGTTGCAATTTGAGCACAATGGCCATTAGGATACGAATAGAGAGATGCAATGCTTCGAAGGAAGAAATATTGGCCACGCGTCGGCGAGAGCCGTGTGTCCAATTAATTCAAGGTTCTCTTCAGAAAGCATGGGCAAAGGCGGTGCAAGATGGAGACTCCGACGGAGTGATATTCTGGGCAGTCACTGCAAGAAGTGAACAAAGTCAAGGAGGTTGAGAGTCCCCTGCTTAGCACAGGCACACGACCAGAGAAAGTACCTTGTCGTAGGGTTGGGGTAGAACCACGATTTTCGTCACTTCTACTTGGTGTTAGTAACGGCTTCGACATCAGGAAATGGGGAACTACTAGTAAAGAGAAACGGCAGTGCTGAGAGCAAGATTTAGGGTAGGTCAAAGGCGCTTTCCATAGTTGACGGCAATAGCATTGCCTTCAGGGTTGCGGGAAGAGCTATCAAGGGGATGTGACTGTCTTCAAGTTAGGTATGGCAAGGTCGTTGGCTACACAGTGGATACCATTCTCCTGGGTGCATGCCAAGCGGTATTCCTCTGCGGTATGATTCGTGCTGGGATTGTCCCTCATGGTGTCGTCACCAGTTCTTCCGGGAGCGCTGGTCATAGTTTTCTTGCCAGTTTTATCGTTATCAGTATTGCCGTAGCCACCGCTATTGTTGCCGTAGCGGTTGTCCTGGCACATAGTAGTTTTAGCCCAAGGAATGTCGTCGAAAGGGCCGTAGCCAAGGAGCCGACGTAGACAGGCTTGCAGGTCGAGGCAACGGCACCGAAAGCGTCTCAGAAGGAAGTGCAGTCTTGGGTATAAGACAGGCGACACTCTTCGGTAGTCTTGCCTTGTCATCGCCGTTCTAGTAGTCGCCCTTGAATACCGTAGGCTGGATCTAAGGGTCGATCTCGACGGGGGTGTAGCAAGACCGACAGTGTGCCCAGTGTCGCAGTCCGCAATGACAGCTCCCTCAAAGGTACCGAATTTCTTGTGGCAGGTGATGTTAGGTCGAGGGAAAACCCCATAGTATCTGCGTGGGAATAGGGGTAATGATCAATCTCTAAGTCGCAACCAGCTTCCTCGGTGCTGCAGAGGTTACGGTTGACCCAATCAAGGTTGTCTAAACAAATAGACTAATTAGTGTACGCTTGAAACATCTGTCGTACAAGGAAGATCTTTGGCGAACTAACTACAGAGGGCTATGCATAGTGGGCCAACTTCACGATACATTGCTATGTTATGCCCCTCGCAATAGCATGAAAGCTCCCACGATCGGGCAGTCATATCTACCAGATTAAGATCGTCTCCTTCTTTGTGTACTGACAAATTCAGAGTTGCACCTAATGCATGTTACGGCTTGAGGGAAGACTCCGGTACTTCCCGAATCGATACCTCCTCCCAAGCCCTGTGAACCTGTTTGGACGGAGGGAATGCATCACTGTCAGCCTCACCCTAGTACATACACTGATTTCGCTCCGTATTAAACCATGAATAGGGCGGACGAGAATTCTCACTCAATGTCCCAAATCAAAACTTCCCAGCTAGTCTGGCACTAGAGGAGATAGCGCTTAGTTTGGTTATTCTTCAGGGGGCCCCGCAAACGGTCTCCGTGCTGATCGCTTCTGCTGTGAGACTCGCCCATGGTACGAGAATGCATATTTCCTCGCTAAGGATATCGGACTTTGAAGGTGGCACGCTTGCCCAGAATGACGCTTGCCCAGAATGCCCCTGGCCTGCCCATAGGAAGCATTTCCGAGCTGACGCTAGCTCACACCCCGGCAATGGTGACTTCTTCCTCGCTCAGCACACTATGTAATTATGTCCCAGGGTTAACTCACTACGCCTGTGTTTCGTAAGGAGGTAGCTTGTTCCATACTCGTTTTGCTAGTTGTGCATCCGTGTGTAACGTCCATTCTCCATAAGATGCTACCAGCTACTTCATCCCCCTTTCGCCCCTTATCCAAACCCCCTTCGGCAATGTGACCAATCATTCTAGGCCTACGCCATCCACACGCGTCATTCGGGGCAGACCGGTCGCTAGGCCCTAGCAGGCTTAGTTGCTGCTGACTAGAGGGAGGATCTGTGCTCGACTGATGGAGGCAAAGAGGATGCAACATATATCCAATCACTTAAGAACAAGGGCCAGGGCCAGGGCCTATTAATTGGGGTTAGCATGGAACTTTAAACCGAAGCAATGACCAACGTGCCATAAGTGATTTGATTGCCCTACCAAGGGTTGGTTGGTTAGCTTACTCGCAGTCTACCAGTAGAGGTTTGGATAGGGACGTGTTATCAGGCATACATATCTGACTATCAAGCATACACAATGTGGCTGGACAGTGGCGGAGCTCCGATTCCGCAGCCCCCCGCAATTTTTGTATGAGGACTGCAGAGTTAATGCTCTGATTGTGTCTTCTGCCCCCCTTCCTTATCAATTGAAGCTATTATTATTATCGCTGCCGCCCTGTATCTCAGCTGTTATCATTAATGATAGTTCCTTTTCATCGTCAGCGATCTGCTGGTCTAACTGGCTTTTAAATTCAACAGAAATTTGAAGACCTAGCTCCCTAGGAACCTCCCAAATTTGCACATCAATTAGAGACTCGCCAGGGGCATCAGTCTGAGACTATTAACTCTCATGCTCATGAATAGTCTGCCCTGTAGCTGGAGGCGGCGTTGATGACTGGGGCAGCTCGCCGTCAGAGTCATAGTCGTCAGCTAGGAAGGTCCGTTGATAAGCTCGTGGCATGACCGTGCCGGCCTCATACGTATCCCTGCCCTGCTCAGCCCACCGTAGCCCCGCCTGAAACCCCTCCTGCCGCCCTGATGATGATGATGATGATGATGACCGTGTGACCTCGAGGGCAGCCAGGGCGGTTGAGGGAGGCGGCATCACTGCCCGGGCCCGGGCTGCTTCCTTAGGAACCCGGCCTTTTGCACAGCGTAAAAGAACGCGGGTTGGATTGGTAGCATTAGGCCGGCTCTGTAAGATGACAAGGCTGTAGCCCAGCCTCATCGCGAAGTTGTCAATTGCCTCACGGGCGGCCTGAAGAGACGGAAAAGCGATATTGAATAATTTGTCCATTTTGATAGAGTGACTGAAAGTTGGGGTTAGTAGTAGCAAGACAACTGCACTCTAGATTACACCAAAATTTATATGGGGGGCCGAGCATCGGCGTCGGCGGGGTAACAGACCCACCCCTCAGCCACTTCTTGTATGCTTGATAGTCAGACATGTATGCCTGATAACACGACCCTTTGGATAATGTCAAGGAGTTTGGCAACTGCGCTTATGCTGGATCAGACGTGGTCCTCACACCACTTACGGGCTTCTGAGCTCGCGTCTCAATTAGCCATGATTAAACATTGCTTGAAAGCTAGGACTTTCGTTGTCGTTCCCCGCCTGCCTTTAACCACATGAACCATGAACCTGTAGGCCGCCCAAAGCCATCACATATCTTTAAAGCCCTTCCTTTTGAGCTTCAAGGCGCCGTCGTCTTTGTCCAATCTACCTGAAAATCCTGCTTGACCTGAATGCCCCCATTTTGCCGATTCACCGTCGAGTCATTGCGGTATTCGGGCCCCAGTATCGACTCGTCGCTCGGGTTGTCGCCAGCGATCCGTGTGATGGTGCCGGGGCCCCGGATTCCAAGCTTGGGGTCCGCGTTGGGGAAGCCTCGGTTGCTCGCGGTCCCGCCACTGCCTTGGGGCATACGGCCGAGGTTGAAGTTCCGCCCGTCGCTGCCTTCGCCCTGCTTTCTGTAGTATCGTTCGGAGGAGAGGTTTGAGCCGTGGATGGCTCGTCGGTAGAGCGGGCGGAGGATGGGGATCCCGACGCAGACCAATGTCACGGCCATTTCGGCGGCAGACCAGATGACCAGCGGGACTGTGTCCACTGGATGTTGTGTTAGCGAGGCTACTCCAACCAAGTTATAGATTTCGTACATGTGTAGTTCGATGTGAATCCAGTTGCGACTTCGTAGGTACGAACAATGCCACAAGCGCCGGCGCTGCAGACGTTAGCAGGCGCATCTAGCCGAGTTCGAGTGCGCACTTACATGACTCCAAAGCTCATGCTGCCCGCGATGGTGACCTTCTCCCTGTACTTCATGTTCAAGCCCCAGATGAAAACCCACGGGAAGATGGCGAAGAAGAAATCCGTGATAGCACACCATACTAAATGATCGTGATCAGCCAAGTGCCAGCAGGAAGGAGATCCGTATCACCACATACCCCCGAGAAGTGTAGCAACCGGCGTGACTGAGACATCGCATGAGCCCTCGGGTGTTCGCGTAGGGTCGTATATCTTCTTTGCCGGGATGCACTGGACCCACAAGACGATGGCAGTGATGATAGATAAGGCCAACAGCGAGGTCATGGCAATCCAGATAACGACCTTATGCCAGAGTTGCACGACGATGCGCAACAAGAACAGCCCTAGAGACGTTTTTGCAACTCCCATCCCGATGACGGCGAATGTCTGCCCAATCATCTCGTAGTAGATTGCGTGTGCAGAGTCCTCGACTTTGAGGCTCCCAATGGTCTGGCCGAAGCCATAGGTGGCCGCGATGTGCACGAAGATGGTGTACAGAAGAATCAAGACCTAGACACGCAAGTTGTCAGCTGGCAAAGCCCAAGATTCGTACAACCAACCCCTGGATAATGAATTAACTTACACCGCTGAGCCAGTAGGCATGGTCGTCTGGACCGATCTGTTTAAGAATGAAGGCTCGCGTGTAGAGCCGCAGGCAGACAAATATCCAAGTCAAAGCCGTGAAAGACCACATAACGGCCACAGCCATGGGACCTTTACCTCCCATCATCTTGGGCAACCTTTCTGTCTTCGCATCTGACGACTGTTGGACGGTAAGGAAAAACTGGCCCTTAACAACAACAAAACGGAGTCGAACGGCCGCCAAGAAAAGGAAGTCCGCGGCATTGGGGACGCCATGGCCCAAAAGACACCAAGACTCGTCGGTCGTTTCCCGTACCGGCATTAGGGGTCAAGCGTACGGAGTACGGAGTAGGAAACAAGGCCTTGCCACAAGCGCCCGCTTGCGGAGTGTTGATCGGCGTCGGTTGGAATCTGAGGAGAGTTTTGCATGGTGGCCCTGCAGAAGTGCTAGACTAGGCAGGGACAGGGCTGTGAATTGCCAAGCGAGTGCTTCATGCTTCGTACATACATAGTAGATAATAGATAGCACGGTACGAAGTACAGGCCTGGGAGTTAAGCGAGGAGGAAAAAGCAAAAATGTGACATGCTTTTGAGCAATCAAGACAGCTCACAACGCCTAACTAATTGCAGACCAAATCGAACAGTAGAACGTGTTTGTGATGGAAAACGTCGACTAGTTTGATACCTGGGTCTGGAGCGTAACTGATCTTTCCGCTTGAAGACAAGAGGCTTGCCGAGTTGAAGCAAACATGGAAGCAACCTCGAGCTAGCGTCCGGAGTCCTCGAAGTTCGCCGCAGATTTGTGTAGATCCCTATCTTTGTTTGAACTCCGGACGCCGTCGGGGAACGGGACGCGGGCCGTTGGAGTCCCGTCTCTCCGCTCCCACCACCGCCCGAAACGGTAGTCTCAGCGCTAGATTAGATACAGCGATACGACACGGCTGGTGCGGCATTTTCAAGATTGACGAAGATGCGTGGATGGAGTCGCTCAAGGGGCACTTCGTAGCCAAGTGCCGTCTGTGCTTGATCCCAAAGTACCAAAGTCTACGAAACAACGGGGGCTCCAATTGCTCGCCTTGGCAGATCGGCTCTGGGGAGAACCGATCGACGATGTCAGGCGGTTCCAACGTGCAAACGGCATTGGCACACATCCCTCCCACCTTTGCCGAGTGTAACGCGAGTCAGGTTGATATCTAGATCAGCACTCCGTCTCCGCCATTGAACCTGCTGGGCCGCTGGCTCTACCGTAGTTGCGGAGTAGTGTACGAGGTACTATGTAGATAAGGGGGATTCTCAATCCTTGTCCAGCCCCCGCGTCCTCAACGCACCAACGACCGGGTAAGCGAATGAAAGCAATGCCGGCGCGCTATCCAGAAGCCGGACTGTAGCCACAATACCACCCAACGGATCCAGTTCCTGCAGCATCGTACGAAGTACGTAGCAGACCGTCCCGACCGTTGGCACCTCATACGATTCAGGTGTTGCGCACTTTAACGATCCCCGCCATCGGGTCCTCGAACCGGGAAGCCTGCCAGGTTCGGATTCCGTGGGTGCAGCTGGGTGCAGTTTTGTTCGCGACATATCTGAACCGGCCGTCCACATGCAGTCTCTGAATTTCCTCCTCTCTCCAGTTTCGTTTCAAGGAGGCTACTACGCAGTATGACGAATCACACGCAATTCGCAGACAGCTCCATATTGGAGTCTGCAGGTCTCTGGCGAAACCCGTCTTCGCTTTTTTTGTTATTTTTCGTCGTCCCCGTCAGCACCTTTTCTCTCTGGACCATTGGTTCGTACTTTGCCTCGCCACTGAGGAAGTATCCCGGACCTTTTTTCGCAAGTAAGTGTCGTGCATGCCGCTTTCCTTTTCTCCCTCCCCGCCACTGCAAGGCTCGGACCGACGGTTTTGCTTTTGGATCAAGCCTCTAACCGCCATCAAGGGTTCACCAGACTATGGTACATGTACCAAGCGTCGACCGGAGATTCTCACCTCGTTCTGGACAAGCTGCACCGCCAATACGGGCCTATCGTTCGCATTACTCCAAGCATCATCGATGTCGATATTCCCGAATTAATCAAGACCATCTTCAGCATCAAAGGAGACTGGCTCAAGGTGGGTAACCAATACGTCTTAGACAGTGTCATTCTCTGACCGAGGCGTGTAGACCGAATTCTATCATGGCAGCAGTGCTTTGGTCAATGGCCAGATCGTCCTCAACCTCTTCAGCCAGACCGATCCTGTCAAGCACAGGAAGGAAAGGCAGCCGCTGTCTAAGCACTACTCCAGCGCTGGGATGACCAGCCTTGAGCCGCACATGGACAAGGTCATAAATCAGTTATGCGGGGAACTTGAAAAGCGCTTCATGGAAGGCGACAATGCTGGAAAAGTCTGCAATATCGGGCAGTGGATTCTCTTCTGTAAGCCTCACTCTCCTTCGTCGCATCTCGGTCTGCAGCCACTGACCAACCTGTTTCCTCTAGACACGTGGGATGTCGTCGGCGCTGTGACCTTCTCCCAGCCTATCGGATATCTCGAGAACGGGTACGACTTCGATGGAACGCTGCACAATGCCGACAAGGCAATGGACTACTTCACCGCTGTCGGCACCATGCCCTTCCTAGACCGCATCCTCGACAAGAACCCCGTTTGTCACATTGGGCCCCCTGGTTTCAACACCATCACCGGCATGTCGATCAAACATCTGGTTGACCGGTACCAAGGCAACGACAAGGACTACCATGATCCCGAAACCCCGGACTTTTTGGACAAGTTCATCAACGCCAAGAACGCAGACCCCGAGAACGTGGACGATGCGCAGATCATTTCGTGGCTGATGGTCAACCTGATTGCCGGCGCCGACACAACCGCAATCTCCATCCGCAGCGCCCTGTACTTTTCCCTCAAGCAGCCCAGCGTCTGGAAGCGTCTCACGGAGGAGGTCCTCGCGGCCAACTTCCACGGCCGTATCCCGCCAAGCTACAAGGAAGTCAAGGCGCTGCCGTACGTAGATGCTGTTATTCGTGAGGCGCTTCGCATGCTCCCAGGCGTGTCGATGAGCCTGGAGCGATACGTGCCCCGTGGAGGCTTCACTCTTCCCAACGGTGACTATCTTCCTGAAGGCACCGTCGTTGGCATGAGCCCGTACATCTTGGCCAGGAACAAGTCCGTTTGGGGCGAGGATGCAGATATCTTCCGCCCTGAGCGATGGCTGCGCGATGAGGAGCACGGCGAGACTGAAGAAGCCTTCCAGCAGAGGCTGCTCTTGATGAACAAGACAGACTTGGCATTTGGGGGTGGAAGCCGGATTTGCATTGGCAAGTACATGGGCCTTTTCCAGACGTACAAGGTCCTCGCGACGCTGGTCACGAGGTATGAGATGGAGCTGGCGGACCCTAAGAAGGAGTGGAAGGTGATTAACAGCTGGTTCCCAAGACAAGAGGGGGTTGAGGTGAAGATAAAGAAGCGGGCTTTGTAGACTAAAGAGTGTTCGTTAGGCACATTCGTTCGGAGCAAGGATCAGATTATGCAATTGCTTCTTCGACATGCAGTTGAAAGACATCTCGTACGAGGTGTTGGGCACTACAAAAATACAATACTGCCTGTTGAGTGCTATTGCAGGTTCATACAATCGCCCATGTAGTCCAAGAAGTAACGCCTGAGGTAATGCAAAATCGCCCCGGGCCTGTACTCGATGATCCAATACTTAGCGGCAGTTATTATTTTATCTAATTCGTAGATTAGTTGATAATTGTTTCTCCACGGCCAGATCTTACCCACACCTTAGGCTCCGCGACGGCGCTCATGGCGGCGTCAGCATGGAATTATCTCCTCATAGAAGAACACACTGATGAGACAGGGAGAGGCGTGGCGCATGGCGATTGTCTTTGGCAAAGCAACCTTCGCTATTGTAGTAATGGACGACCTTGACTGTGATGCCGGTCTGATTTTCAACAACACACCTCAAGAGCAGAGGGCGGTTCTAGAGTCGAGATTGTGGGTGTAGGTGTGGGTGTGTCAAGAGCAATGACACCGCCTCGGTCGCTCATTTTCGCAAATGAACGTACGATAAGGGTAGCGCGAGTGTGATGCGTCGTTTTAGTAGGTATGAGACGGAGGCATAGCATCTTGAAGTTTGATCAGACACCAACTCGCCCTAAGGACATACTTCTATTTTTCCGCGACTGGCGACCGCCGCTGCTTGAAGGCATGAAACCTAAGGACCCCCCAGCCTACAATAACAGGAAAGGTGATAGCTCTAAGCACTATGAATCTATGACGGGCAGCTCTTATGTTCAAGGCGAAGAGTTTGACGGCATGGCGCATAGTTCAGGTAATGAAGAGGATGGGCCAACACAGCAAGATGTCCCAGAGAAAACGGGGAATATAAATACGCCACGGGATACTGAAATCTCGACGATCTGAACGATGGTGCGCTCTTGAGACAATTTTCACGGCCATAAGAGACAGCTTCAGGTCACCATTACTTTCTTTGCTAGAATGGACTACTCGGGACTGCCAAGACATGCCGCGAATCCAATGGGTTTGATGATGGCGAAAACCTCGCCGTTTATTCGGACCACGAAATTCATGAGCTTTTTGGATGATTATCAAAACAAGTGACGGATCTTTCGTTGCCAAACAAAGCCTATTACTCTTTTTATCAAAACTTGGGGCAATTCATGTCGCTCTATACCCCTCGCCGTTAGACAGGTTCCTTGTCATGTCATCAACGGCATCACAAGTGTTATCCAGCGATGAACTCATCCTCGGAACTCCTTTGGTGGTGTTTTACTTCCTTGAGAGCTGGCTGTGTTGGTACGTTGGCCCTTCTGGGTCGTAAACTAGTCGTCCTGACGAATAGCTTGGTCCTAGTTAGTCGTGAGTGAGTACACGCAATGGCTGAGCTAAGAACGATATTTGCGGCCGTCTCTCCATCAATGGCAAACTGGTACTCATGCCTGAGGTTGGTATACTTAGATTAAATTGCTTATTACTCTACTAAGGTCCTATTATGTTACCTTAGGTAGTTAGTTATAGTAGGGAATATCTACGTAGTTGTATTCCCGAAAGAAAAGCAGCCCACTTTTATAATTAAAGATGACTATGTTTAGGTTACAGTGACTGATGATTACTGCTTTATCTCTGAATATCTTTACTCGTTCCTTAATGAATACTCGTGAGAAAAGGTGAGGATAGTGCGTTATGTTGATATTTGTGGCACCTCCTTGCGCGCTGCACTGGTTTACGTGGCATAAGAGAGGAAGAAAGGAGGAAAATGAAGCCATCACCACATGTACTTTTGCCTCTGTTATCGCCGCTGTTTACGAATGCAGTCACTGCCGAGTGGACATCCTCCCTCGCCTTCACAACAGGGGATGCTCGAATGGGTACGCCGTCTCCAGATGCTTCACCAATGACTCCGTCAAAGTTCCATCTAAGCTGGCCTAAATGCTGAATGTGACAACTAAGTCAAGGTTTCTTTTCATGGTCGGCGTGTGAAGCTGTTCGCACGATGAGGGTGACTTCCTCGTCACACGCCCCTTTGACTCCCGTCCCGTCCGTCTTTCCATCTGGTCTCCAAGTATTAGAACGTTACCCTGTGCGCAGTAGAAAGCAACGGTCTCCCACCGTGTCACGACTCCTCGCCTCTTGTTTGCAAGGGGGCAACGAAACGAATGAACTCCGTTCAAGTTGGGGCCTCTATCCCCTAAGTAAAAAAAGATATTGTCTTGGAGATAAGTTCCCTCCGGATGCACAGTGCATGTTGAAATAGTTCCTCCTCCTCTCGTCACATGATTATAGTCGGACACTTCGTCCGTCCATTTGCGGATCTCCCGTTCTCCGTCCATGCGCTTCCTTGTGGCCACGCTCACTCGTCCCTCCTCTAGCTTATTGGCACGTACTATCTTACTAATTCCTTGTCGTCACCCTCAGTTTCTGGTCATACGCTCCATGGCTCTATTATAAGCCAAGCTATAGCCGGAATCGCGTGTGCCACCCTCGCTCTTCCTCGCTTCCTCACCAAGTTCTTTGGTTTATAATGGGACTACATCCATCGTTCGCGCTCAGTCTGGGTGATTTCCGCTTGATCACTCCGTTCACACTCTTGTTGTCATTTATAGATCATTTTATTTCTTTGTCGCGGTCACTTCCGTTCCCTTTGTTGGTGCCTCGCCTTCGCTCGTTACAATTACTTCACTCTTTAATTCGGGCGAGTCCCCCTCCATAACTACCACAAGTTGGTATCCACTACCGCCCGTATCATCCACTCGCTCTCACCTTACCTTGAGGCTTTCTTTTCGAAACCGAATTGTCAATTTCCCTAGTTCAATCCCGCTGGTATCTAGCCCATGTCAATCCGGTCCTCTCCATTCGTCGTCCTCCGGGATTCACAGAAGTAGCTACATCATCACTTCAAGAGAGTAAGTACACCTACCACACTATCCTACTTAGTCTTCCGTCATGTTGGAAACTTCTTACGCCCGCCATTTTGATCTATCGGGCTTGTTCATAGTACATCTCGAAGGAAATGCAGACTGGGTTCATATCACTACAACCCCTCCTTTTAAGACACCATGAAAAGCACTAAGCTGCTCACAGTCCATACCAGGACGCATCGTAGAGAATACAAAGCCATCTAGACTCTTCCGTTAAAATGAAATAACAACCGCTGTCCTTGGTTCTGAGGGCGTCCAGAGCAACCCAGCTCCGGGATTCTTGCGTATCCACAGTAGGATACGAAACTCCACATCTGGTCCAAGCCGTCCACCTACCGGATGAGATGTGCGCCCATCTGCTCACCCGAGGTACACTTCCCCTGGAACGTTCAAAGATCACGTTGAGAATGAATCGGTGACTCCAGATACATGTCCAAGACAGACTGCCAGATTTGAATGGCGGTGTGGCTACACCGATTAGCTATATTTTAATAACACAGGTCCAGTTTTGGTGCACGGGTAGCCTACAACCCACAAGGGTTGAGAATGTTAAACGGTGGTCCCTTCGCATTTGCTCGCTACAGTACAAGTATCTTCATTTCCTATCCGCGTCAGCTTGTGACAAGGGTACATTACTTATGATGAAAATTAAGACATGTGAATGGTATGTTCACGCTTCCACATGTCCAGCCCTTGTGCGGAGAAGCCGATGGGGCTCTCTGGACTAACTGCGACCCTGTGAACTCCGCGCAAGCTGGAGCGAGCTCGGGCCTGTTACATTACGCACGAGCCGGTCTTGGAGAAAGGAGGCTCTTTGAGCTATGAGCGATGGAGTAGCTCTTTATCAGCTGCTAATACATTATGAAGACCGACATCTTCATCCCCTTCCTCTTTTGCCTGGGGTGGATAATTCAAGGA
The DNA here is from genome assembly GCA_019137255.1 of Corinectria fuckeliana. Taxonomy (NCBI): domain Eukaryota; kingdom Fungi; phylum Ascomycota; class Sordariomycetes; order Hypocreales; family Nectriaceae; genus Corinectria; species Corinectria fuckeliana. The sequence goes on along the minus strand of WPDH01000109.1, from coordinate 248,666 downwards.
CTCTCTTATCGGATAAACTCAAGGCTCGCCCCTGACACGTTTATCGCCCGGATACGAGAAACCATCCGAAACCACTTACTGGGGTATCCGACTTAGGTCAAGTACGCATGACCAAGTAACCTTATTATATGGATATCATTAAACCTTCATTGTGCCCTGGCTCATGCTACGGGACGCTCTCTGTATACCAGATTCCCTCAGATATATAAGGTCCGTCTGTGTCCCTACTTGGTAGAGGCTCTATTACCACACACTGTTTCATACAATTGACTCAAGGGTACTTGCAAAGAACCATCCGACATCATGAAGCTTCAAGTCTCAGCTCTGCTTTTCTGTTTGCCGGCCGTGTTTGGCTGGTGGGTACGTGGTTCACGTTCGTCTTCGCCGTCTTTCCTGTCGCTAATCTTGTCATAGAACTGTAGGCGTCCCATTGGCGGCGACTTTGGTGCTTGCATTCCAGATGGAGACACATCGCGTGGCCTACCTTGTGTATCCGTAAGTGTTTCTCTCCGGTTCCCCACGTATAGAACTGAGGCTGAAGTGTTCAAATCTGGTTAGACCAATCCATGCAAGATCGCAGGCAATGGATGTAAACCTCTTGAAGGTGTACTAGCCAACTGCTCATAAATTGCCTCTGGATCACTACCCAAGGAGGAGCGTTGCATTGATGGAAACATGCATGCACATGAATTATCGTCTTGTCAATACTGAACAAGCGAACCTCCTCTGTCAGGTTTTTTACCCCCTGTTAGATTTGCACGAACTTAGAAGAGGTTTTCCTGGCTGAGTTATGGGATAAGGGCGAATAAATAATCTTTCATCTCCCTTGTAGACAATACGGGGCATCTGAAAATCACCTGCTTAACACTACCAAGAGACGCAGCTAGTCATAGAAGATATCTAGCCATCTATGGTAGGGTCACATTGTCCCTGTTCTCCCTCGTCACCTCAAAACCCATGCGGTTCTTAGTAGCCAATCCTCAGCGCTGCTATAGTCCTTAAAGACGTCCATTTCCTCTGGTGTCTTGTCGTTTGTCTTAGGGACAATATAAATCGTCCACACTGCTGAGAAAGCAAAAGATGGCAAAAAGAAATGTAGGCTCCGAAGCCGGTATTCTGCACAAGAGGGGGAGTGACCAGTTCCTTGATTGTGTTAGCGGATATTGTTATCGGGCGTTAGATGAGGTGAGGATTCTTTACGATAAATGAGGTGGTTGAGCCAGTCTTAGTGACACGTTAGCGTCATTTCTTCTTGAGAGACAAATTGGAACAAGTGCAAACTGCAACACCCTTGGCTCGCAGAGACGAAGAGGAGATCTCGGATGGCATGGTCCATGACACCGGTCCCCAGCTAAGACCAAAGAAAAGCATATAGATTAGCAGAAATGCAACGTTTGTCCAGTCCGCGTCCTGGTGGGAAGGCCAGTCGTCCGAAAGCTTGCCAACGAGAGCAGCGAGAATGGCATGGGCGACAAACATGGCAATGCTGCCGATCATGAGGATGTTCCGCCTTCCGAACTTGTCGAGAGTCCAAGAAGAAAAAGCTTTAGCTGCTGGAAGAACATTAGGCCGGCACCAACGTAGGTTCTTCGCCAGCGTCCAGGCCGGAGGCAATCGACTCATCGACTGAAATCGAGCTTGATCTTACTCCATCCTCCACCATCGACAAGCCGAGGGTGACGCTGAGTAACAACTCCTTGCTGGAATCTTGACTCGCAGATGATTTCCACCCACACCCTCTGGACTCTCTCGTCAGTGGTGGGCATTTGTCGTAGCTTTGCCACGGTTTTCAGCGCCTCATCCTCGCGGCCATTCGTGACCGGCCATCGGGGCGAGAAGGGCAGCAGTATGGCGACTAATCCAAGTAGCAGGCCAGGGATGATCTGGATGAGGGACGGGAGCTGCTACGACTAGTGCGAGCCGATGTACTAAGCCCCCTGCGTGATCCAAAAGGAAATGACGATGGCTACGACGATTTCCAGCTGCTCGAATACAAGCAGTGTACCGCGGATTTCGGGCGATGAGACTTCAGAAATGTATAGCGGGACTATCATGTTCAGCATGGAGACGTGTTGCGTCAGCAAGGAAGTAATAGAGGGGAAGGCCGGACGGGTGAAGCAGTCACATTCCAATTCCAACGTCGCCGATGGATCGAGTAACAACGAGCATGGCATAGCTGCATTGGTTCAGAGCACCTTGATTCCAATCGTTAGCTGTGTACTTTATTGGTTCAAAGTTCGAGGTGTGGCTTACCGATGAAGGCGTCAAGTGTGATCATAGCTGTCATGAGGCCCTTTGCATCTCAAGTATATTAGGGTATATGAATATCAGAGACATCTTGAGTCTCGAGCTCATACTATCCAGCTCCTTCTACATTGTCGGAGACCTCTGGGAGCCGCGCCAGGAACTCGTTTATAACCTCGTATCCGAAGAGCAATCCGCCAATTGCGACGAGAAGATGCCGCGCCTGCTGGGTCAAATCATAAACCACGCAGGAATTTGAGCGGTGTGCGAAGGCCAGCTTATATGCTTCGTAATTACTTCAAAGAGTCAAAGACCTTCCGTCAACAACAATAGTCAAGATACCCAATCAGGAATGATCCAATTCCTTTTCCCACCCGCCAGGGCTTCCACGGTGGGCATAGGAGGAGCCTTGGATGCCACTGCGCGCTTTCTTCCAGGTTTCTGATGCAGAAAGACCCTGGAAAACCTAGCCAAACGCGCCGCCAACCTCTGCTTGTAGATTGCGGGGAAGTTTGGTCCTGGTTTCAACCTCGCTCTGTCTCGCCTTCAGTGGATAAATATGCTGCTTCGATACCTGCTCATTGTCTCTAGCTTGATCGTTGTTCTTAAATATTGATGCAAAGCTGCTCAGTCTTCTGAGAATGTCGTCAATCTGAATTTACGCATCACGCGGAGCAGATCTCCCTTTATAGATGAGAGGGCTTTGTCGTTTCTACCGGTTGCGTCTCGAGTCGGGCTCCATCACAAGGCTGAATCATGTGAGCCTTGCAAGACTGTGACGAGCATCTATTTCCCGCTTCACAATATTCACGAAGCTTGGTTGATGAGTACTAGCTCGAGTATATGTGTACTTTGGTACGTCTGGTAATCACCATCTGCTTGCCTGCTACACCCCGACTTGATATGCTTGGTTTGATACATGTGACGCCTCTTGGCATTTTGCACTCGAGGTGCCCTAGAGGGCAATAAAAGGAAGAGCCCTACTCAACGCCATCTTCGCCCTCTCATGCCGACACCTGAGCATGCACGAGCAAGTTGACGAATACGCCTTCGCCCGCTACAATCAGAACTATCCCCCTCAGTTAGCTAGCACCTCGACGATCCTTCCTCTCTCAACAATGACGACACAGTTAATAATTGCTAGCTCAATGTTGAACGTAGACCAATTCTAGATATGCCTTTATCCCGGATTGATTAGTTGCGCTTTGAGCTAGCCATATGCGAAATATGGCTGTAAGGTCTGCGCAGGATTATTTAATACAGTCACGCACAACGAACAAACTTACATCCTCAGTCTCTACTAAAGGAACCCAGTATTTTTATGATCTTTCGTTAACGGCTGATACCCTGATGTCTACTGCTTAGTCTGTTATACTGATTTTAACTGAAACCATACTTTTGCCAGTAGCTCCAGGGTAGGTCGCATTGCGCGGACTGGCTAGGTGGCGTGATGTGATCGTCTGTATTCGCTCGCGGTCCGCGACTGAATCTAGTGGTTCACTGTTTTTCCGATAAGCATATCAGAAACTCCCTGAAGGCCTTGCTACTCCATTTACAGTCATCTGACGGCTGATTGAAATATCGTGCGATTGCCATGTGCCCACGTGGGTTGCTCACGCTCGCGAAAACGTACAAGAAACATGGGTCGGGGTGGGTAAATCCCACAGTCCCCAGTCCCATCTTTTCCTTGAGGGGGGCTACGTGACTATACCCAGCCTGATATTTATTCATTACGAAATCACAGATCCAAAAAAGAGGAAACCATTATTAAAACCCCGTGGTCAGCCAGATACAGTCTGGGGAGAAAAATGGCCACCGACGCAGAACCCCGTGGAGAACCCTTACCAGATCTCCACTGCATGATTTTATGCTTCAATTTGCTGTTGTAGCTTCATGGGTGCGAGGTGAAGACCAACAGTTGAGAGGATCCCCTGTGGTTGTGGCAGGATGAAAGATGATCAGCTGCTTGTGCTTTAAAGTGTCTTAATTTCGACTACTCTGGGATATGCGATAAGCTATCGCACTAGAAAATACTGCGTACGTATGGGAGTGAATTCCTTGACTAGTCTTGATATCAAAAGTCAATGGCTAGGGCCGCCCTCCCGAACGATCACCGAGCAAACCATAGGCTAGGTGTGCAAGTGTGGAAACGCAGTATGGAGCACTTCAGCATCAGTTATTCCCGGTCACTTCGATACGGGTTTGGCCTTTCCGACGGGTCTGATCCATTTCCCACGTGGGAGTAGCTACGTCGACCTGCTGATGGTAAACTTGCATAGGGGACGTGACTTTGAGACCCCCAAGAACCATTGCAACCCGATCAGGGGGTTGAAATATACTGAATCAAGCATCTATAATGTAATGCTGGTCCAAAGCCTATCGAGATATTGACAAATTGACGGGCGTGATAAGCAGGATGGGGTTGTTAATGATGTCCCAGTTTAATGAACGACCCACGGACAGTCAGGGGACAGGAACCACAAGAAGCTAGGAAAGTGGGAAACCGGGAACGCGGTTGCCAGTCTCGCTCGAAAGAGGCAGATGGCGCCACTTTATTTACGAGGGTTGGAGGGCTAGGAGTAGGAAGAGGTTGAAGCCTTCACAAGCTGATGTGCACGATGGATCCCATGTGTCAAGGCTTCGTTCTTTGCGGACGGGGTCCTGGCTTCCCCCGTCTGGAGTAAAGTGACCAGTCTCAACTCTGTACGCTGGACTCGTCTGCTCCCCATGGGCCGGCTGAGATGACACTCGACACCCCATGGGCGGAATGGAGATGGGTTTGGGCGCACGACGATCGGCAGGAAAGGCGAAGCTGGGGAGTTTCTGGTGGACTCGGGGATTTGATTGGTTTATTCCCGGACTAGTACGTAAGCTGTCCGTTTCAATATGCTCCGTGGATGGGTTGATGATGCAACACCCCTGGGAGGCGATGGCACTAGCTGCCGATTCTTCCCTTAGCCCCGGCGTAACCGCAAGCGGGACATCTCCATACATAGAGGAGAGCCATCATTCGTGGCGGCCCGTGTACTGTGTACGGAAGGATGAGTACGAAGTACATATGTGAATGGTGTGAAGGATGGGCGGGAAATGACGTCTCGAGTAGCCGCACCTGGATCGGATCATCGGGACCGCGGGTGTGCATCTCGCCTCGAAACGCCACCGCGCACCTTATCGCGCATCTTTGATCCTTCTAGAAGCACGGCAAAGCAAAGGGCAAAAGATAGTACATACATACATAGCTTACATACATACATACGGGAATCGATCGAAGAAAAGGGCAGACAGGGGTCAAAATCTTCCGCCTTGGTGGACTACTTGGCGCTTGGCACACGGCATTCGAAGTACACGCACCACACATACTCAACTCAGACCGCGCACCCACAGCAGAGCCGCGCTACTATGTACGATCGCACGACGACGACGGCGACGACGACGCATCAACCGGAAGCACCCACTCTCCCCACAGACCACCCGCCGACTTATATGAAAGCGTTTGTCAACCGCTCAACTAAAGCACGACCGCAAAAGTGGACGCTTTCGGCTTGCCCGGGGGCCCTTGCTGACATGAAGTAGATGTTTTACTGGAGCAGCCCGGCTAAATCGGCTGCTTAGCTTACGGGGGGAGCCGCAGTACTCCCCATAACTTAGTGAAGGGAATGAATGGAAGATTGCTGAATGCCGGCCTCGCAGGTGAATTAAGCGTTTCCGTGCTCCGCTTCGCCACCCGCAGCATCCATCTACATAGAGCCTACCCACGGGGGGCGCCCGCAGACGGGTGGATAGATAGATACCTTGGGAATGGGACGCGGGTCAGATAGCGTACTATGTGCGGATGGGACCTTGCTTGACCTTTCGACCTTGTTGATTGATTCTCTTCAGACCAGCTTCGTGATAGAGCGCAAGCCGTCGGCAAAGTTGCTGCATGAGGTATTTTGGCACGGGTCGTATGGTTTCAGCCGTCTGCTGACTTCTCCTAGTATAGTGCATGTCGCCTCTAGCATTTCGAGTCGAGTCCGCGATGCGCGGCTACAGAGCTCTGATTGAGGGGGGAACGGTCTTCTCCGAAAAGATAGCAACGATGCGGATACCCATGGGGTTGATCAGCACAGCTTTGACCTAAACCTGATGATAGATACTGTCTGTAAAGAGTGCCGCGTGGGACAAGCAAACGCCCGGAATTCTAACTCCTGACAGAACACGCAAACCCTGGTCGTTTCATGACCTCTGCAATGCTTCAAGGCCTCCTTCGTCGCGTTTAAAGGTTACAAACTAGCTTCGCAGCAGAAAGATCATGCAGCACCGCGTTCCCAGAATCCCACCGACCTGCAGTGCGCCCATGCACCAGAACGACCAGACAGGGCTACAGCTTACCGGCAGCAGCAGTCGGGGTCGGGCTGCAACCCCACGATTTTCCAACAAGAACGGCTCCGACAAAGCAAAGAGACGTCGAACGCGTCCATGGCCGCAAATGAGTGGGCTCTGGCTCTTGTCCAAACGCCCTTCTAGAACAAAAGGCTTGGGGGTTCCTTTTCAGGGGAACGACCTATTTGTGGAGACGGCGGCGCTGGAGCCTCAATGCTCAATGCTTGGGAAGGGGAAGGGAAAAAAAAGGCTTGTTACGCAAGGCGAATTGTTCGTTCGTTTGATAACGAGCCGGCTCCGGGGCGGGGTCCCCGGACTGTTCCCGGTCTGCTTCCGGTCCCTCACTTCTTGCTGACTCCATCCAGCCTACCTGGAACTAGTCGTTCTAGTTTCCTAGACGGGGGCGTATGTATGTAAGTAGATTATCGGAGAGTGTCATGGCTACTCCACTAAAGATCATCAGCATTTCTTACTATGTAAGACTCGAGTTCCCAGACAGGATTTTCTTTGCCCCCCCCCCCCCTCCCCCAGTTTCTATCAACATTCCTCCCTCACCCCCCTCCCTCTCTCTCTTCCTCCCCTTCCACCCCCATAACAAAACACCATGGAAGACATCCACGACCCCCAGAAGCCGGCGCCGCCCACCGGGGACGCCGCGGCGCTCCAGCAGCTCGGCCACACGCAGGAGCTGCAGCGCAACTTCTCCAAGGTCTCCATGCTGGGCCTCGCCTTCGCCATCCTCAACACCTGGACGGCCCTGTCCACGTCCATCAACCTCGCCCTGCCCTCGGGCGGCCCCAGCGCCATCATCTGGGGCCTCATGGTCGCCGGCGTCTGCAACCTGTGTCTCGCCGTCTCCCTCGCCGAGTTCCTGTCCGCGTATCCCACCGCCGGCGGCCAGTACCACTGGGCCGCCATCATCGCCTGGCCCCGCTGGTCGCGAGGCATCAGCTATGCGACGGGCTGGATCAACGTTGCCGGCTGGGTCGCTTTGACGGCCACCGGGCCGCTCCTGGGAAGCACCATCATCGTCGACACCATCGCCTTCATGAACCCCAGCTACGAGTCCGAGACGTGGCACCAGTTCCTCATCTACGTCGCCTTCATCATCATTGCCCTGGTCGTCAACACCTTCGCCACCCGTCTCCTCCCTCTCTTCAACAAGGCAGCCTTCCTCTGGAGCATGGCCGGCTTCATCATCATCAGCATCACCGTGCTCGCCTGCGCGACTCCCGACTTCCAGTCCGGCGAGTTCGTCTACGGCGAGTTCCTCAACGAGTCCGGCTGGCCCGATGGCGTCGCCTGGATGCTCGGCCTCCTGCAGGGAGCTTTCGCCCTGACTGGATTTGACGCCACCGCACACATGATCGAGGAGATTCCCAACGCCCGCGAGGAGGGTCCCAAGATCATGATCTACTGCATCGGCATCGGCATGCTCTCCGGCTTCGTCTTCCTCAGCTGCCTCCTCTTCGTCCTCAAGGACGTCAACACCGTTCTCAACTCGGCCTCCGGCCCCCTTCTCCAGATCTTCTTCGACGCCACCAACAGCAAGGCCGGAAGCGTCTGCCTGGTCATGTTCCCTCTGCTGTGCATGGTCTTCACCTCCACTGCCCTCATGACCACCAGCGCCCGAATGACATATGCGTTTGCCCGAGACCGCGGCCTTCCCTTCAGCCGCGTCTGGGCCAAGGTGCACCCGACTCTGGACGTGCCCCTGAACGCCCTGCTCTGGACCACGGCCTGGGTCATCGTCTTTGGCCTGATTCTCCTCGGATCTAGCAGCACCTTCAACGCCATCACCGCCGCCTCCGTCGTGGCGCTGGGCGTTACGTACGCCATCCCTCCCGCCATCAACGTCCTGCGCGGAGGAAACATGCTTCCCGAGACGAGGATGTTCAAGCTCAGCACTCCGGTCCGGTGGATCTGCAACCTGGTGGGCATTGCCTGGGCCATTTTGACCACGGTGCTTTTCGTCTTCCCTCCCGACCTTCCTGTGACGTCGTCAAACATGAACTACTGCATCGCCGCGTTCGGTGTTATCTTGCTCATCGCTGGCTCAACGTGGGCATTTGATGGACGCAAGAACTACAAAGGGCCGCGTCTCGAAGTGTGTGATATCGACGGCGTGACGGGAGGATACCCTGAAGAGAATAGCTCGTCGCCCGAGGACGAGAGTAAGGCTGCCATGAAGTAAGCAGCGACCTCTGCTTGCCTTTTCTGTATATAAACATCGGGTACTTTATCTTTTACATAGCCATTTAGCGATCATAAAATAGACGGAGCTAAAACTCCACTATACCTTGTTACTTGCCCTTTTCTCTTACAGCCTTTTAAATGAATGCTTCTACTAGATGCCACTCTGTGTCCTGCCTTAATCTGCCCCATGGTACCTATAGGTGGCGCAGGTTTCTAAAATCTACAAGCTCCGAGTAGTACTCCTTTGATAGTGTGCAGCTGCGCGCGTCAAATGGAGTACTCGTTGAGGAGGTAGATCTGGCTACCCCGTCCGGATTGCCGGTATCTGCCATAGCGAACAGTCGCCAGTTGACTAAGAACGATTGTCCGTGGCGGAAGGCTACATCCAAGGCGTAACTAGGAATTAGAAGTCCAGTCAGCAATCATATAGGTTCTTACCAAGGTGTGTTCTATAGACCCAGAATTTCCCAAATGGACTACGGAGGAATCTAGCTGATATGGCACGCCACTCATAAAAGAAACCCTGCTGCCACCCGTCGATCCGTGCTAGCAGCGTCTGTCACTGCCCATATGAATAAGATCGCAGCAATTTCTTCCTGCGTTGCAGTGCGTTGCAGGTGACTGTCCGTCATCTAAGGATATTTTTTAATCTGTACCTGTTTCTTTCCAAACTGATCGTATAATTACGTGCTAGTAACAAGTCGCTCTTCCATTGCCTAATAGAAAAACAAGCTTCGTTGCCAAGGGCTACCGTTTCACTACCAAGCTCAAGTTGGGTTCCTCCTTTGGTCTAGTCATAGCTTTGAAGTTGTTGTCGTAGCTGCGATAGACCTTTGCGTCAATCATCCGTGCCGCCAACCGGTCACGTCTCATTCTTCTCATCCTATCTATTGCATCTTCCAGTCATAGCAGAAATGTAATGCGCAATACGCTGATGCTAAGTTCTAAGTTGACCTAAATGCTGAATGTGACACTATCTGCATGATGATAACAAGCTCCTAGCGGCGGTTTCGTTTCTCATTCACTCATGTTTCATGCAAATCATACTGAGCGGGGATTCCGCCATTCGTAGGGAAGAGGCCTCATACGGGCGATGGGAGTATGATGAACTCGAAGAAAGGTAGGTGACCAAGTAAGTCCGTATATAATTCGAAAGCTAAACCACCTATCATCGTCTATCCTCTCCAAATCGCATCACTTACTTATGTGCTCCCTATGCGAATAGCCGCTGATGCTGCCTCTTACGCTTACACGCCGAACTCAATCTATCTCAAAAGGGACAAAGAGTGGTGCCCTGAACAAGCGAAGCTTTGCCCATAATAGGTCAAATTACCCCGTTTACAATTGACCACGACCCCCATCCCTACCGTCTCCAGTATCCATCATTTAGCCGCAACTACCGTAGGTGATCAAAGCTACCTTCGTCAACGAGAACCTGCGATCCCGTCATGCAGCCGCCGAGGCCGTCGCTGGCTGGAACACCAACGGTCTTGCTACGTCCTCCGACTTGCCCATGCGGCCTAAGGGAAATTGCTGCTCTAGATACTTACACTTCACATCGTTCAACATGTCTTCCTCAGCCAGTTGCGAGTGGATGGTACCAGGCAGCAAGCGTTGCATCGGATTTTGTCTTAAGCCAGCGCGATGGTCATTGACTACGTCAATTGATGGGCGTTTAGTGTACCTACTTGCCGCCGCCGACAAGAACTTAGATGGACGAGACACAAACCGACGATGGAGCAGCCACTGCCATACGAGACAATTTGCTCTGCAGCCGCCTGAAAGCTGTAGAAGGAAGGCACTATTGATTTTGACGTTGATTGAGTTGCCGGAAATCACTTGGAAATGCTACGTTTTGAAGAAGGTCGACTGATCAGCGCCAGACCGCTTAGCAAAGCTAATGAGGAGCACTAATATAGAAATGTGAGTGGAAATGAGCATGCAGTTGAGGGCGCTTTACTCCAGGAAGTTGCAAGGCTTGATAATAACAGCATTTACCAAGGAAACTTCCAATTGATTCTAGGTATCAATAGCTTTCGAAGGGGATCAACATCATGTATAGGTCAGGCCTAGTATGACTGCACTGCGTCCCGGTTGCTATGCAGGTATCACAGGCCCTCCATTCGCCGCGATCCGCGCCTTTCCGGATGAGAAACGCTGCTATCTCATCCTGCCCATGCATGGAAGATAGTTCTGCAACGGTCCTTCCCCAATGATCTCGAGAGTCCATATCGGCGCCCATATCAAGGAGTAGCTTTACCATACCCAGACGACTCATTGTAGCAGCCGTCGCAAGAGCGGTCATTCCAAAATGGTCTTTAGCATCGAGCTCAGCACCTTTCTCGACCAGGAGCTTCACAATAGGCCCACGACCGGACTCCGCAGCCCGCCTAAGAGGGGGAAATTGACGGCGGTGTTGATTATTCAGATCAGAACCTTTCTCGATCAGGAGCTTTATAACAGGCTCATGACCGCTGTCGATAGCACAAATAAGAGGGGTCCTGTGATGCTGGTCTTCAGCATTGAGATCAGCACCATTCTCGACCAGGAGCTTTACAGTAAGCTCATCGCCACTAACAGCAGCCATGACTAGAAAGCTATCGCGTTCTGCAGCGTCTAGATCGGCCCCCTTCTCAAGGAGCGAAATATAGCACCTTCTCCATTGCGAAAAGCGTGGGACAATGGTGATCGGCCATCTTCGTCTTTCAAATTCAAGTCGGCGCCGTTCTTCACCATGAGCTTCACAAAACCACTGTTCCCTGCTATTGCTGCCCATACTAGCGGCGACCTGCCACAGCCATCCTTTGAGTCGACATCGCACTCTGCTAGCAAGGAGCTTACAGCTTCCTCGATTCCGGACCATGCAGCTAGGTGAAGTGCTGTTACCTCTATTGAATCTTCGTCAAAAAGATCCATACACGCCATCGATGAAGCTCTCCATGCCTTGGCCTTCATGAAGCTCAGGACCCTTTGATCTATTGGCGTCGTCTTGGCAGCATGGTAGCCCCAATTCTCTGAAGCATACTGGAAGAGCGGGTCTGATTCCATTCGCTCACGGAAGGCTGTTTGTATTTGGCAAGCTCCTGTCTTAAATTGTTTGAAAGACAGGTAGGTGATGCAGGTGTTGGTAATGTTGGCTTCTGCGTCTGGGAACCAGAAACGGTGGGTCCGCTCAAAGTATTCCTGCGTAGTGTAATGGACGAGTCGGATAACATCGCTCATTGGATCAACGGCGACCAGTCCAGCACACGCAGATACAATGACGTCAATGGGAGTGAGGTTGTCTTCGTCCAGCTGTAGATCATCATCTTCGACTGCAAGTGCGTGCTGTAGTTCTCTAGTGGTAAGGACTGTACGCGCGCAACTGATCCAAGATAGCGCCTGTTTTGCCAAATCTCTTTCGTCCTCTGTCTGCCCCTCTATACGCTTCATTGCAGTTTCGTAAGCGGGGTCGCATGAGGGAGACCCGCTTGGCAGGTTTCGGAGGGCAGTCCTGACAGCTTTCACCGATCTTTTGCGAGTCAGGGAGTTCAGATACATTTGAGCCAGAAGAAACCTGGAATTGTGTCAGGGCCATTGCATATAATATATGAGAGTTGAATCTACTTACATTCCTTGAACTGATCCCACGATTGCCACTTTGATGTCTTCCTGAAGTTCGGGTCTTTCAGCAACGAATTTCGGCAAAGTAGACATCTTGCCGTCAATATACTTCCGCACATCCTCTTCAGTGGCCCGAATCTCCAGCGTCATGATTCCCTGAAAGCTTTTGGGGAAATTGGAGTTGAACCTGGACGTGGCAAAGACGTTCGCCCTAGAAGCAGCCTGACAGTCTGAGATGTCACCGAGAAACATTTCGCATTTATCAGATTGACACTCATCAAGAGCATCAACCAGGATGAAAACTCGGGAATACAGCTTAGCCACGGACTGTAAAGCTGTTGAGATCTCTTCCAATGATGGGCGTGACTTTCTAGCTGGATGCTTGGCATGAAGATCCTCCACAGCTTTGGGTAAAGACGATGCCCCCTGACTGAACTGCCTCAGCACGCTGGCCAGCGTGTCCGTAGAGTTTTGTTTCTCATGTCGTCGAAAATTGAAGTAGACATAAGCGATGCCAATGTTCCGGTCCTGGTGGTACGATTGATTGAGGTAGTCGACGGTGATTGCTGTGAGCATAGTCTTGCCTGCACCGGGCATACCATCACAGAAAAGTGTCTTGTTGTCGGTTTTTATCCATGACTTGAATTCCGTCGAGTCTAATAGCCGCTTTCCAGTTTCTGCTTGGCATCGGCGGATGAGATCGTTCTGTTGAGTGGCAAAATCGAGAGGGGTGATCCAATCGAGAATCTCTTGCTGCTCCTTGTCGGGTCTGTGTTCGTGAAGCCGTCCCGTGTTGACTTTTAGTGATTCGCATAGTTCTGATAAAACATAGTCCACTCTTCTGAATTGCCGCTGGCTTTCAATCGAACTGTCCTTGATGTCCTGGACCAGCCGAGCGAGCAGCTTCCCGTTCTCGTTCTCGGATTTGCTAATGTTCTTGATCATTTCTCTACTTTGAGTCAGTCTTTGAACTGCAATCGACATTGGTAAATGCTCATACCGGCAATTCATGGTCAAGGCGAGCTGTAAGAGCCCCTTCTCGCGTTCGATAGTCGATATCAACTGCTCTACTTCGTTCTGGTCAAAGGGCCACTTCAAAGACGACAGCACTTTGCGTAAGCCTTCTTTTGGCTCCAGCTTCGTCTTGATCGTTTCCAAAGTCAAACTTAAGCGGACCAAGGGAGTGTTTGGGCCCTTGAGGGCACTGATCTTCTCCCACCATGGAGACGTTTCGTCCGTATCGTCGTCGGCGTGGTCCTGGAGCTCTAAGAGGATGCCCCAGCAAGCGACAATCTCTTGGCGGAGACGCCTTCGCTCTTTTGTCGCGCCAGAAGCTCCGATTATGTACTTGATGACTTCGGTCGAGAGCTAGACAACAGCAATGATGCCAGCAGTTGTGCTAAGAGGGTCCCCCATTGTGACAATGAGTCAGCTGGAGCCCTTTCAAACAGATTAGTCAATAGCTCTGCTCGATAAGGTGAGGAACCCGGGTGGTCTGACCTTTATGGCTCCGACGTCGAGGAGTCAACAAGTCGTCCTAGCGGAATTTCGAGATAGTCAGGCGTGCATACTTGGAGACGCTTTGCCAGGCCTAGGGAGTTGAAGTCATCGGTCCTTATGAGCGGAGATTTTTTTTCAAGTAACACAAGTTTCGGCTCATCGGCCTGCACCGGATTAACCAGCTTTCCGTTACTGGGCATTGGAAGTTCTTGTCGATGTCATGGTAACACAGAATGTCAGCTCAGCCGCCCTCCACGGAATAACCGACCTTCCGACATTGGCCATCGCAAACACTTCCAGATTTCACAAGGAACGGGGAAGTTTAGCTGACCATGATTAAAATAGATCGACCGCCTCCTGGTAGCTGATGTTCCCATTCAGAGAGGCAATTTAGACACTAAAGTCGGAAGTTGAAAACCGGATGGAGACCGGCATTTCTGCTACATGCTACAAGGTTCTCGCCAATTGATCCCAAATGGTGTAATGGGCTTGGAGGCAATGTGCTGTCAATACGTGCTTTTCACTTCAACTATGTTGTGCCTGGATTCAAATTTGCTCCACGAGAAACTAACAGTAACTCTGCTAGGGGTGTTGTTTGTGTTCTAAGTAGTGTATCGTTATCTTCTTTCCCACTTTCTTCATATTTATGGAGGAAGAAAGAAGTGCACTCAGACTTGGAATAGAGTTTGTTTGCTCAAATTTAAAAGTTGAAGAGGCTTGGTTAAGACAAGCACTCAGGTTGGACAGTAGTCAGCCTAGTACTGGGCTAACAATAATCGCGATTGGCCCAAGGGCTGGTTAGAACGTGGAGAACTGGGGGTGTCTGACAAGGATAAACATGGTGAAGCGTGAGCTCGGCGTAACTTGATATTAGGGGGTTTAATGGAGAGCACGCATACAGGATGCAATGTATTAATTGGCTAAGTCACATATGATCAATGCTTGTGATCAAACGGCCAGATAGTTTAAGTCGGGCTACATATGTCACTAGTAAACCCTAGCCAGGATGTTCCACCAGCACCAATTAAACCAGTGTTCTTTATGTCCACGCTCAATACTACCATCCCAAGAACATTACCTCCCAGCTCCTTGCATAGCATGATGGGTTCGCAACACTAATAATACACTATAGAATACAAGAGGGCAAAGTTGGGCGGCAAAAGGAAGAGTCTATATCTAATTTCAAGAAATTAATAAAACCTTTAAGAGTGAGTTATTATATACCTAGTCGCTATACTGCTTAACTAAATTACATAAGACAGAACAGTTCTAAGCTAAAAGTCTCTATATAATATATAGTGTATTTATATAGTTAGTAATAGAATATAGCTGTTTTAAAGTAAATAAAGAATATAAATTAAATTAAATAAAGATAGAATAAAATATACACTAAATAGATAAAGATAAAAACTATAATATTATATTTCTTAAAGAAATTAATATTTAAAGATAAAGCTAAAAAAAACATTTAACTAATAGAGAAAGAAAATATTCTTCTTATAGGGGAAGTATACTACTATTAGTACTATATTTACTAGAAAAAAGAAACCTATATTTAATAACTAGTGATAAATTAAATATATATAAAATATTCTTAGCTTATATAAAAATCTATTTATTTAAGTCTATTTATAATAGATTTTTATATATTAAACAGCCTAGGTTATATAATATTCCTTTCTCTTTATCTAGGCCTTCTAGGGTAGCATACTGTGAGGTGTACAAAGACTTATAGCCCAAAACTGTAAAAGTACTCACGAAACCAGTCTCCTTTTGCATTTGGGTCTAGCCAGCCCGAAGTGCCCCAAACTGACATCGCATATTGTCGTAGATGAATGATAGGCACTATAATTTCCCCCGCTACTATTTCCGGCGCCCCGGCAAACAGAAGCCGACAGTCTAGTCGAAGTCGACCCCCAGTCACAATAAACGACTTTGGAGCTGGAGTTGTAATGCCTGGAGCTAGAGTAATGTTGATGACTTGATCAGGGCCTGGCTCGGGCCTTGCAGCCCCGCCCGGAGTCATTATC
This sequence comes from Corinectria fuckeliana, assembly GCA_019137255.1. Classification (NCBI taxonomy): domain Eukaryota; kingdom Fungi; phylum Ascomycota; class Sordariomycetes; order Hypocreales; family Nectriaceae; genus Corinectria; species Corinectria fuckeliana. The sequence continues at coordinate 232,731 of WPDH01000109.1, read as the reverse complement.
GCCTTTGGTCGCTGTGGTGCTGCCGCAACAGCAGCAGCCGCCCCAACAACTCCCCCAACAACTCCGGAGGCAACTCCCGAAGCAGCTCCCACAGCAACAGCAGCAGCAGGATTATGCCACTTCTCAATGATAATTTGGCGGTCTGGGGTAAGCTTGACCAAAAGGACGATTTTAACTTTATGATTAGACATGGCAAACAACCGGGGTATATCTTCTCTTAAGGCCTCGCGAGATCGGCAGTGTCCGGCTGTGATGAATAGTGCTGGCCAAGGGTTAGGGTTCTCACAGCTTGCATAGGCCTGTTGTGCAGACCAAGCACGTAGTCCGAATCCAAAATGTCGCGTAACTTTATCCTTTAAAGCTATTGTGAGTGCATTATGGGTAGGTGTTTTGATATTAACGATAAGAAGCTCTTCGACTTCGTGGTAAAGCCGAAAGTCGAACTCCAAAGCTATTTGGCGGGATTGTTCTCTTAGTATGCTATTATAATCTCCTTTGGGCACATCTAAAAACTTGGTTAGTCCTCTTCTGAAATACTTATAGGCTATACATACCTTTAACCACAAGAACATCATAGCCGTTATACTTAGCGTTATTAAGTGAGTCAAAAAGTTTCTCTACTGTGGTAAACTTCTCCTCAGATATTGTAGTGAACTTAGTAGGGGGGTTATATGGCTGCTTGTTGCTCGATGTTATATTGCCCTCCATATTGCTTGTTAATAATTAGAATAATTGCTTTCAGCTCTAGTATAAGAGTATTCAAATTAAACGCAGTTTTTAATGCAACTATATTCTAGTATTAAGGTGCTGGATATTAAAGGTTACTTATACTCGATAGCGTACTTATACACATCACAGATGCCTAAACATTGAATGATTTCAAGTAAACAGTTGGTACATAATAACTTACCAAAGTAAAATCAAGCCACTTGACTGCTAGATACTAAACTAGAGAAGGCTGTGCAAGTGGAGAGAAAAGAGTGTTTGTGGAAGAGTAGGTAGAGTGAAGAAAGACCAGTGCCTGTTAGGAAAGTGTTCATTCACTGGCGTATGAAGACGAGTGCTTTCACGGGGAAATACGAAAATGTTTAGGTCTATTTCCTGATGTATAGAGCCAATGGAACCCTCTCTCCTTTCATGTCCCCTCAGGCAAATACTTTGTTCTGAATGGACGTGCCAAGTGTGGTGACATGATCAACACACAGCTCATTTGGTTACAAGGATCAAAACTCTAAAGAAGTAAAAGCCCTGCTGTAGCTATTCGCTTTGTGTAATTACCAATTAGGCGGCAAAGGCCCCTCCCTGTCTTTGATCTTATTATTGCGATTGTTCGTTGCACTCTTTCATGAATGCACAAAGCAGTGAGATTTGGGCACTGATGCTTTATACCAGCCCACCCCTACACAGTCTCTTACGTCTCACTATGAAGCTTCTCCTTACTGTCTTCTTTGTTTTCCCCTAGCCACTTCGTCGAGCATGACGATGCAGTGCAATCCTAGTCATGTTCGTGAGCCCACACCGCAAGCTACTAGTTCCCACCTAACTTGGAGGGCGCCACCCCTTTCGAGTATACACCACTAGCCCGACCGGGATAATTGCGTCTTCGCGGTACACAACAAATTCTGGATACTTGACCGATCCTCCATAGTCCATAGTCACCCCCTCAACCTTTGAAACCATGTTAGCTAGATTTAAATAATTTGTGCGAACGCATAAGCCATTTACACAGTTGAACCCGTGAGACGGGCCACTTATGTCCTCATCTGCCTCAAACTTCGGTTCGGGTCTACTAGCCACGACGTGACAAATAAGGATGACGTGTAGATTTGAAGACACAAAGTGGTTCATCGCATAGACGTCTGCTTCTATCCATACAGTTAAAGGGCAATTGACCAAACAATGTCTCGGCCAAATACTTACTTGACGAGGTCGGAGTTGAGTAGATCCCAGCACCAAACATGCCCTCCTCTGGTAGGATTCATCAGGTCAATGGATCACAGGCAGAGCAACGAGAGCTTCAACATACGAGCGTACTCCAACTTGAACGACTTTCGAAGAATACCACAGATGTTGCATTCTTCTTCATGGCAAAGCTCCAACGCATCACCTGAATCCCCAATGCAGCAGGCTCGCTGAGCCCCATGATAGAATCTTTGGAACGAGCCATTCTTCCTAGATGGGAGGTTAGAACTTGACTCGTCACTCAACAACACAAGTGCAGCCCTGCAAGTATTTGAAGAACCGTTTGCCGCGGTAGGACTGTCTGATATCATGCGAGTCGGCAAGATATATCGCCTTGACGTTTGCGGATTTCTCTGGGTGCCGCCACGATTGGTAAAAGTGCAACTTGTCTATGCCACAGCCGTTAGCTGGCCGAAGAAGGAGATGTGTAAGAATTTGCTTACGATGCTGGTAATGGGGGTCGCTTTCAGACAATCGCTTCATCGGCTAAGGGGAGATTAGTACGTATATAAGCAGACCTGACGGTGCGACATACTATAGGCATGATGTTGATAGTAGATTATGCGATTAGATTGCCGTTGCCTGTGGAAGTTCGCACAAGGTAGCTGACGAACATTCCAGGCCAAGAGCTGCCAGTCCTCGACGAGGGAAGCAGACTTTAGACTGTCGGCAACTCGAAATAAAACAACATCGGACAGAAGTGTTGAGTCTGTTTATGACGGCCCAAATACAGGCCGAACGAATCACCTACGGCTACGTAGCCAACTGAAGCTGGAACGAGGGCGCCCGTGAATTCTCGTTTGAGCCTCAATGCAAGTTAGACGGTAGGTTCACCGCCGCAGGTCCACCTCCGCAGATGTCAGCCGCCCCAGGAGTGAATGCCTACGTGGCCAGCCATCTCCTCGGGACGTTGTGAGAAACAGGCAGTCATGCGGGCGTGCGAAGTCAGAACGAGGCAATAGAGGCAACAAGGCCACCAATGAGACTGCGTGGATGTTGGAGGCCCAGACAACCCGTCATTATGGACGTTGGGGATGGGCAAGGTTGGCAAAAGGTGGTTACCAATGCCCAACAAGCCAAGGTGAGCTGGCATGCAGAGTGAGGCGTTTCCGTAAGCAGCCACAACGGCCTCGTACACTTTCCGGTTCTGCATCGAGAGTCTTGGGTAGTGCCTTGTCTTCGCGTACGAACAATTGGCATTTCCTACAGCAGCTGTGCGCAGCAGCGCAGCCTCATTTGTCCCCCCCCCCATGTCTAACGTACCGTGGAAGGCTACACAGTGCCTCTAGAAGACAAAGGCTCGCCAGTGGGCTGTTTGGCTGTGTCTTCTATCGCAACGAAAGTAGTAGAGAGATGGCCTATATTTGATCAGATTATTCTGGGACTTGATGAAGGTAATAAAGCAAACCATGTCTGAGCTATGCTGGAATTCCTCCCGCTCACAAAGTCATTCTCTATCCCGATAGCTCTTAAACCTCCTTCCCAGCCAATACCCGTGTGAAGATTTCGAAGTTGCCCTCGCCCTTGGGGTCATAGATTGCAAACCAGACCTGACGCCACCAGTTCCCCGAGAACTCATCCTCTCGCAGCACCTCAAGCCAGCAATGGGCGACGTCCTCGGGCGGATTGCCGAAGACACCGCATCCAAGAGCGCCGAGCACGAGCAACCCGTGACGATGCTTGGCCGCCATGCGCAGAGACAGCCTCATCTTAGCCTTAGTCAGGTCGCGGTCCCGATCTCGAGCAAAGACTCGCTTTTCGTACAATTCCAGGCGAGAAGAAGAGGGCTCCTCGCGGCCGTTGCGACGTTCGCATACGAAGGAACGCTTGGGGGGGTCGCGCAGGGCCGCGACGGTCAAGACGCTGACGACGGGGAGGCTCCTCGCGGCGACGGTGGAGAGGCGGTGGCCCGAGGGCAGGTCATCGCGCGCGACGAGCACGTAGGGGCTGTAGAGAGCCTCGTCCGTTGCCAGTGGGTAGTGCTGCTTGCGGTTGAGGCTCAAGGCCAGCGAGCTGCGGTAGCAGATGGCCTCCTCCTGGGCCATGGCGCCGTTCAGCCACCCGCCGCCGGGGCTGTAGCGATTGGCGAAGTTGACGACGGCCGGGGGGCCATAGCCGAGGTCCTGCGGCGACTGCAAGAGTCTGATGGCGGCGTTGAGGGTATCGTCGTTGACAACCCGGATCGTGGCGGGCTGCGAGTACGACGGGCAGAGATCAGGGTGCAGGCGGGGGAAAGTGTCGAAGGAGAACTTGACGGCATGGCTCGCGACCTCGTCTGTGCCGAGCTCGCTGAGGAGGCCTGGCAAGGCTTGGAGCGTCTCCTGAGCGGCGGCCTTGAGCGTTTCCCGTTGAATGGAATCGTAACGGGTGCGATCTGAAGCCGAGGACCGCGAGGATTGACTGTGACTGTGACTGTGGCGGCTCTGCGACGACGACGACGCCGACGCCGACGCCGACGCCGACGACCTCGATGCCATTGACTCCATGGCTCGTATGAAGCTGTAAGAATTTTTCAAGAGTTTAGTGAGGGAGTGACTGACTGACTGAAGGAGTCCGTTGTCTCTTACGGCGGACCCGACCTTGCTTGGCAGCCTGGTTCACGCAGTAGTGGACGGGTGTTGGGCTGAGTCTGACTGCATGCGCCAGGCAAACTCGCAGACGCGCCAAGGTTGGTCAGCACGAGGGAGAACAACGACTCTGTCAGCCTACGAGGCTTGCATGAGGCCTTTGTGAGGATACATCAGTTACTTCGTACCGCCTCGTTTTGTGCACATGACTACCGTTAGGTGAGCTTCGTTGGATGATGTAGTAAAGTCGCATTGGGTTGAAGTAGAACGGTGCTAGGCCTAATTATGACTTATAACACAATCCGGCACTTTGACGCGGAGCTATTCCCGAACAGGCAGCTCAGGAACAGCCCCTAGTCTACCTAACTTATCTAATCTACAATAATTATCGCAACTCGGTCGCATCGCATCACTCGACGCGCCCACCTCGCTCTCGTCGACTGCCTCCCTTTGCGCCGCAACCCGCTGCACCGCCGCAAGATGCACACTGTCACTCCTTACACGTCCCACTGATCGCGTCGCGTCGCCTTCGCTGTCCCTCGTTCCAAGATGCGGCGCCGCAGTCCCTCGTCCCCGACGCCCCCGCTCCGCGTCCTCGTCCTCGCCTCCATCTTCACCTCCATCTTCACCGACACGGCCGCTGCCAAGTCCAAGTCCACGACCCACACCGTCGGCGTCACGCCGCATGCCAGCTACTCCTCCTCGGTCGGCGTCCTCGGGTGCAAGGTCGACACCAATCGCATTGCCTACTGGCCCTTGGCCGTCGACTGCACCAACATCTGCGTGTCCCTCAGCCACGAGGGCCGCAACGTCAAGCTCCTGCGCGTCGACCGCTCCGAGGGCGCCTACGACGTCAGCTACGACGCCTGGAACTACCTCTACACCGGCTACTCCGCCACCGACAAGCCCACCGCCGGCGGCGCCGTCGAGATGACGTACCAGACCGTCGACGCGTCCGAGTGCGACCACCTCGTCAACACCAAGGGCAACAAGCTGCCCCTCAGCGCCGCCAACAGCATGAACTTCCTCGCCAGCTGTCTCGACCAGAACGACACCTGGGTCGGCGGCCACTACGTTCTCTACAACATCCTCGACCCCCTCTGCACCATGGGCTTCAACGAGAAGTGCGACCTCGAAGGGTACCCGGCTCAGAACCAGGCCTCCTGCCCCCATACGCTGGGGACAGGCGAAACCTTGGACGACACTCCTGTATACAATATCCAGTACCCTACCGGTGAAAAGGTCTTGGCGTCAACCGGAGAAGTCGAGGATGCGGCGCCTGCTTCCTTGCGCCCGTCCATCTTCAGCTTGATGCTGTTGGTGCTGGTATCTTGTCTGCTTTGTGTTGGTAGACCTTGGGTCTAGGTTACAAACGCGTCCACCTTCCTGGAGGGCTGCAGGCACGGATTTATGAACTACAACAGACGATGGTGCTGGGTTGGTGTTTACTGGCTACGGAGTTTACTTGCCGGGTCTGGTTTGGTGCAGTTGAGATACCCATTTCCTTTCTTATGAGCCTAAATAGGTCCTCTTTCGGGTGCAGTTTTTTATGCCGTTACTCCTGGCATTCGCGGTTGGAGGGCTGCGTTCAACATGTATGAGACGTTTGAAAGTGTTACATATTTCGATTACTATTTAGTTAAAGTGTACAATCTTCATCTACAAGCCCAAAACAGTAATGCCTCCACTAAGCAAATTGTCTCCATCATTTCATATTCAAGGATTCCTGGACCTGATCCAGAGGTCCCTTTTGTTGCCCCTGCTTCGTGTCGTTGGACATTTGTTGCGCCGGCTCAGGGTCCGCCTCGGTCATGGCCGACTTGCCATGGAGCTAGAAAAGATTTATTACCATGGCTCATGTTGAGTCGGAAGTGTCGATATGGCGAACAAACCTTCTGTTCCTGGACCTCGGCGTTGTGGATGAGGTCGTGGCCTTCAATGGCCGCCTCGTCGGTAATGCCGCTGGTGTTGTGCTGAGAAGTCATATCGTAAATGGCTGTTGATTGATACAACCTCGTTTGTCTGTCTGCTGAGCAGTGTGTTTCTTGCAATTAGAAGGCTCAGAAGATAAAGAAGTCCAGGAGCGGGGTTGCGCCTCTATATCATCCATCCCATCATCAACATTGCAACGCTTGATGTCATCCCTCCGGCCTCGTGATGGCGTGTGATGCCAGCCACACGTCATGGCTAGAAATCTACAGGGCTCAATTGGAAGTGCTCGACGCCATCGCGATACCCCTCCCACCACAGTGCCGGGTGGCGTTCTGATACTCATGTGCCGTGCGCAGCCAAGAGACAACCGCGGAACACAGTTATTACCATACTGTGCCTTCTGGGAAATACAAAGTCAAATTGCATGGTGATGGCGCACAGTTTTGACCTAACGCTGAAGCTTTCCGAGCTTCCAGTCAGCATCCCCTTTCTGATGAATCGGTGACATCGTCGGCGATCATCATGGCTGAAGAACGGCGCCAAAAGCCCTGCCTTGGTTGGTCAAGTCAAGCCTTGTTTTGTCACTGATGGGCACCTATTATTGCCATACTCAAACATCTGATGATACTCAAGCAGTCGGCCCAGTGGTGATATTAAAGCATGTACCATTAAACGAGCATGGCCTGTTGGAAGACCTTGTGGAAAGTGATGGAGAACCGCTGCAGCCCGGAGACGGATACAAGTTCTCGTCACATCCTTCAATCTTCTCACTAGCGGCAAAACGCCTCGTCTCATTACATGCATCTTGGAATCTGCTGGCACGACACTCTGCTACTGTCGGCTTTGCATGAGGAATATGCCGCGAAATGCTAGCAAGCCGATGAATTAGGTGAGCTTTGTCCCTGAAGCCGCCAGCGTGGCATAGAATAACTTGGTCTCCCCGGTAATAATCATGCGTCCACGGCCTGCGAACTGGAAGTTCGCCGCTGTAGTCCCCGTGTAAATCTTGCCGATCAGCTTGCCAGAGGGGTTGAAAACGTGCACGCCGTCGCCGCAGCCAGTGTACACGCGGCCTTGGGAATCCATATGGATACCTGCCGCACCAGGAATGTTAGCTTATTACAGGGACGGCTTAAAGGTCAAGAGAGGATAACAGACCATCCGGAATGCCAGATGCGATGTAAGCGAAAGTCTTGCGGTTTTGCCAGGTGCCGTCCTGGTTCACTTCAAAAGAATAGATTGACGCCGGGGAAGACAGGTTGGTTCCGTAGAAACCGAGAGTGACTCCTGTGTCTGTGACGTATGCGCGTTTCCCGTCGGGAGAGAAGTTAATGCCTGTTAATTATGAGCAAATTGTTTGTCAAGCTTGTCAGTTAAAACTTGCCGTTTGGCAGCGTGAAATCATCCGCAACAACAGTAACGGCACCTGTCTTGAGGTTATACCGGTACACCTGGTTCCGTAGACCTGGGGCTGGGCGGAAGTCCTGTAGGTACCCGTAGAGAGTATCGGTAAAATAGACATCATCGTTAGAGGGATGGGCGACGACATCATTCAGTGAGTTGAACTGTCTGCCGAAGAAGTTATTTAGGAGGACTTATCAGGTCAGCTTGCACTTTACTCGGAGAGATTTGGCCTATATATGGCATACGTAAACCAGGCTCTGGAACTTACCAGTAGTATTGTATGGTTCTTTTGGGTTCATCAGATAGAGCGCTGGTGGCACGTCCTCGCCTTGACCTTGTCCGGTAAAGATGATCTGGCCCTTGTAGTTTGTCCCGCCTTTTAGTTGTAAGCGTAATGCCCTAGACATATCATGGACAGTACCGTACCATTCGGATTGATAACCTCAGGATCTGACGGTACGACCGTCACCGTCACCTCGTCACTAGTATGGCCAGCCTTCCGTACTGCTTCGGCCTCGGCAAGAGATATCTTCTGGATGATAGACGACTTGTTCAGGCCGGTTCCTGCTGCAAGAGAGCCGGCATTCTGGACAAAGAACATTTCATCTGTAGGAGGGTACCTGATGCTTATTAGATCTTTTTGATAGTGTTATTGTGGGATTGGTGCCTTACCATACAACGGCCTCGTGGAAGATTGGGTCCGTGTCAGATGTAGCGATAAGGGTGAGGGACGGATTCTTCCCAATAACGTCGTAAAACTCTTCATCGTACACATGAAAAGGCTTCGCAGTGAGGGACTCTTGAGTGACTCCAGGCCAAAGAAACAGCTGGTCTCAAAGTAAGCAACGCTCTTATGAACTGGTCAGAACCATCTTACGGTCGAATAATTAGCTTGCGAGGGAGGCGGCACGTCGCTCAAGACGTTAAAGGTCTTTTGGTCGATGATTTGGGCGGCGGACGGCAGTTTCGCGGCTAGGACACCATGCGATTCGAGACCTAGTCCCGCGTGGACGAGGATCCCAGCAGCGAACACAGCAAGAGGGGAAGGCATGGCGAGCAAGATGGCAGTGCTGGCTTGCGGTGCGATGTGAGGAGATACAGGCCGCTGGAACGCTGAAAGGGACTTTAATATGCCTCCCCAAGCACTCCTGCCGCGTGTTGATCATTACGCATTGCAGATTGTAGAGTACCACTAACCGGAAGATTAAGATTAACTGACCGCCTTGTCATGAGACATTTGGTATGGGTAGGATGGAGAAGTACAGGGACCAATCTGATTGCGCCTTAGTTGGTTCAAGACCCGCAAGTTAGGTTAAGCTCCCGTGGAGGCTTCTCCTGATCAACGCTCCTCTTTCGAACGTCATACGACGATGATCGGTGGTTGGGGGGACATCTGCTCATGCTTCTAGGTAAGCCGAAATGACAGGGCCCCCAGCTGAGAGCCCATCTAAGTGCCGACATGGGCAACAGCATATCTCCAGCCTTCTGCTCTCCTTTGTCGATCTTGTCTTTACCCGTGAGATACCGCAGTGCTTATTACAATCTGCTGATAACCCTGCCGCACCAACCCATGCAATTTCACGATTGCTGCAGGGGTGGACCGCGGACCGTTCCCCGGATACCCCAGGACCAACACGAGAGCGAGTCAACCCTTAGCGACCGCTTTAGGGAACGAAGCCGCTCTCCCGGCCCGCTCGGCTCCAGGACGAGGTCTAGGGTGAAGGGCGATGGCATCTCGCGATGGCCTAACGCAGGAAGCATAAAGTTTGTGGATCCCCGCCGGCGACGGGGACGGTATTGAAGTGCCCTGCAAAGGTGGTTTGCACATGTCCTCGACAGAGGGCGACGGCCAACGACCGTGCTTCCATACCAGAGTCTTGCGTACAAGGGCAACGAGGTGGCAGCATCATTAGTGTGGCAATCGTTCACACTGAGGGGATTGAGAGCATGGATACAGAGAAAATAACGGAAGAAATTGTCAAGAGAAAGAGGAAGAAAAAGAAGACATAGAGAAAAAGGTAAAGCCCGTGAATCAGTTAGTGAAGAATCACAGAGCCGCGCCTAAACCACTCCTCTGCCTGCGTCTATTTGTATATAGGCCCTTAGGCAAAACCGTATGCTTCCCGTCAAAGTAAACGGCTGGCTAGTTGAACAGGACCTGACCTTCCATGATGGATTCATTAGTCAATAGGTGCGTTTCTGGGCAGTACTTCATACTAGCAGGACGCAGATTCATAGCGGCCACGAGTCGACCAAGTGTTTTCACTCTACTACGTGGCCTCAATGCAGGCTCTGATCAGTTGGCCCCAGTCTCCTTTTAACTTGATCATCCTCCATTCTCCCTTTCTTGTTCACCCGCCCGTTCATCCCCCGTTTTTCGGGGCTTGGGGCCTCGGGGACTAGCCAGCATGATTGACATCAACACAAAGAATGGTGCTCTCCATTCTACCTGCTCCAGACATCCCACCACTAAAAGTCCTCCAGTCGATACACAGAGTAAGAGGGCTCTTCGTACGGATGGGCGCTAGAAAGGCGTTAGCAGCAGCAGCAGCGGAGATGGTAACAGAGACAATGTACCTTTTGAGAGCCTCAACTGCATTCCTGGCAACCTCTTCGCCAACACAGATAGTCTCAACTCTAGCTTCCCGAACCTCCTCTAGCTCTCCAACCTTTCCAATGTTGGGGTTTGCTGCATCGCCCGGGCGGAATTGGCCAGTTCCCACGATTGTCCAGCAGCATTCGGTGTAGTTGCCTGGTCCGGGGTAGCGACCTGCTCCCGCCGCGAAAATGGCAGCTTTACACTTGGCCAGGGCGGATGTCGGCACATGGAAGACGAAGCTGAAGCGAGTAGCGGAAGCCATCGCGAAAAGGCCGTTCACGAATCCAATACACGAAATACGAATACTGAGGCTTCTCTTCGGTGAGTCTTCGTGGAGGGTTGAAGGCGGGGTAAGTAGCATCACGTGCCCCGTAGGGTGTTAAGAGTGAACCTTGCGCCGTGGCAAACACGGATGAAAGAGAATTTTTGAAAGTACCAATAATAGCACTAAAATTCTTGATTATAGTAAAAGAAGCTGTGCTGTTATAGTACAAAGAGCCGAATTAATCATAGCCAGGAATCAAAGACACGAATGTCTGAGGCTCCTCCTGCTATGTACCTACCTACCCCGCCTTAGGTATCTTGGCCATCAACCAGATGCCTCAGGCCCATTCTATCGTCTATATAAAGCAGCATGGGGCGTCGTGTATCCAGCATCAACCAGCTCGATTGCTTCGAAACCATATTCCATCATCTCCACTCAAACATAAACAAAAAACGTCCCAACATGCACTCTGCTGAAGTTCTAAATGGCATGCACCTTTGGCAGTGCGCCCAGCCTGCCGGCGTCGATCTGGAAACGGACCGAGATCTAACAGCCTCCGAGGTAGAGCAAGCCAAGAAACTGTTGACGATGGCCTACTTCAGTCCAAAGGCCGATGTGACAGTGGACGCTCACTTGGCCGTAGCTTGGGGCAACAAGTACCGTGGTCGCAAATTTCTCACTGCCAATATCGGCCCTTCAGCTGCTGACGCTGGTACGCTGGAGCGACTCCCTCTCGAGGTTCTCGACAACATCATCCAACATCTCACCATAGCTGCCATCGATCGGTTCCAGGCAGTGAACAGACTCATGTTCGAAGTGGTCCATAATCACCCCCAGTTCAAGGTCATCAACACCCAAGCGCAGGACACGCTACGAAGTATCCGTGCTGTCATGAATGCCCACGCCATCACGCTTCAGGCATTATTCGACAAGCTATGTGCCAGCCAGTGCGAGGAGTGTCGCGACTTCGGCGGCTACCTGTATCTCGTTACCTTCCGAAGGATCTGTTGGAAGTGTTGCCAGGAGAAGGAGAAGTACTCGCCAATGACAGAGTTGGTCGCTTTGAGAATGTTCGGCCTGACGCCCGAGATCCTGTCCACCCTACCTCGAATCCAAGCCTTTCCAGTCTACTCTGAGAAGCTCAAGATAGCGGTCTTCAAACCCGTCATCGACCGCGACGCTGCGTATCAAGCAGGGATTGACCGCCACGGTTCCCATGCAGCCATGATGGAGTACATAGCAACGGCCGACAATAAGATACTCAAAGAGTACAGGACGCAAATCAGAAGACGCGAAAAGAGGCTGACATTGGAGAGGGCCGTGAAGAGAAAGGAGCAAATGGCCAGGAGGTGGCCATTTATTGCCAAGCAAAACAAGGAGCAAAACAAGCACAGGAGGGACAGGTTTGCGAGGAGAACGTTGCGACGAGAACAGCGGGTTGAAGAAGGCCATGATTCACAACCCGATACCGACAACGAGAGTGACAGTACTTGTCTCCCCAGCGACACGGACACATGGGCCAGGCATGACAGAGATGGCACTCGAAATGGCAATGTATTCCAAGACGACGACGACTCCCATGACAGCGATGACTCCCGAGATGACGAATGGTATGGACGCGATGACCGTACTAGCTACGGTGTTCCGTGCAGTCCTACGGACCGCTTGTTCCACACTTCACGTTATTTGAGCATCACAAGGGTACCTTGGCTAAACAGACAGAGTAAGAGGGATGAATGGGGGTTCCGCTGCATTGGATGCGAGCACAGCTCGGCTAAAGACGGAAGGCACGAACATGAATTCATAATGTCAACGTTCAGGAAACATCTAAAAGACTTCGGGCCAATCAAGGACGGCTACCATCACAAAGACTGTTGTTGGTCCCGCATTTGCGGTAGGAAGAGGGGATGGGAGGACAACCTGGAGCCATTCTATGATACCCAAATGTGGATAGAAGGGGGGTCGTCGTCCTTTGAACAGGTCAGCCTCCAGGTGGTGTGTGCACAGCCAGACACACGCTGGCTCAGGTGGCGCCCTTTTCACTAGTAGGGAGGGACAGACAACCTGGCATGCTTTTGGTCAGGCTTCGCAGTAGAGATGGCTATGGAACTAGTTGAATTCAATTTCAAGGCTATTGTTTATTGGAATTACGTGACTGTTAGACTCTAGATGTGGCGGCAGTCTGGCTACTGGCTGCGAGCAACGCGTGAAATGCCACCACTTCGTAGGTCAAGTTGAAGAACTAGTTAAGAGACCTTGCAGAACCATTAATCCTTGGCCTTGCGACCGCGACCACGATAGCGAGTAGCAGAGCCTTCTATCTTACCCTAAGTAGCTAACCTTTATAATTAAAATGTATCTTTATTAACTCTTAATCCGGCTTGCCCGCTGATGACAGGTTTAGTGTCTGCAGCTATGTAAGAGAGGTGCTTAATTATCCTTGAATTTGCGTTTCTCTTTGTAAGTCAGGGGCTGAATCTGGTGCTTGTCTTGTGTTGGAGTCAGATAAGAGGGCTTTGAAAGGTGAGGAGACTCTGGCAGTGGCTGATGGGGCTGCAATCTCTCAGTACTTTTTTATTTCCTCCCCTAACAATGTCTCCGGTAATCGTATTATTGGATCGGCCTTGAATTCTGAACAGCATTATCGTTCGTGAAACAAAGGCTTTTGACAAACGATGCCGTCTAAAGATAGAACACGCCCGGATCAATGAGGAAGTGAGCGGGTCTGTCTTGGTCGTTTTCTACCAACAATGCCCGTTGTTCCCAAAGCAATGCTCGGGCATTCTATAGGACAAGGGAACTTTCGCGCATGAGCCTGGTAGAAGTGTATAGTGATCAAAGAGCCGTGCCAAGTCGCGGGATATTTAAACACCCTGCGATTCCTTTTCAAACTCATTCATCTCAACAGCCAATCACACCGACGAGTTGGCAAGTACCTCGAGCCAAGACAACCCCGACATTTGCCACACGTTTCCCGGAGTTGATATGTCGGCGACAGCAAACAATGCATATGTGCCTAGAATCCAGCTGTTTTCGTTTGCTATAGACGAAATCAGAGATGGTAGCAAAGAGGAGTTGGACGATGAACTCATGAGCGAAGGCTTAGACCGAGTCACGGCAGGCGACAAAAAGGGAAAAATCGATATGACAGAGGATGAGCAAGAACACGTCGACGAAGACGAACGTGTGAAACAGGGGATACTGCATAGCGTCGATGAGCTGCAGATTAATGAGGGCGATTTGGTTCTTTCGTATCCATATCAAGCGATCCTGAACCGACAGGCCCATCTCAAAGGCCAAGGCATGGTGGATCCTTGGGATGGCGAAGTCGACCTGACGGATGATGACGATGATTATGAGGATGACAGCGATGAATACAGCGACACGACGGAGACCGAGGAGGAATTTGAAGACGATGACGAAGATTCGGGACAAGACCTGCAAAATGTCGTCGACGGCCTGCGGATTGATGAGGTTAGGGTAATTTTATCGGGACAAAAGAAAGAGCTCACTGAGCTAGCGACCCAGCGTAGGTCTGCACGGATGGCCAGCGCAATAGCTCAGCTTGGTCTTGGTGACATCGTGGCCAAGCGGAAAAGACTCCCGTCAGATAGTGAAGACGGCGATTTGAGTGCTAAGAAGACCAAAGTCGAGTGGCAGTGATGCAAGCTAGCCTTCTGTCAACGACGAATGAATTTGAGAGTGTGGCTGTAGATCGAGCTGTTTATTCTATTTCAGTTAACAGACCTCGACAACGGTTAAAGTAAAGGATACAGTCATGCTATTTAGGCTACCACACATATTTATTCTAACTAAAAGTCCGTTATTCTTCCCCTGATATTCACTATTTATAGGACTAGCGACCCTAATACCCAATGCCATGCTGCCATTGTAGTTTAATAGTCTCCAACAGTATTGACATCGAGCACAGGAGCAAAAAGTGGCCGAGTATATATACTCGAGTCCTGGTTACAATTCTCGTATCATCTCTGCTCCCTTTCATGTCTCATATCATTATACGACACCTCTGTCATTCGGATGATGTTAATGCCCGATTGCTAGACATGTGGGAGACGCCGTTCTTCGAGGCGGGATTAGTTGTGCTAGAATTAGCCGGGTGACTTCCTTGTCGCCGAAACTACAACAGTAGGCCCAGTGCTATCTTGACTGTCCCCTCCAGGCTTTGACCATAACCAGGTCTCGTCTTCATTATGCACATTTCGCCTTGACTAGGAATCGTCTCCAGACTCTAGTTCGATCGCACCTGGTTGCTTGCGACTAGGTTACCTTTAGCTCTTACCGGCGAGGGATCCTATTCGTATTACGGCCGGAGTTGCTAGAGCAGCCGAAGACGCAGGCGTTGAGCAAACCGGCAGAATCGCACGGAGAAAAAGACATCTGGGAACAAGTAGACGGGTGCAGCCACTTTAAGGATACTTGCAGAAAAGAATTCTGTTATTCGGGTTATATAATTTATCCACTCAGGCTGTATTGACTGCCTACATCGACTTCTACTTCTATTTTCCCTCTTGTTTACAGTCTTGCTATTAATGAAGGGAGTAGCTAGGGTAGTAGTAAGTTATTACAGCAGTAGGGTAACAGGATATCAGGGTACTAGGGCACCAGGATGCTATGAGATTCGGCATTGGGACTTTAATAAGCGAACAATATGTCTAGGATGTGCTTACAGCCGCTTTAAGAATACCTAAAGAAAACATCTTACATAAAATGATCCAAGTCAAATGGACTCGGAGTCTCACATAAGTCGAAGAAACGAGCAAGAGGTATACTGCAACGATTAGAGCTCGCATACTAGAAAACCATGCTTCGTTTTCCTCTTGGACCGAAGGTGCGGCCACGTAAAACGGAGTTAGTTCCCGCCCAGCCAAGAGCATCGGCTTTTTTCCCTTCTTCGTATACGTACATTCAAGGTTACGGCAAGACCGCTGACGATCATTTACGCCATGCTCATCGCCTGCGCCCATCTCGCCTCTGTTGGGACCAATCCCGTAGCCCTAATACGAATGCTACCCAATGCTAAGCATTGTTATTGTCAG
This sequence comes from Corinectria fuckeliana, assembly GCA_019137255.1. Classification (NCBI taxonomy): domain Eukaryota; kingdom Fungi; phylum Ascomycota; class Sordariomycetes; order Hypocreales; family Nectriaceae; genus Corinectria; species Corinectria fuckeliana. Next base: position 216,945 of record WPDH01000109.1, on the reverse strand, counting down.
TATAATAAGTATCTATAAATAATAGTGGCACTTTTCTGCTTCAGCCATTTACGCGAGCCAAGATTCCCAAGCCCGCGGTAAAGGCCGCAGACGAGACGACGGCGGCTAGGTATCCGAAACGAACCCCGGTGCTCTAGGCGAAACGAGGCGGCCGGCCGAGTTTTCCGCTCGTGGGGATCGACCAAACTTCTCTCGGTCCTCTCCGGAAGCGAATGCTTGACCGTTCCAGAAACACGGGTCCTTCAATCAATGCCAGTGCGAGGTTTACATGGTGAACTACAACGTATACCTATCCGTACAATACTGATTGCGATTGTCGGTCTTGTTTGAAGGAGGGGTCCACTCTGCTCACGCCCAGATTTGTAAACTTCAACCATCACGCTCGACCAACTTTATACGATGGACGGCACATGATTTCTTCATTCGACTTCTGCGAGCCAAGAAGGTTTCGTTTGACTTTGAACCAAACACAGTAGCGGAATCATCGTGTTCCTCAGCTTTCGTCCATCCCTTTCCGCTCTGTTCCTGGATGATTGTCCAAGTAGATCCACCCACCTGCTACAACGGGAGAACCTTGTAGTCTAAGTCGAGCCCCTGCAAACGTCAAAATTCCACCAATCGCTTCAAAGGCGTTGATTAGTGATGAAAACTTGGCGATGGGTTCCTTCCGAGTTCCTGGAGCGAAAGTATATCGGCGCGGGGCGTTGTTGCGCATACCATCGACGATTAAGTTATATTGATAATATGATGGAATCCAACGTGGCCGTCATCTTCACTGAACCGTCATCTACCTCGTTGAACCCGCCATGATCCGACGCATTAGACGTAATTCGGATCCATAGTCGTCGGTTCCATGGGACTGGAGGCCAAAAAAGGCCTGTAGTCCGAGCCGTGAGACACTCCGCGTGCCTGACAGACGGGGTTGTGGGGAAAAGCCTCACAGCCACAACGTCGCATCGACCAAACCATCGCATCTCAAACGCCCTGTCAAAGAACCCTTCCCCTGCGCAGGGCCCTTTTCTGCGGGAAGCAATGCCAGATGCGTGCCTGCGCCGGCCCCCCGGGCGGCTATGACGGTCCTTTCGTTTCAAATTCCGGCCTCCTGGAGTCTACCGCGGCCATCTCCTGAGGCCCGGCGACGGTGAGATTTCCCAGCAATTGTCGAGGAGCAAGGGATGAAAGGCCGAGAGGGCTGTGGGCATGGTGACGATGTCCATAAATGCTCTGCTGGCCTTCATCCAATTCTTCTGTTTTCCTTTCCCTTCCCATCCCATTCTCTTTGCTTCGAGTCTCGTTCATTCACCGCAGCTGTCGCTTGCGTCGTTCTTTTCTTCGTCTCTACGACCCGTTCCATTCTTTGCAAGCCCTGGTGGTTAGCTACTCTTTCAGTCCCTACTATCACATCCAACTTCAAACATCCCCCTTCGGACCATTTCCATCGCCACCATGCGTTTCTCTACCTCTTCCATCCTGGCTGTTGCCGCCACCCTCCCTGCCGCCACCCTGGCTCACTACAACTTCGAGGCTCTCATCGTCAACGGCAACACTACCGGAGCCTACGAGTATGTCCGCCAGACGACAAACTCCAACTCCCCCATCGCGGACCTCAGCTCGGACAACATGGTTTGCAACGCCGGCGGCCAGGACGCGGACATTATGGCCAAGACAAGCACATACACGGTCGCTCCCGGCGATGAGGTCGGCTTCTCGATTAATAGTGAGGTGGGGCATCCCGGTCCGATGGCGGTCTACTTGAGCAAAGCTCCCGACGGAACTGAGGCTTCGGCATACACTGGTGACGGAGACTGGTTCAAGGTGTACGAGCTCACCACGAGCTCAATCACCACGGACGGGCTACAGTGGGCCACTTACGTAAACGGCGCGGGTATCCACAATTTCACCTTTACGCTTCCCTCGGGCCTGGCCTCAGGCAACTACCTGATGCGCGGCGAGCACCTCGCCCTGCACTCCGCCGGCTCCGAGGGCGGCGCGCAGTTCTACATCGGCTGCGCCCAGCTCAAGGTCGACGGCTCCGGCACCGGCACGCCCACCGACACCGTCAAGTTCCCCGGCGCGTACAAGGCCACCGACCCCGGCATCCTGATCAACCTCTACTACCCGGCCCCCACCAGCTACACCGCCCCCGGCCCGGCCGTCTGGCCCAAGGCCTGCGAGGACCACACCGCCAACTTCGCCGGCCAGGAGAGCGACGGCGACTGCACCGGGTCCGACGAGAGCGGCTCCGGCTCTGGCTCCGACAGCTCTGCTACCGGCACCCCCGCCGCTACCCCGGTTGCTTCTGCGACTGCCACCCCCACTGTTATCGTCCCCACGGCCGCCGTCCCCACCAACGGCACCGTCCCCGTCTCCACTCCCGTGGCTCCCGTCGCCGTCTCATCCGCCGCGCCGGAGGTCGCTACCAGCGCCGCCGAGCCGGACGCGCCTGCTTCCACTCCCACCGGCACCAGCGACTCTTGCGCCGCCAAGCGCAAGCTCCGCAAGGCTCGCCGCGCCGCCAAGCGTGCTGCCAAGCGTGCTGCCAAGCGTTCGACGCTCTAAGCGGTCCAGGGTGGTTCTGTTGATGGATCATGGAAGGTTCTGCTGCTTGGACTTCTCGAAGCATCGAACGTGTGTTCATTCCTGTAAATAGTGGCAACCGTCATCACTGTGTACCAGTGTGCGTCCATGTATAAATATATGAAACATGCCAATACCTAGTCCTTGGATGACAAAGTGATGTAGACTTCCCGTTTGTGGTAGTATCACTGCGTTTCGCTTCTGTTTGCACCCACATTCATTGCAGTGATCAATAGAACCTTCTCACGAAAGTCGGTCAGTTCATGGAAGTCTGTGATTCACCCATTCATCTTTACCATTATTCAAGGAGCACGCCGCCCCCAAGGATTCCGACCTTTTCCTTTTCCATCACCATCTGCAACTCATCCTTAAGCCATTCCTGTCGACCTTCCGGGCATTTTGCAGTCATTTTTAATCGCAAGGTCTGGTTTAGTCTTCATGCAAGGCCCGCCTGGTGCGCCCTGGCCGTCCTCCTTTCCGGTCTCCGTCTATGAAATCTCCTTGGGACTACGATGACAGTGCCAGCTTTGTTCCGCTTGGGAGTTTCAAGGTAAACTCCCAAGCGCTGTGAAGCAGAACGGAAAGTTTCGTCTTTTCCCTGGCGATGAAGGATTTCTCGTCAAAACCAACCAAAAGGGAGACTGGGATTGGCCTTGTTCTTCCGCAGCAGCGTCCCGGTGAACAGTATTGATACCCTTCCTGTGCTATTATATTCAACATAAACTATTGTATTTTCCAGTCATAGCAAGATGTAATGCGCACTACGCTGATGCTAAGTGCTAAGCTGGCCTAAATGCTGAGTGTGACATAAGCTAACTACCTGGGAGCTGTTGTGCCCATGCATCGCGTGATAGTTTGGGGATGTTTTCCGTGCCCGACTCGAGAAGTCTTTGGACAACCATCCAACCATCACCATTTCGCAGCCTAGCACTTATATCCGTTCCGCCAATAAGCTGCAAGACTTCATTCTACCTTCCAGAAACATCTGTCGCGGGATCATTTCTGATACTTTGAACCAATACTATTTCGATTAGGAGACTTGTGAGAATAGGCGATTTAGTCAATCTAGTTATTGCCAAACGCGCCAGCGAAAAGCGAATATTTATCACCCTGTTGCTGGATGATAGCCGCCGCGCAGGTCCGTCAGCAGATCCGCCCACCTGCTACAACGGAGAAGCTTCCTTGCAAATGACAAATTTCGACCAATTACTCTCACAAGGGTTAATCAGTGATGAACGCTTTGCGATGAGTTTCCCCGAGTCCCGGAAGCGAGAGCTGATCAGAGCTAAAACAGGGCCTGTAGTCCGAGCACCGAGACGCTGCGTGTTGTTTGACAGACGGGGTTGTAAAGAAGCTACGTTCTTCGAGAGATGTAAACCGCCTTTTCCTCTAGTTATCTCGCTACCTTGTATTATGACAGCTCCCGAAGATGCCACTGGACGGGTACGGTAAACATTGTGTCGAGAACCCTTTCTGAGTTCTCGAGGCTGCGCATAAGTAGGTATATCCAAGTTAATACCTGAAATGAGAAAAAGTCGTGCTATTCGGGCTGTATTGTATCTCTACTCGGGCTGTAAACCCAGTCTTCTTGCCCATCTTACTATATTATTGCTTTAATGCACTCCTAGTACCTTAACTATAATGATACCCTGACTCCCTAACGCTCTAACACTTTACTGCTTTAACGCCTTAACGCTCTAGTGCTCTAGTAGCCTAATTTCTCTATTACTATTAGTAGAAAGATTGTATTTAACAAGAAGGCGAGAGTGAATAGTGATTAAGGCATGTAACACGCATCCTGAATAGCATGACTTATTTCTTAACTGATAGTATAAGTTCTTAATCTTCTATATACCCTTTTCTTCTATGAAATTAGCCTATGAATCAGTATCCCAACCTTCATCCTTCGAATCTGGGATAACCGCATCTCGCGGGTACTTGGGCGCAATAGGAGAGGGGGATAGTCTCTGGACATTAAGGCCTATAGCGTCGTCACTCTCCGAGTCTGGTATCAAAATAGGTGGCGCGGCGGGAAGGGGCATATCAGCCTTAGCAGAACTGTCCAGGGGAATCCCAATTAATGGTCGAGTTGGTGAGGTGGTTATATAAATAGCCCATGAGTTGACGGCGGGACTGGACAGTTGCATTTAGCAGACATTCGTCTGCTTCTAGTTGAAATGCAGTATCGGATACGTAACTGGCAAGGGAAGAACAAATGATGGCAAATAGACGTAAACTCTCAAAACAAAGGAACAATAAGTGCATTTGAAGCAAAGTCAGCTACATACGGAATCTATAGTCACTGGTATTGAGACGCATGGTGATGATGGCACAACTAATAGGGAAGAATGGAAAGTTTAGTGTATTTGGCCCCTTAATGTTATAGTTAGTTAGCTTCAGCTTCTCGAAGTTGGGTGCTTACTTATAGGGACGATTGCTGCTCTCTCAGAGGGAACAGTATGCTTTTCGATCTTTGGAGAAATTGTTTACTTGTTTTAACTATCTTTCTAGTTTTTCTTTGTTGATTATTAATCAGCTAGTATGGTCTTGCCATTGTTTATAATATTAAGTTGCTAAACTTAATTATTAGGATTAGGATCTTAAGGCCTTAAGGTGTTAGTGCTTTAAGGTAGTAAAGTATCAAGGCTTTATTAAAGTGAATGAAGTAGTAAAGACAAGTAAGTTTACAACGATTCTATAGAGTATACAGGTTAGATTTTAATTTCAACTAACTTCAACTCAGCCGGTTGCGCATAGTCTTCCGTGCTCAACCAACTGTGTTCGAATACATGGTTAGTTCGTGAAGTTCAAGATGTGAGCTTAATTCATAGTGTTGCGACGTAATACTGGGCACAGCGGGCATGCGTGTATCTAGTCCTGGCAATCCGATGAGCATGAAACGCCTACAGACATTTCTTTACCTTCGTTTACTACAGCAAATTAAGTCTTCGTCAGGAAGACAATCTAGGCATACGTGATGTCCCAGGTCAGCCCCTCGGGTCTAGGTTAGCATCCAGGAACTGTCAAAATAGAACACGACTATAGCTTCCGTTCGATAGCTGCTACCACAGTCAACTCGATTCCCTGTCTTGACTCGGTTGCAAGAGGACGGCAGAAGGCTTCCAAATCACGGCACGACGTTGAATCGCGGGGGTAATGGATACTATTTGGGTCCCCGGCTGCTGTGATCGAGCCGATCCTACGGTAGGAATCCTGACGGCAGGATCGCCCCCCTTGACGAAGGATTCTTTGAACCTGGCAATGCATGGGGAATTCTGGCCGGGGAACTAACGATAGGGCTGAGGTTTTGAGGTTTAAGATCATCTCGGAGCCCCGCGTGATGCGCCGAGTCGTGAACAGTCGCGATGCGATGCCTTTGCGAAGCTACCGAAGCCGGACAGAAGAGCGACAGCGATGTCGGCAAGGCCAAAGCTTGTGTGGCGACTGACTGTGCCTCGTTGCTTGGCATCCCATATCGAGTCCAGCCAGCAGGCGACCCACGTACATGGAACACACCAGACAGGCGCTGAACGCTACCGGGTTGAGTGCGAGCTACCTGATCTCAACCGAGGCCGTACAGACGAGTCCCAAGAGGGCCGGGCGGCCATGGCCAAGAAGGATGGCGGCGTCTACTCCGTGCTGGGGGGGCCGGGTCAGGTGCCAAGGTGCCTCGTGTTGTATGCTTCGGTGGAAGATGACGACGTCTCATGCCAAAGTCAAAATGGCGCAAGATACGGCATCCAGGCGAAGAGGCGGTAGATAACACGCGGCAGTCACACATGCAAAGGCACCCGACAAGGATGGCCGATGGCTTGGCAGATGCAAGGCACGACGCATAGAGCCCGTCCAGGCTGCAAGCGGCAACCAGGCGACAGGGGTGAAGAGGGAATGCCATGTGAGCCCCAGGATATGAAAGGAGGGGGGGAGTCGGCGACGTGAAACTCGTCCAAGAAATGGCGCCCGCACAAATCCGTCCCGACTCGCACGGAAGACGGACGGAAAACGGGGGGGGGGGGTGTAAGATGGAGATGCGGAAGAATCGTCCGGAGCGCCGAAGGAGCTGGAGAGTGGGCTTGATCAGGAAGACGGCGAGGCAAGCAGGGTAGAATCGGTGCGGATCGGGCAAAGGGCAATTCGATGGTCCCATCCCAAGATGACGGAGAAGGATGAAAGGATAGGCCTACCGACTGCTGATTCTGAAAGCGATGGTGATGGATCCATCCATCGCCGACTACAGCACGGGGCACGCTGCAGTGGCTCTCGCTAGCCATCTGTCCACCTCTTCCCCTGCTCGGGACTCGCGGAACGAACGACCACCAGTGTCAACTAAAAAGAACCGCATCAGATACATATAGATAGATAGTCTTTCGTAATTCTAAATCTAGAACGGCAAAGACAAGCCTTTCGGCCCCTGGCCTGGATGAGACGAAGACTGCCCCGTCCAAGCGCGATAAAGTGTCCCTCCATCGCGGGCAGCCCGTAACTTAGATGTTAGTGGTCCCCGTCCACTGTAGCGTAGATACACCCACTGTAGCGTAGGTACCTAGCGATGGAGCCCCTCTTGTATTGGCCTCCTTCGGGGGCCTGGTGCGGGGATTCCAGTTGAAAACACGCCCCCCGTAGCCCTGCAGAACCACCCACCTATGTACCTACCTAGGTACCTTGGCCCTGTAGAACCATCTGCTAGTGACCTGGAACCCCTGAGGAACGGGGTCCGCCCGTGCGCTTGGGCTGGGCTGGGCTGCATTTTCCCGTCTTCTTCTCCAGCTCGTCCCAAACTCCATGGAAAAGCGTTACGTGCGGTTTATGTAACGGCATCAGTTTTCTATGGCCAACAGCGTCCGGCTTTCCACAATTCCCCCAGAGTTATGACTGCTCGCCTTTTCTTTTTTTGTTTCCCCCAGACTTTCCTGACAGGTTCCTGACAGGTTGCCGTTTCCACTTCCACTCCACTCCATTTTCCCCAGACGCGGGCGGCCTGGTCTAGGCATGTCTATCCCGACGACATGTGCTGCGTGTGTGTGTATGTGTGTGTGTATGTGTGTATGTGTGTCTTGTCTTCCGTCAACGGCCGCATGATGCCCCCGTAGATCGGGAGGGGGCTTCGAGAAGGAACCGAGAAGCCCCGTTCGTGCTTCTAGAGCCCAGACTAGAGAGCCAGTCGTCAGGTGGACACGAGGCCAGCCTCTCGGATCTTCCCACGTGCGCCACCAACATAAACCATGCCAGCAGCAAACGCCTCTAGCTTGTCGGTATCTTGCAGTGCCTTTCGTCGTCGGTAGCGGTTCCGTGCTGTATCGCTGGATGATGTTATGGCTTGTGTCAACTCCCTTCTTCACCGAGCAGCAGGGGTACGAGTTTACCTACAAGTATCGCCCACCTTGCCCGTTTTATTCTTAGTCGGCCAGCCTGCTCCATGGCATCATCGCGCCTCTTCTAGTTAACTTGACTTATCCCGGACCACCGTGCCCTGCAAGCGTCCTTCTTAGGCACAGTTGGCCGAGTAGCCGCGCACCTATCTACTATGTAAGTATCTACTGTAAGTATCTACTGTAAGTATCTACTGTAAGTATCTACTGTAAGTATCTACTGTAGATTCCGCCGTGTCAGCGATATGACTACTCCAGACCTAACCTGACCTCACCACTCGACTTCCGGAGCACAACCACCACACCGCACTGCCTTTACTTTAGTCCGAGTCTCTAAGCTAGATAGATAGTCCCTGGACCTACAGAACCGAATGGAGTCACTGTGCTAAATCGGGCACGGCGCACGAATGCCCAGAGCCACTTTTGCCCCCTCTCAGCCCTTTACATACTGCGTACCCACCCGCCCACGCCCACATCTACAACGTCTCCATCCAGACTCCAATAGCCCTCGCCCTCGCCCTCGCCCTCGCCCTCGCCGTGGCCGTGGCCGTGGCCGTGGCCTCTTCCCCTCTTCCCCTCCTCCCCTCCTCCCCTCAGGACCCTTCCCTTCGAGTCGAAACACCCCGGCCGCCACCAACTGCTCGCGGGTTGCTCGATGCGGCAGGAGTAGTCTAGATAACGCCGCGCCTCCGAACAACGCCAAGCCGATCCCCCGTCTGACAGAGCCATGAGCCTTGTTCCTCGGTTCTGCGACCCCTCTATCCATCGTAGACCCGCCAAACCAACCGAGCAACTTACATAGCACACCAGAAATGCGCCTCGCTAGCCCGTCTCATTCCCGCCGAGCTCCGGGCCACGATAGGTATGATCCCATCAATGACCTGGCATCTAGCAGAGACGGCCTGGCCCCCCCCCGGTCTGGATCCCCTGCCGGAGGTGGAAGCCAGTTCGTCCATCCCCCAAGTTCGGAGGTTTGACATGCAGTAGGCGCTTTGGCTGCTGCTGCACACCCTCTAATTATGGACTCTGCTTGGGCCTCGCTCTATCATGCAGACGACTTGCTCGATCTGGCCGGGGGGCCCTTGTCCAGCCTGATAAGATGCCCTAGAGCTCGATTCGTTGATCAAGTGTTCTATCCATCACTGTCTGCGTGGGAGGACTTGTTGTGCTGATCGGGTTTCTCTGTTGAACGCCGGGTTCTCCCTTGAACATCGAGTTCCTTTCCTTCAAAGGGTATTTCGTACGTTGGGTTTTACAGACTCCCGCCATCATCTGCCTCCGTCTTCCTAACCCCCGGACCAACTTACATGCTGAGGTCACCACCACCTCGTCCGCTCCTTTGCCCGCCATGTCCATCTACTCATCGGCCCCCGAGCTGCGGCCCTTCAGCGAGGACAAGCCCACGCTGCTCGTCTCGTGGTGGATCACGCTCTTCTGCTTCGCCATCATCATCCTCCGCCTGGCCGGCCGCTACGTGCGCGTCGAGAAGCTGCTCCGCGAGGACAAGATCGTCGCCGTCGCCATGCTGCCGCTGCTGCTCCGCGCCGTCTGCGTGCACTTTGTGCTGCGCTACGGCACCAACAACGTCGACCTCGACGGCGTCCACCTGACCCAGGGGGAATTGGACAGGAGGGTCGTCGGGAGCCGCCTCGTCATGGCCAGCCGTGTGTTTTATGCCGCCGTGTAAGTCCCTCCATCCGCCCCGCGACACGCAGGGTGCGCATCCGACTGACGCCGGGAACAGGCTGTGGATCATCAAGTACACGACGCTGGAGTTCTTCAGCCGTCTCGCCGGCGCGACCAGGAAGAAGTCCCACGCCGCCATCATCCTCGCCATGCGCTGGGCGCTGGGCCTCAGCTTCATCGCCGTCGTCGTCAGCGACCTGGCCGAGTGCCAGCCCTTCGCGCACTACTGGCAGGTGACGCCGGACCCGGGCCCCCAGTGCCGGCAGGGCCTGGCGCAGATGCTCACCATGGGCGCGTGCAGCGTGGCGACGGACCTGGTGCTCGTCGCGTTCCCGATCCCCATCATCCTGTCGAGCCGGATCGCGCTGAAGCGCAAGGTGCTGCTGGTGCTGCTCTTCTGCCTCGTCTTCGTCACCGTCGGCATCACGCTGTACCGCATGCCCGCCATCGTCCGCCGCCACGGCAGCCAGGTCGACCGCACCATGTGGGCGTCGGTCGAGATCCTGGCGGCCACGGGCGTGGGCAACACGGTGGCGCTGGGGTCGTTCCTGCGCGACAGCGGCGTCAAGCGCCAGAAGTTCAAGGGCTCCAACAGCCACTCGGGCTACTCGGGCTCGCGGTCGCGGTCGCAGTCGCAGCCGACGACGCGGCTGACGCGCACCGCCGCGAGCCTGTGGGACGACGAGGACGAGGAGCGGGAGCGGGAGCGGGAGCGGGAGCGGGAGCGGGAGCGGGAACGGGTGCGCGTGCAGACGACCGAGGGCATCTGGGCGAGCAGCAGGGCGTCGCATACCACGGCCGACTCCATGTCCAAGTCGGACGGCGCGCCCAAGGACGAATACGGCGACCGTCCCCTGAGTCCCACGCAGAGCTACGACTCGCTCATCACGCGGGACCAGCTGCAGCGGTCGGTCGAGATGTCGCGGGGGGCGGCCTTGCCGCACCGGCCGGCGTTGGCGATGGTGGCTGGCGATGGGAGGGAGCTCCAACGCAGCGGGAGAGGATAAGGGAAGCAAGCAAGCAAGCAAGCGAACAAGCAATAGTCTATGTTATGGGATACGGCGATGATTTTGGGATACGGTATTACCGGATGGATGGGACTCGGAATGACGGACGGACGTATACTTTCAATGTTTAATGCTGGGCGACACGACGTCGGCAACTCTGTCAAGAACAATTGCCATGTCTCCTGCCGTTCTCCTCTCCAGCGACGTGAATGTGAATATCCGACCTCTTCTCTATACTGAGCCCTCTCATCAATGCGTGGTGTTGACGTCGACCCGGAGCCGCCACTAAGACGCCATCCCTCGGACTCGAGCCACGATAACCGAACCGTCGCCTGGCAATTCGGCACGCATCAAAGACCACTTACTATGACCATTTGATCATTATTAGCGCACAGCCGCAGACGATAAATCCTGAATCGTCTGGGGACGGCGCTTGATTTCTGTACGTAATAGCGAGCAGCACAGACGGCGCGGGGCGTCAGGGAAGAGGATCCGCGAGACCCGTTTTAAGTAGGCGATGAATGATGTGCGATGCGATGGGCGATGGGCGACGGCCACGGTGAAGCTGGCTGCCATGTGGTTTTCCCCGGCTCGCTACGACTGCCTTCTTTTCCCTTCCCGCCCACCTCTCCACCGCGTCTCTCTCATCTCTTCGAACCCCCCCGCCCCCTGCCTGGTGTACCTTGGCGAACAGGGGTTCCGGGAGCCAAAGCACCTACCTACCTAATCGAGGCAGCCCTCTGCCTACTGTAGGTGAAATTGAAATGCGTGTATGTAGCAGGATGGATCGCCAAGGAGGGGGGGGCATCCGCGTGGAGGTGGAGACAAGGGGGGGGGGGGGGGGGGGGGGAGCCCTTTNNTGGGGGGGGGGACAAGGGGGGGGGGGGGGCGTGGGAGACCTTTATGCGTTGTGGTGTTCTTGGAGATGTGGATGAAGTTGGGGGCCACTCACTCTGACTTGCTAGGGACATGGGATGGGATATGGGACATGCGACGTGGGGCCCTGGGTCTTGACTTGAACATGAGCACGCTATTTCGAGAACAGAGAACAGCAAGCAAGAGGAAAAGGTAGTTCAGCAGCAGTGATGATTAAGTAGGTACCTGTGAGTGTGATCTGAAAAAGAGGACGAGGGTGAGGTAATCAACAAGTGCGCCAGCCGTCCATCCATTCATCCATTCTCTCTCGTCCATCTTCCCTTTCCCTTCCCCCTCTCGATCAACCACATCACCGTTCCATCCCCCTCCCCCTCCCCTGCTGCACCAAAGAGTCCCCATTCTTTTCTGGCTGGTCTGTCGCTCATTAAGCTGCTCCTCTTCATCACCCAACTCCCGCCCGCCCGCCGCACCTCTGCATCCCGTTCACACTCGCTCCAACCTGGACACCAACAAATCCTGCCGCACCTCCTGTCGCAATCCTTAAATCCTGCGCGTCGCTTGTTCTTATCGGTCTGATCTAGAACAGCCACTAGCCCAATGCCGAGCAAAACAACGAAAGGGGAAGAATAACCGCCACCCGCCTTTTTCCCGTCCCCATCACGCCGGCTCGGAGATTTTCTGGACTTTGACCTTCCAGAAGCCTTTTTCGAAGCATCGCTTCCCGCTTCTGGCTGAGACTTGGCTTTTTGGCTTTCGTTAGGTGTCGCAGACTACACCACGGACCTCTTCGCTCACTATACCGCAAGTCACCAACACCATCGCCCTCTCCAACCTTGGATATTATATCCCTCTCCCCATTGTTTTTTTATTTCCCTTTCTTCCTCTTGCGTTTTTGTTGCTTACTCTCGGCTCACCAACGCCGAAGGATTCAAGCCCCACACACGTGACGTGACGTCCTCACTCTTACCCCAAGGATGAAGGGCGACATCGTCCTCACGCGCGATGTCGAGGTGGTCGAGATGAAGGACCTCGGCACCGGCTCCGGCTCCGGCTCCGGCAGCGACGACAACAACCACAGCACCAACAACACCAACTCCAAAGGAGCGGCAGCGGCGGCGGCGCACACCGACGGCACCGCGGCCACCTGGAACATCTCGGCCACCAAGGCGCCGCCCTCGCGCGAGCCCGCCAACTGGATGGACGGCTTCCGCCGCGCCGAGCGCCGGCCCTTCAAAGGCCGCGACGGCGGCTACCAGCGCTCGCCGCCGCCGACGGCCCCCGGCGACCGCCACTACGACCTGCGCGCCGCGAATGCCAAGACGGCCAACACGGCGCTGGCGAGGGAGCTCAAGGGCAGGCACCTGCAGATGATTGCCTTTGGCGGCGCCATCGGTGCGTTTCCCTGTTTCTCTCACCCCAAGACGCAACACCAAGACGCAGCAATCAGCATCGTCGTGACTAATTTCGTCGTCACTAACCTCGCCGTGTCCCAGGTACCGGCCTCTTCGTCGCCTCGGGCGCGGCCCTCTACAAGGGCGGCCCGGCCGCTGTCCTCCTCGCCTACCTGCTCATCGGCGCCATGCAGTACTGCACCATGCAGGCCCTGGCCGAGCTCTGCGTGCTGTTCCCCATTGCCGGTTCGTTCTCCGCCTACTCTACGCGCTTCCTGGACCCTTCGTGGGGGTTCGCCATGGGGTGGAAGTACGTCTCTCTGCTACTCCTCAGACCTCTTGGCTTTTACTGACCCTGCTCCTTTCAGCTACTGTCTGCAATGGCTCTTTACTCTGCCCCTCGAGATCCTCGCTGGCGCATTCACCATCACCTACTGGAACGAGTCTCTCCCCAAGGCCATTTTCGTTGCCGTCTTCCTGCTCACCGTCGTCGTCATCAACCTGTTCGGCGTCAAGGCCTACGGCGAGGCCGAGTTTGTCTTTTCCATTGTCAAAGTCACCGCCATCATCGGCTTCATGCAAGTCTAGCGCCCCTCTCCCTCCTCTCCCCCCTCTCCCTCCTCTCCCTCCGTCCCCCCTCCCCCGCGCTAACACGCCCCAGCCTCCTCGCCATCGTCATCAACATCGGCGGCCAGCCCGACAGCGGCTACATCGGCGGCACGTACTGGCGCGACCCGGGCCCGTTCAACAACGGCTTCAAGGGCTTCTGCACCGTCCTCGTCACCTCGGCCTTCTCCTTCAGCGGCACCGAGCTCATCGGCCTCGCCGCCGCCGAGACGGCCAACCCCCGCAAGTCGCTGCCCACCGCCTTCAAGCAGGTCTTCTGGCGCATCAGCATCTTCTACATCGTGGCCTTGATGCTCGTCGGGCTCTTGGTGCCGTCCAACGAGCCGCGGCTCATGGGCGGCAAGAACAGCGCCGATGCGTCGGCCAGCCCCTTTGTCATCGCCATCGAGAGCGCGGGGGCGACCATCCTGCCCAGCATCATGAACTGCGTCATCCTGATCGCCGTGATATCCGTTGGAAACTCGGGCGTCTACGGTTCGTCGCGCACGCTGGCGGCGCTCGCGGAGCAGTCGCACGCGCCTCGCATCTTCGCCTACGTCGACAAGCAGGGCCGTCCCCTGATGGCCATCATCTTCGCGTCCTTCATCGGGCTCCTGGCCTTCCTGGCAGACGTGTCCTTCCACCAGACCATCTTCAACTGGCTGCTGTCCATCAGCGGGCTGGCCTCCATCTTCACCTGGGGCAGCATCTGCCTGTGCCACATCCGGTTCCGCCGGGCCTGGGGCTACACGTCGCGGTCGCTGGAGCAGCTGCCGTTCCGGTCGACGGTGGGCCTCTGGGGCTCGTACTTTGGCGTCGTCGGCTACTCGCTGGTGCTGGTCTCGCAGATCTGGATCGCCGTGTCGCCCATCAAGACGCCCGACGAGGACTTCAGCACGGCGGGCCGGGTGCAGACCTTCTTCCTGCACGTCATGGCCATCCCCATCGTCCTCGTCTTCTACTCCATCCACAAGCTGTGGTTCCGGACGAGCATCGTGCGCGTCGACGAGATGGACGTCGAGACCGGGAGGCGGTACTTTCGCGTGCACATCTCGTCCGAGGAAGAGCGGGAGGAGAGGATGAGGTGGCCCCTGTGGAAGCGAATGTACCGGCTCCTCTGCTGATTTGTATCATGATTGAATACGGCTTATACGGAGTATACTTGGGTCATTTACCAAAACGGCGTTGGGACGGTTTATGCTAGATTAATACCAATAGCGGGAGCAAATGTGTTTGCCGAGATGATGTATCTAGAGAGCAATGATTTATGACTTGGACAAAATCTGTTGCATCGTGCTATTCGAGCTGTAGCTTAGACTAAGTATCTATTCAGGCTATAAGCAGGTTGCTCCATTGAGCTGAGCCCCACAGTCGGGTTTTCCCAGCTCAAGCCGGCACCTGACTGACGTAAACGTTCCACAGCTCGCCAGGTAACTCGTCCACCTCCAACTGTCAAACTCCCATCACGCAGCCTCTCCCAATCCCCTCCCTCGCGCCGGCAAACATGGACGCCGATAAAATGGACGACCTCGACGACTTCGAGAAGACTCTTGCAGCTGGCAAGGCAGAGCGCGAGCAAGAGGAACGCGACCGCGACGAGCGACGACAGCGCAAACACAGGCACCACCACCGCCACGAGGGAGACAAGGTGAAGGAGAAGGAGAAGGATGGAGACAGGCACAGGCACCGTCGCCAGCGAGACTTCGACGACGAAGAAGGCCAGAGACACAAGCGTTCACGCCATGACGACGACGAACATCGATCACGGCATCGGCATCGCGACCGCAAGCCGTCGGACTCAAAACAAGACGTCCCGCCCGCAGACGGCGAGAAGCCACCGAGCGACGACGCGTCAGAACCCTCGAAGCCCCTGGTCAGAGACTCGTGGATGACCACCCCCTCATCGATCCACATCGACTACGTCCACCGCCCAGACAAGACCGCAAAACCCTCCGACGCCAAGCCCGAAGCCGCACGAGTCCTCTCCAAGCACGAGCTCAACATCCACATCGGGAACGTCACCCAGCACGGCAAGCCGCTCGACGACGGCCCCCACGACAAGCCGCTCGACGACGTCCCCCGCAACCGCACCGTCGACTACTCGTTCGGCGACGCCGGCTCCTCGTGGCGGCTGACCAAGCTGCGCGCCGTGTACAGCCAGGCCGAGGACACCGGCCGCAGCGTCGAGGACGTAGCCGCGGAACGCTTCGGCAACCTGCAGGACTTTGACGACGCGCGCGAGGAAAAGGTCGAGATGGAGCGGAGGAAGCTGTACGGATCCGGGTACAAGGGGAGCGGCAGGCCCACCGGCGAGCTGTACCGGGAGCGTCTGGAGCAGCAGCGCAGGGACGAACCGTCGCTGCCGCCACCCGACCTCTCGCGACCCGTCCAGCAAGACGCCGCTCCCGCCACGCCCGCCCTCGACCAGTCAGGCCTCAACCGCCTCCGCGCCCAGATGATGAAGGCCAAGCTCCGCCGCGCCCCGAACGCCGCCCAGCTCGAAGCCGAATACAACCGCGCTGCCGCCGCCGCCTCCGCCCACCGCGGCCCCGCGGCCCCCGACGCCGTGGTCCTCGGCGTCATGGACAACCGCCAGCTCGCGGGGACGCGCGCCGAGGCCAAAGCCGTCGACACCAGGCGCGGGCGCGAGCGCGGCACCGTCGAGGAGAACGCCGACATGACCGTCGCCGACATGGTGCGCGAGGAGCGCCGCACCAGGGCCCAGCCCGGCGGCGAGGGCCTGCGCCTGGCCGAGCGCATCGCCAAGGACGCCAAGTTCGGCGACGACCTCGAGTACATGGACGACAACGCCGAGAAGCTCGCGCGCCGCGTCCACAAGAGCGAGGCCAGCCTCAAGAACACGGCCGTCGCCGACTTCCAGAAGCTCAACCGCGTCCTCGACGCCTGCCCGCTCTGCCACCACGACGACACGCAGCAGCCCCCCGTGGCCCCCGTCGTCGCCCTCGGCACCCGCGTCTTCCTCACGCTGGCCACGGAGCCCGAGGTCAGCCCCGGCGGCGCCGTCATCGCGCCCGTCGCGCACCGCCGCAACCTCCTCGAGTGCGACGACGACGAGTGGGAGGAGCTGCGCAACTTCATGAAGAGCCTGACGCGCATGTACCACGACCAGGGCCGCGAGGTCGTCTTCTACGAGAACGCCGCCGCGCCGCACCGCCGCCCGCACGCCGCCATGGTCGCCGCCCCGATCCCCTACGCCGACGGCGCCACGGCCCCGGCCTACTTCCGCGAGGCCTTCCTCTCGGCCGACGAGGAGTGGGCGCAGCACGTCAAGGTGGTGGACACGGCCGCCCGCGCCCGCGACGGCATGGGCCGCGCCGCCTTCCGCCGCAGCATCGCCAAGGAGGCCCCGTACTTCCACGCGTGGTTCTCGCTCGACGGTGGGCTGGGCCACATCGTCGAGGACGCGGCGCGGTGGCCGCGCGGGGACCTGTTTGCGCGCGAGGTCATCGGCGGCATCGTCGGCGCCGAGCCGCACGTCGTCAAGAAGCAGGGGCGGTGGACGAGGGGGGATACGCGTGTCGAGGCCTTTAGGAGGGGGTGGAGGAAGTTTGACTGGACGAGGGTGCTGACTGAGGAGTGAGGGTCGATAGTCTTGGGAGCACCAGTCAACCACACACGTCTCTTCTACACAATCAAGGTCCTTGCTCGTGAGAGATTGGCCACAAATGCAATTAAGACATTACTCTACTTCGGACATAAAAGTCCTCCAGACTAGTCGTACATGTATAGTTCAGACGGCACGAGCACGTTCATCCCTGCTCACCTCACACGCTTGATACCGCTGACCTCAAGGCCATTCCACCGCTCGCACACCTAGGCACCCCGTTCCTTTGCCCAAGAGCCCGTGGCCAACTCTTTCTCAGATCATATGCTGCCTCCGTGGGTGCTGGCTGTCTCATATGCGTGGAGATGCACGTATCGGTCTCGACCGCTCGGCTAGCATTAAACAGCCGGACTGGTGGTGATGTTCCGTTGTTCCCTGGACCGTATCCTCATGTCCACTTCCTTGTGGCCTCATCTCCCCAGGGTCCCTCGTCGGCCTCTCTCGCGATCTCGTCGTCCATCGGCTCCTGTCACCTTCATCCAGTCCTCCCACTCCTTGCTCATCTCCATTAATAGCGAACCCATGACGCTGGCGCTGGCCATCAGCCCGTGGCCTTCTCCCTCGAGCACTCGCACCTCGCATCGGCGCATCGTCTTTCCAAGCCACTTTACGTTCTCGACGGGGACTCTCGTGTCTCTGCTTCCGTGGTGGATGACCACGGGCCGCGTTATGTCGACGTAACGGAACCCGATCGTGTGGCGTCGTTCCAGGCACACGAGTAGATCCACTGCCGGGTTCGCCCCCGTCGTTGCCAGCTCCCAGATGGCGTGCGTCAACCGGAGGTCGTACGTCATCTGCCGCTCCTTGTCCGCCATCGCATCAGTCGCCGCGGCCAGAACCGCTGTCTCGCCGTTCCTCGTGCCCTGGGGCGGATGCATCCGGTCCATGTTCTCCGTGGCGTTTGGCGCTTCCATCGGGGCTTCGCCGTTCATCATACCGTTTGGTGATTTGCCGTAGCCGTCGTGTCCAACATTCTCCTTGTCCAAGCTCGGCGGCACGTTTCGGTTCGCGGGCGCGTTGCCGTCTTTCCCGTTGGCGTTTGATTTCCGTTTTGACCTCCGAGGGTTCTTGGGGAGGGAGCTCGTGATGGAGCTGCTCGTCGCCGTCATGAAGCTGCTGTTGGCGGCTTTGAGAAGAGGCGTCGGCAGAGCGCGGAGAATTCGTTGCGACGTCGGGATTGCGTTGGTCGGAGGGAGCGTCTGAGAAGTGCCAAACACGTTCATCTGGGACGGGGGGATCCATGGCGCCAAAAGGTGAATCCTGCCGCGAATATGTTGAGGCATTCGCAGAGCGGTGGCGAGAGCATAGATTGCGCCGGCAGAGTGAGCGAGGATGGAGAACTTGGTAATCTTTAACGCCTGGCAAATAGCATATACGTCATCTACAGCGAGTCAGCAATCATTCTAGTCGGGGCATCATTTTACTCACCAGGCCAGCTGAGCGGCGTGGCCGTCCCGTCCGAGTACGGCTCGCTGTCCCCCACGCCTGGTCGGTCCGGAGTGATCAAACGTAGCTTCAGCGTCAAGGCGAGCTCGTCGTAGAAAGCGGTAATGTATCTCGTCAAGCCCATGCCCACACAGCAAAAGACGGCACAGCCCTCCGAGTCGCCTACTTCGGAAAAGGAGATCACACGCCCCGTCTGAGGATGCCTAATCTTCTGAGACAGGCGCGGCGAGCAAAGGTAGGACTCGACAGCGTCGTCGACCGAGTCGGCCGACTGGGGACGCTCGTAACCCGCGGGCATCGAATGGTGTTGGTCGGGCGTTACGGAATCTTGACTGCGTTCCTCGGGTCTGGTCAGGGGAGCCGAGAGGCGCTTGAGCCTTGAGCTGCTGCGCTTGGGCTTGACGCCATCGGGAGGGATCGGGCTATGGTGCCCCGATCGGCGACGGGAGTTGCGCTCGCCGCTGGGGTTTCGGCGGCGGCCCTGGGAGACGGCAGGGAACGGTGCGCCTTCGTCCTCATCGTCGTCTTCCTGGCCTCCAACGTCGAGGAAGCTCCGCCCAGCCATGGTCTTGGTCCTCGTCGGGGAGGCTGAGCCGTCGAAGCCAAAGATGGGAGACTTGGTGGATGCCCTGAGCATGTCCTGATCAGAATGGCGCTTTCTCCTACCATGCTCGCGGGACCGGCCATATTCCTCCTCGGGAATAGCATCACCATGCCCATCGCTGTCCCGCTTCGACCGTCTCCCGCTGGACCGCTTCGCACTCTGGGCGGGTCTCCTCAGGCTGGAATCCCGGTTTGGGATAGCACAGGGGCTCTCCAGGGGGCGTTCAACAGCGGGAGCGCTGTGGTGGTTTGGCTCCTCGTGGATGGCCGTCTCGGCGAAGAAGGGATCTCCTCGACCACCGGAGTGGGTGCTGCTCCCAGTTGTCAGGCCCGGGGGAGCAGAGGAGGAGGCCGGCAAGCCGCCCGAGGCACGCTTGCGCTCAACCTCCCTCTCGCGGAGCTGCTCCTTGGAGCTCATGTACATCAGGCCCTTGGAACTTCGGTTCGTCTTCTTTCCCCAGCTATCATGCGACCGTTGGTGGTTCAGTTCTGGGGTTGGCAGAGAGCGGCGTTCGATGGAGAGGTTTCCGATGCTCTGGGTATCGTCATTCTTATCGACGGAGGATGCTTTGGACGAGGGGCGCGAGGTGCTGTTGCGGATGAAAGAGCGAAGACCGCCAGAGTTGTCGCGACTGGGGCTCCTCGGACTCTTGGGGCTCTTGGCGGCAGTCAGGGGAGAGTAGCCGCTCGGGGGTTTGGAGGTGCGGACAACGGGAGGGCAGGCGGCGAGGTCGTCGAGGGAAACGACAGCCTGCCTCAGGTCGTCGGGCTGGAGGGGAGAAAAAGCGCCGTAGTCGACACCGAAGCTGCCGTGGCGGTAGCCGGGGCTCGCGGGGACGGACAGGCTGGTCGGGGAGGCTTCGAAGTGGGAGTTTGCGGGCTTGGAGATGACGCTCAGGCTGGTGATTAGGTTGGAGATGACCTCGGGGCTTGCGGGAGGCAAGCTCGCGCGCTTGGCGGCCATGACGGGATGGAAAGTGCGCGGGCGGCCGTGGTGGCGGACGCGGGTCGGGATAGGGGGCGCATCTGCGGGATCGAGCTGCTCCATGATGGCTGCAGTCAGTGAGCCAGCGAGTCAGTCAATCAACCCGTCAGCCAGTCAGCCAGAGTCACGTCAGGTCAGCCAAAGGAAGCGACGAGACCGGCAGGCAGGAATGGATGCGATGCGCTGCGGCGTCCTGCAGGAGCTCGTTGGCGATGCACGCGCACGAAGGGTGCAGGAGAGTGGAGAGTGCAGAGTGTGTCGGCTCGGAGCGTATTCGGCTTGTCTCGAGAAGCAAATGAGTTGATCGAGTCTTGAGCGAATGTCTCTTGCTATAGTCGCTGTCTCGCGCGGCGCAAGATCAGGCAAGCGTGCCTAGTCGCTGCACTTGCACTTGGAGTTGATGATGATCGATGTTGACGGTGGCAGGTTAAACAGCATGTAATTACTGCGAAGGGAGCATCCGGGTTTTGGTGGAGAAAGTTAGGTTAGGCCGGATGGTGGATAAGGCAGCGTTAGTGGAGAGGAGGTACTGGTTGGGGCCTGCAGGAGGAAGACCAGGGGGGGACGAGAAGACGAGAAGACGAGAAGACGACGGGACGATGGGAGGGACGAGGCGGGACAGGAGGTGGAGGCTGAGACGGAAGACGAAGAGGAAATGAGCGACACGGAAGCAGCAGGGAGCGACTAAGCCAAGGAAAGCAAGATTGACAGTGAATGGAAGTGTTGAGGGAGAGACTTGGGTGATGGATGAAGAGTGGAGAGTGAGACAGAAGGCTTAGGTAGGTACTTGGGTAGATTGGGCTGGACAGTCCAACCTGAGGCCAAGAGTACGAACCGGTATTAGTTAGTGGCCTACTACTCTGTGTCCGAGACAGTAAAGGACATCACTTATGACGAGCAACGAGTGGCGAGACTTGTGCTTGATTGAGAAAAGAAGCAGGCAGTCAGCTAAACAAGCAGGCCAAGTCAAGTTACGGAGTACTCGGGCTGATGTCGTGGACAAGAGCGAGGTGGATGTACCGTAGGGGGCTCATCATTAGCGGATGCCGCAGCCACAGCCGCAGCCGCAGCCTCAGAGACCGATTCATAGTACAAAGAAGCGTATTTCACCAGGATGGACATGACAACATCTACTGTCACATAAGCTACCAACTAATTACCATTATGTATGTACTTCGTACTGCACGATACACCTAGTAGGTAAGGATCTAAGCACCATCCATCAGTGGCACGCACCTCCCAGCACCCTGTAGATCCTCCCTCCAATGCGCATGTGCGCGGCCGCATAAACGCTGCATGCAGGGGACGCAATGCACTGCAACTTTGTCGTCTCCAGTTCTCTCGTGGTACCTACGTACCTTGCTTAAGCCCCGTTGCGCAAACGCCCCGAACCCGAACGGTTGAGACAAACCCGCTCGTGGGGTTCCGAGCTCCATCCCCTTACAGGAGAGAACTGGAGGAGGCCAATAAGATGGCTTGGTTGTTTGCGCTGGTCTTTGGAATACAAAGAAAAAAAAAGAAAAAAAAAGGAATACACAAATAAAGGGACGCAAATTAAGGGAATTAGGGGTTGACTTGTTTGTCGTATCCCTTTTCTTTTTTCTCTCTCCGCGTCCGCGTGGGTACGGGCTTCACAGCGTGTCCGAAGTCCCAATTAAACGGGACCTTTCAAGTGCCGTGCCTGGCAAAGGCGCATCTCCGTACGAAGTAGATTTACATTTACAGTCCCCCCCCCCGTGACCGGCAGGGATCTATCCCGTTGTCAATCTGTCAGGGGGGACCGGCCCTATGTATGTACTTCGTATGCAAAATTTGGGCGCAAAATTGGACCCTTTCTCCTTCTCCAATCCCGCCTGGAAGCTGGAACATCCGGAGCAGTGGAGAGTCCGAGTGGACCCTCTGATCTCCCGTCGGCTGCCTCCACTAGCTCGGAGAGGACTGAGAGGACCTCACTTTGACGATAGTCAGCTTACTAGGCTGACTTGCTTCGTCTGTAGGTAAACTAAGTCGTACATCTCTAGGCGTCAACTGTACCTAACGACTCTACCTAATTTACCCATCATTAGACACAGTTTTATCATTCTCATCTCATCTCCTACTCGACCATCTATAAAAGTCACCTCTATCAACCGAGACGCCTCTCGCACCTACACAGTACACATCGTTGCCTCGCAACAGCTGCAACATTTCTTCAGACTTCAGCTATCTTCGGGCCAAAGGCCGCGTCCTCTTATTGCTCGCAATTAACCCCATCAGCTACCCGAAACTAGCCCGTCATCCATGTCCCCTGCTGCTTACAGGCAATACTCGCGGCGCACTCAAAACCCCTTCCGGTGGTTTTTATTAATTTCCGCATGTTCGTAGGGCTGTTGTATTTCCTCGGTACGTACCCTCCCACCACCCCTACGTCATCGCTCCCCAAGCTTGGGATACCCATCCAACCAAGGTATGATGCTGCGAGGCTCGACGTCATGACGGCAGATGGATCATCTTGAATCTTGCTGGCGGTACAAACTAGGCATCCCGACTGCTGCAGTGCGTGATCTTCTCCCCTTCCATCCTGCCTTTTCCTCGAGGGCCTTCAACACCCATCCTCAGCATCACCATCCTCAGCATCACCTCCACCGCTGCCACCACCACTTACACCACCTCCATCATGGACGTCCTCCTCTCCCTCCCGATAGCATCCTACCTGCTCGCCCCCTCCTCGACCTCCTGGTCCACCTCGCTCAACCTGCTCTTCTTCTACATGACCTGGACCACCCTCGTCCTCTCCCACTCGCCCCTCAAGATCCGCCTCGTCGGCACCCTCGCCGTGCGCCTCGCCCTCTGGCTGCTCCCGTCCCTGCTCTCGCTGCTCTTCGACCTCGGCCTCCCCAGCCTCGCCGAGTCCCTCAAGTTCGGCGGCCGCTCCGCCCTGCCCCCCCGCCGCGCCCGCGTCCTCGCCGCGCAGCTCGCCCTCGCCCTCGCCAACCTCGCCCTCGTCACCGCCGCCGAGGCCGCGTCCAGCCTCGCCTTCGCCGCCGCCTTCGGCGAGCAGGACTTCCAGACCAGCTCCGCCCTGCCGCTCCCCTGGCAGGTGGCCAAGCACGTCCTGCTGCTCCTCGCCGCCCGCGAGCTCCTCCACTACGCGCTGCACCGCGGCGTCCTCCACGGCACCTCGGCCGTCGCGGGCCGCCACGCGCGCTACGCCCACGCGCGCGCCGCCGCGCCCTACAGCCTCGAGCTGTTCGCCGACCACCCGCTGCCGCTCCTGCTGCACCGCTTCGTCCCGCTGTACCTGCCCGCGCTGGCGCTGCGCCCGCACCTCCTGACCTACTTCCTGTTCGTGGCGCTGTGCACCGCCGAGGAGACGCTGGCCATGTCCGGGTACGCCGTGGTGCCCGGCATCGTCATGGGCGGCATCGCGCGCCGGTGCGCCGTCCACTACGCCGGCGGCGGCACGAGCAACTACGGCGCCTGGGGGCTGCTGGACTGGGCGAACGGCACGAGCCGCGGGGGGGATGTGCTGGAGGACGTCAAGGCCGAGGCCGACAAGCACCATCTCAAGGACCGGTCGGCGAGCAAGGCCGAGTCCGGAGTGGGCGTGATTCAGAACGGGATTGATGCGTTGAGAAATGGCGGTGTAAATGGGCCCAGGAGGAGTCCGAGAACGAGACCGAGCAAGCGCTCTTGATATACCAGAAGCGAAAGATGTGGGATGAGACACGAGGTACGAGATACGACTTCCAGGACCAGTTCGGTGTATTTGCAGTGCATCTCAAAAGTTATTGCTTTTGGTCAGGTTACCAAATTGACTCCAATAAACAAGTAGCCCTTCCATGCTTTTATTTCTTCATATACCCAAGTCATACACCCCTAGCCTATGTATCATACCAACGTTTGCGTGTATCAGATCCATGTGCTTTGTACCCTCCGCTCTATTGTGAAGCTCGAGTCTCCGGCTCTTGAGGCCATCCAAAACCCATACCAAATCTATCCAACCCCGCCCAGCCATCCAACACCAGCAAGCCTATGCGCCTGTTCAATACGCCATCTTCCTCTTAAACCAAGCCAACGTCTCCAGCCCGCTCTGCACCCTCATACCGATCCTCGCGTCCATGTAGTACGCCTCCCACACCTTGACAATGTCGAGCTGCTTCTGGCACTCGTCGAACTTGGCCCGGCGGTACGCGGCCACCTCCTCGACCGTGCCGGCGGGAGGGTTGCAGCACTCGACCCAGGCGATGGAGCCCACCTCGTAGTTTGCGGCGGCTTGGACGTAGTCGTCCTTGGTAGGGCCCTTGAAGGCAGACCTGAAATCGCATTAGCACGGAGTGTCTTACAAGTCCTCCGAGGGGAGCTCACTTGTCTTGCTTCAGGACGCATTCGTCCAGGAGAGTCCTCGCCTCGTCGAGCTTGCCCGATCTCTTCAGCAAGGTCGCGTTGAGCAACGCCCAGATCCCCACCTCGTCAACTTCCTTCTTGATCGCGTCGACCAGCTCCGCCTTGGCAGTGCACCGGTCCCACGCGAGGTTCGCCAGCGCGCGCTCCAGCTCGACGGGCCCCATGCGCTTCGGCCCGTTCCACATGTACGCCATCTCCAGCGCCGCGCTGGGCCCAATCGCATCCGCCAGGTCGATCCCCGCCGCCTTGGCGCGCTCCTCCCACTTCTGGATCTTGCGGTGCAGGTAGGACTCGATGGGCAGCTGTCGCGCCATGAACTTCTTCTTCCCCACGACCGACGGGGCCTTGCGGAAGAAGTCCTCAGCCTTTGTCTTTTGCCGTCGCGCCTCGTCCTCGTCGCCGCTGTGGTAAGCATCCCGGTACAGCTCGATGGAGGCGGCTCCAGCCATGTAGTAGTACAGGGCCGGGCTCCAGTCGTTGACTTCGAGGCACCGCAGGAAGCAATCGCGCATGCCGTTCCAGTCCTGGACGAACATGTAGCAGATGGACAGCTCAAAGTTGTTGACGGCGGCCACCTGCTTCATCTTGGATGGTTCGCCCGTCGTCAGGATCTCGATGGCTTTGGGGAGCTTGTGCTCATTTGCCTGCTGTCTAGCCTCCTCCACACGCCAGAGTCGCGAGTCGGGATACCGCAGCCGCATCGACGCCAGCAGCTGATCGCACGTCTCCTTGGGAGGACCAACCACGTCCGCGTGCTCGTCAAAGTCCTTGTGGTCAGGCAAGATGTCCACCACTCCCAAGAGGCCGTTGTAGTATCCCAGCAGGACCATGGCCGAGATGGCACCATTCACATTGGAGTAGGCCGTCGAACGCCAGAGCATGCGCACACCCCGTTCTCGATCTCCACTGAAGCCAACGACGGAGAGGATGCGAGAGAAGGCGGGCGGGACGAGGGTCAGGATGAGGAGGAGGATACCGAAGCACATGCTGGCCCCGGTATGCACGAAAATGTCCAGCGGGTTGTCCAAAAGCACCGTATCAGACGTGACGAACTTGGAGTTGATGCGGAGAGGGGCTGCTGGGCGATCGTCGGGGGTTTCGTCACCAACGGTGCTGCCCTCGGGCGTGGTGAGGGTAGTCGAGGGATCCGTCGGGTTCGCGGGCGTCTGAAGCCCCGAGACGTCCTTGATGCTCGCCGAGTCGGTCTTGCTGCTGGTGCCGTCGTCGTTCTTGGAGTCGACCGAAGCCTGGTCCTCCGTCTTTTCCGCCAGCGCCTTTCCCTCGGCAGCGATGATGGCGTCGAGGGTGAGGAAGGCCTTTCTCAGCTTGTAGAAGCTCTTCATGGCCTCGATCAAGCTCTCGTGGAGGACGCCCACAACCGCGCCCATGAGCTGCGTCTCGGCGCGCACGAGCTCGAACTCGGTGCCAGGCGGGTAGAGCTTACTGCCCGCGCGAGCCCTTCCCCGCTTCTGGGCCTTCTTGAAGTCGGCCCAGGCGCGAGCCTCGCACTCGTCCAACTTGGCCGTGGTCTCGGCCATGACGTCCTTCTCGAAGCCCAGGACGGAGCGCATGAAGATGGTGACGGCGAGGCCCAGCTGGTGGAAGGACGAGTCGCCGGTCTGCAGCCGCTCCCAGGCGCCGTCGATGTCGTCATTCATGATGAGCCCGGCCGAGTTCATGGCGTTGTCGATGTCCTCCATCTCCTTGGCGACGTTGTCACGCGAGTCGCCGTCGCTCTTGGTCGAGGCATCGTCGGCCTTTGCGCCTGAGCGGAACCAACCGGTCAATCGACTCATGGTGGCTCAGGGTTCGAGTTGTGTGCGACGTTGAGGCTGGAAAAGACGTTCCGGTGTTCCAACAAACGCCGTCCAATGCCCAGCCAAGACGCGATGACGACACTACAGATGCACAGAAATACAGATCAGATGTCGCCGGTGCGTTCCCAGGGCTTTCGTAGAGGCGTCCCCAAGGCTCAGCCACGATGCTGACGTCCTGGCTGATTGATTGCTGAGAAGAGGCTCGACGTCGTCATCCAGAATGGAATGCGTCGGGGGTCGGAAATATTGGAAGCCCGAAGTGGGCAGACGGCGGGTCGGCGGGGTTGACTGTACAGTGTGAGTTGCCGGCGACTCAACCACGATGGGCTGGTGGCGACTGAATCAGTCAGAGCTGAAGTCAAAGTAACATATAGCCTAGCTTAAGAATAAGAAAGAAAAAAGGTAAGTCGGCTTGAAGTGAGGGTTGTAATGGGCCGGTCTTTAGGGAGTTGCCGCCCGTGGCCAATGTCCAGTCTGTATGGTTCAGATCAAGTAAAAGACTCTCGAGTTTCTTTAAACCAATCCAATTGTTCGTGACTTCGGCCCAGGAATAGTGTCTCGTAAACAATTAACAGATGACAGTCGAGCCACTTGGAATCCGGCTTTGCTCCCATAAATTAGAAGTATTAGTTTCCCGCGGTTGGCCTATTTACTCACTCCGCAAGAGCTACATCTAAACTCCGCTGTCGTCCTCGACCACTGCTCTGGTTTTCCCCCAGCTAAACTCATCGCAGTGCAAAAGGGCATAGAACATGATGATGACATTCATCACCGGCGACGCAAACAAGTAGATGAAGAACCCAGCAAGAAACCGCACGCGTGCCATGGCCGTATGAGGGAACCAAACGACAATGGAGAAGGAGTAGGCCTGTTGGGGGTAACGTCAGCGTCCAGGCCTCAATGGCAATCCGTGTCACAGCAGCTTACATAGCGAAACAGCAGCACAGACAGCAGCCCGATCATCAGCTTGTTGTCAAACAGCCTGAGTCCCAGCCTCACAAACGCAGTGACCAAGCTCGCAACAGCAGCCACGACAAAGGGGCCGATCCACCACGTGACGACCGTGATGAAGGAGCAGATCCGCTCGATCCACAGGATGCCCGGGCGGAACATCATGACGAACTCGTTCGACTTGCTCCCGAGCGCCCACCGCTTGCGCTGCGAGAGATAGACGGACCACGACTGCGGCGCCGTCGTGTAGGCGCGCGCCCTCAGCGCCTGCCGGGTCTGCGACTGCGGGAACTGCGAGAAGATGATGCTGGCGTGGATCGAGTCCTCCGAGTACACCCCCATGATCTGCTTCGTCACCGTGTCGTTGGGCTTCGGCACGTGGGCGAAGCGCTCGCGGAGCACCACGTCGCCAAAGGTAGCCTCCTGCACTCGGAGGAGCTGGCAGCAACCTGTCACCCAGTCAGATCAGCACAAACTTGGAGTCTCAGAGTTGACAAGCTCGATTGCCGTGGTCGTACCTGGAAGACAGTTGACTTTGCCCGTCACTCGCGACTGGAACTCGCGCCTGAGAGCCTGCGTGAGGTTATACTCTGTGTTTTGTAGCAGATTCCTGTAAAGTCTCTGTCAGTCTAGATCGCATGGGTGCAACGACGAACATACCAAAGGCCCCATGGCTTTTCATCGAACTTGACCAGGACGGCTCCGCAAACGCCAATGACCTTTGGGCCGCCGCGCCGCATCGCCCGAATCAACTCATAGACGCAATCCACGTCAAATACGGTGTCTCCGTCCATGCCGCAGAGATAGTCGACGGTATCGAGGCCGTTGTCGGTCAAGATAGACCCGAGGTAGTTGAACAGGTCTGGGTTGAACATTGTGGCCAAGTTTTCCGACCGGTTGTGGTAATGCCATAGGAACGACCGTGCGAAGCAGAGGCTATCGCGCTTCCCTTGGTTGTGTCGTTTCCCGACGATGATGTACGGGAGGCCCTTGTAAGTCCCGCTCTGGATGGTCACGGGCATGAAGAAGCCGTCGCGGGCGCAATAGCCGTTTTCAAACACGACGCGCTCGCCACCTGCAAACATGTCGTCGAGCAGAAACTCCTGGGTTGTCTGAGTCTCGCCAGGGGCTTTGGCGTCTCCGTCGACAACGACCATGAGGAGTTTCGGATGCTCGCTGATCTTTTCTTGCTGCACCAAGGACTCGAGCGAGGTTTCAACCTCGCGCCTGTCCTCGTTGTAGCAGGGAAGGATCATGACGAATTTCTCGGGCGTCGCGGGCACCTCATCTTTGATTTGAAAAACTCCCCGATAGACGGCGGTGCAGAGGACGGATGTTGTGATGCTGAGAGCGAAGAAGGCCTGCAAGAAGGTGTTCATGCCGAGAAAGGGAAGAAATATGTACCAGTAGTCGTGGTATGTGAAAGACGCCCAGATGAGAGCGCCATTCATCGACACGAGGCCCAAGATCAGACCATACTTCTGCAGTCTGAGCAACTCTCTCGAAGCGTTGCGAAGCTCAACCTCGGGGACGTAAGGCTGTTTCGCCTCCTCCTGGGAGATGGTGCTCTTGAAGGAGTAGTTGCTGCCGTACCGAGAGTGACCCTTGGCATACAGAGGCGGTCTCTGATAGACAAGGTTAGCTTGTGCTCGCAGGAGGCAGCAGAAAGGAATTGAAGCTAGGTACTCACCTCTGTTTCTGGTTTCGGGAATATGATTCTTGTCTCACTCAAAGGCAGAGGGAAACCAGGCGAGACAGGCGGAGACTCGACGGAATCCAACTGTGGAGAGGTCTGGTTCATGTCTAACGGCAGGGGCGTTATGGTGTCTTGACCACGGGTTGTCTCGTATATCGGAGACTTGAAAGGCGTGGGCAGTGGCATGCTGTCCAGGGATGAGATACTTTCTGTAGCCATTTTCCGAGTATGTGATAAAGACCCTGTGTTGCTTTCCATGCAAAGCTCAGGGCTGTGGCCAGGTAATAAATCCTACGGAAATTCGACCTTCATGTTCTAAACTTTGGTCCATCAGAGGCCAAGACCACTGCTTGCGCGGCCATCAACTTGGAACTTCGTCCATCGCCACCTTGAGAAGAGCTAATCTCCACATTGGAAAGGGGGAAGAGTCTGAAGATTCCGGAAACGGGCTTCCGTCGGCAAGAAGAGGTCGCATGATGCTCAACGAAGATGCGTTGCGCCTCGGTCTAGACTCACGATAGACTCATGGTGCAGGGAGGAAGTCGCTTATTCCTCGGCACTAAAGGTGAGAAGGGTGGGAAATGGAGATAGTCGCACCCTTCCCATGGTGGGACTTAAATGGGTCAACGCTTTCCCTTTCGCCATCACGCCCGCTTGGCACTCTTTAATAAGAATGACTAATTACACAAAGTACGACTTGTCCTTGGCAGTCAGAATCTACCCAATAAGACATTTAGAGGTTGTCATCCTGGTTCGAAACCTATCCCTTTGCGGAAATACCCAGTGTTGAAAACCCCATCACTCGCCATGCCTTTTCCTGTGATAGCTTCTCTATAGCCTCGACCGAGAACCCGATTTGCCACCTCTCTGGAATGGGATTGAAGTCTAAGCCACCCGTTATCAACGTGCTGCTCATCAACGTGCTGCCAAGACTATTAGAACCGTTTGGTTCTTTTGACAGAACTAGCAGCCAATCATGTGTCTGCCGACAGCAACCCCTGTTGATCAACTCTTGCATCACATTGGATCTGGGTCTAGCGTTGCCACCACGTTATTGAAAGCAGCATACCATATACGCTGTGGGGATGATCCATCTTAGCGCCGATGGAGCACTGTGAGGAGTCAAGATACCTTGCCCATAATAACTACTCTGAAATAAGTGAAATAGTTATTCGGGTCCTCTTCCTAGCTGCCATCACACTTGACTCGGATCATTCGCACAAGACAGCCCACTTTGAATAGAGTGAAACAGCCCCGTAGCAGCGTCTCGTCCTGACCCAGTACTAGTTCAAGAAGCCGGTGTATCACTGTTTGAAAAGTCTGGTGGGTAGGTTAACGTAACACACTGACGTTTAAGCTTTTGGAGTTCTCCCTTCGAGGCCATCCTGACATCGGTCTAAATCGCCACCCTAGCAAGGATATCCGCGCTATACGCTCGCTTGCGTGCTGGATTCGTCGGGGGCCACTCGGCTCTTCACTAATTAGCCTAAAATTATAGTTGCCCGTTTGGCACGAAGCACATTGCCTGCCGCTAACGGTCCGTACGCACGGGGATTCCGGCGGTCATGTGCTAGACCCAACGGCTCGACTTACTACTCCGTATAGTAGACGGAGATCCAAACTCGCAAGTCGTTCGTCTGCCCGAGACACGTTGCCCCCCCGCTAACGACCCGAGCCCCATGAACCCGGCAATCTGCTCGGCCCCGCCGGCCGCGGCCTGGCTTACACGGGGTCCCGGACGTTGGCGGCCGATCTCTTGTTCTGGATCGAGTCTATCCCAACACCCGGATGGTAGTTGGTCATCTTTGACTTTTTTCCCTCTAGAATGGATGCATCGAGAACATCGGCTCAGAGCTCGGCAAATTCCAAAGTTGACGATGCGTTTTTTTAGGTTTTCCAAGACAGTTCCTTCTTGCTATCGGAGAGGTCCGGTTATGGGCAGCGGAGAGTTGCTCCGGGGTTACCATCACCTCTCAGTTGAAAGTGTACAGAGTCATGTCATGCTGTGGATGGTAGACCGAACTTACGGCACAAGATATTTGCCCTCTTCCCGTGCACATTTGCTTTACTCTCAACAGCAAGAGCCTTTTTGTAGTCATGCCCCAACTTGATTTTCCTCACTTCAACTGTGTCTTGTGTTGTCGTTGCCGTTTCCATCCACAAGTAGACTAGACGGCCTAGCCTCATCGACGTGAACAAGAGTCCAGGTGGCCATACCATCAAGCCTTCGCAGGAGTTTCCCTCTGCCAACCCCGCCCCTGGATGCTGAGTTTGATGTTCAAAATTGTCTTCAACTCTCACCAGAGCCCTTGAGCCCGGCTACGTGGGGAGTACCTCGCCGAACCCTTTTCTCGCCAATACGACACGTTCGGCTTCGCATCTCGGAGAAGCGCATCCGTCACCTCGAGTCGTCGTTTTCCAGTAACGACTGAGTCAGCTTGACTAGAAGCTCGCATAATCTTGATGGAGCTACTCACTACCTCATCTCAGTCCCTACGCTGCTTCTACCGAATAACAGCATCGACGCCTCTTACCCGCGTGCTGTATTAGAGACTGTCACAGCTCATGCTCGCCCGGGGTCTACTATTGTCACAGAGAGCTCTGTCGCTGTTGGCGTGACCAGGCAGTTTCTGGGCCCATTGGCTGAGTTGCATGGGGACTATGCTGGAATGTCTCCAGAGCTATTTAGATCCAGTTTCGAAGCCCGAGTCTCTTAGGCCTGTCTTAATTAGGGCCGTCTAAGTCCGTCAAACGGCAACTCTTTCAAGCACCTCACATATTTAGGAAGAAATCACTGGCTTCTTTGAGTCCCGATGCGTCATAACTTGTGACGCACTTCAAAACAATAAGTTTTAGCCCCATGAACGAACAACAAGCAAACTAATTAAACTATGCCCAGAGCCAGACGATTTAATTTGGGGACTGGAGTGCAGTTCTGCCACTCTCCTATCCGAGAGCTTTCCTTGCAATTCTAGCTTGTCTATCTATGGGTAGGTAGGTATGATGTAGAGTCACTGAGCCGTCAGTCAGTATTTGCAAGCAAGAAATAGTGAATAACAGAGTGACAAAACTAAGATTGAAGAAATATGAGAAAAAGAAAGGCTTTAGGAAATAATAAATAAAGCCGCACTTACAGATACTAAACCCGGCCGTCATCTGTCCTTGCAGCTTTAAGACGAAGCTTCCCGACCGTCCCACTCCACTTACTTACCACCTCCCCTACCCTACACCTCCACCCGGCCCATCACTTCTTCCGCGCCCGGACCTCCGCCGCCTCGTAGCACAAGGCTCCCGTCCCATCACCATCGCGTCGCAAGCCCACCTCATCATCATCACCCTCTCCCCGCCCACCAAACGCACCCCAATTATCCCACCGCTCTGAAGCATAAACAACAAGGACGCCCGCAAAAACCACGCCCCTCCACCATGGCGTCAGACACCAAGCCCGCCGACGAGAAGCCCGCCGAGCAGAAGCCCGAGCAGAAGCCCACCGCCCTGGGCGAGGACGACGAGTTCGAGGACTTCCCCGTCGACGGTACGACTGCCCCGACGAGCTGGACGCACAGCTCCCCCTAGCTTCTCTCTTCCAACCACTAACGCGCTTCCACTCAGATTGGCCAGAGGATCAGACCGAGGCTGCTCAGGGAAGCGGCGAGACGAAGCACCTGTGGGAGGAGAGCTGGGATGACGACGATACCACCGACGACTTCTCGGCGCAGCTGAAGTGCGTTGCCCTGAACCCTCCACACTTCCGATCCATCGCTTTAACAGCTTCAATCAAATTACTACACGTGGACAACTGGCTAACCGAACCATAGGGAGGAGCTTAAGAAGGTCGATGCGGCGAAACGGAGATGAACAAAACGGCCACAAAACGGCCACAAAATGGAGCGAGGAATGGGACGGACATAGACCTTCAGCATCATAGATCGGGTCCGTTATTAATGAATGATCAAACAACCATTGGCTATATTGGTGTTCCATGTCTACTTGGGCCAGAACGCACCGACATCACCGACATCACTAACGCAACTAGCACCCTTCTTGGAACACAACTTTATGTCGGATTATATCTGGCCATGGATCTATGCTACAGACTAGCCCTCCCAAGCCGACCTTTTACGATTTTCAACATCCTGTCATCAACAGGCTCGGTGTATATACACATTACTTACTCGACAGGGCGGTAACACCAGGCAGTTCCTTGCCCTCGAGGAGCTCCAGGGAAGCACCACCGCCGGTCGAGACGTGGCTGAGCTTGTCCTCGGCGTTGTACTTCTTGGCGACGGTGGCAGTGTCGCCACCACCGATGATGACAATCTTGCCATCCTTTTGGCAGCCCTCAACAACGGCGTCGAGGGTAGCCTTGGTGCCGGTGGCGAAGGCTTCAAACTCGAAGACACCGGCGGGACCGTTCCAAAGGATGGTCTTGGCGTCGGCAATGGCCTCCTTGTACAGCGCAATACTCTTCTCGCCACAGTCCAGACCCATCCAGCCCTCGGGGATGCCCTCGGCGTCAGTGGCATAGCCGGTCTTGGCGTCCTTGGCAAACTTATCGGCTGTGATGTAGTCGACGGGCAAGACAATCTTGACGCCCTTGGCCTGGGCCTTCTTGACGAGGTCGCCAACAATCTTGGAGCCGGCCTCGTCGAAGAGGGAGCTGCCGATGGAGACGTTCTCGAGCGTCTTCTTGAAGGTGAAGGCCATGCCACCGCAGATGATGAGGGTGTTGACCTTGTCCAGCAGGTTGTCGATGAGCTGGATCTTGTCGGAGACCTTGGCACCACCGAGGATGGCAAGGAAGGGGCGCGCAGGGGACTCGATGACCTTGGCGAAGTAGTCGAGCTCCTTCTTCATGAGGAAGCCAGCAGCCTTCTGGGGAAGGTTGACGCCGACCATGGAGGAGTGGGCACGGTGAGCAGTGCCGAAAGCGTCGTCTGAGATTGCGTTAGCATCATACGAGAAACAAGCTAGACATGTGGACAGAGACGAAGAGACGACGGTAAAGGAACGACGGAGCACTTACTGATGTAGACATCGCCGAGAGCGGTCAGGCCGTTGCGGAACAGCTCAACCTCAGCTTTGTCGGCCTTGGTCTTCTTGCCGTCCTTGTCCTTGGAGCTGCCCTCCTCCTCAATGTGAAAGCGGAGGTTCTCGAGGAGGATGACGGCGCCATTCTCAGCCTTGTTGACAATGCCTTCAACCTCGGGACCGACCGAGTCGGGAGCAAAGGTGACGGACTTGCCGAGCAGCTTCTCGAGCTCGCCGACGACGGGACGGAGGGTGTACTTGGGGTTGGGGGCACCGTTGGGACGGCCGAGGTGGGACATCAAGATGACGGCCTTGGCGCCGTTGTCGAGGGCATACTTGATGGTGGGGAGGGCGCCGACGATGCGCTGGTTGTTGGTGACGTTGGAGTCGGCGTCGAGAGGGACGTTGAAGTCAACCTGGGAAGAGCGAAGAAATGCGTTAGCTTCATGAAAGTACGGCGGGGCAGCTTTGGGACTTTGGCGGGAATGTAGACGATGTGTATGCGATGGATGGGATATCAAGGGTCTATGGGCGTCGAGAAGACACTGCCTCGATTGAAGCTTCAGAAGCCAGCGACAAGCTCATGCCACGCAGATCGTGGTGGGCTGGATGATCTGTCGTGGGATGGACGGGATGGCGGGGCAACTCACTCGGATCAGGACCCTCTTGCCCTTGACGTCAACGTCGGTGATGGACAGCTTGTTAGACAGAGACATGGCTGCGGCTTCTGGCGGATTCGTGGATGTGACGGAGGAGGATGTTGTGGAAGCTCTCGCGGATAAAGTCGAGAGAAGCGGTGGTCTGATGAGGAGAGAAGAGGGAGAGGAAGAGAAGTGCGTTGCTGAGGTGGGGGAGGGGAAGGTCAACTTGAAGAAGAAAGATGACGGCGGGGCGGCCAAGGCACGGGCTGCAACCGCTGTAGCAAGACGCGCTGTAGCGGTTCTGCAGGCCCTGGCCTTGTCGCCTTGCGCCCTGGAGTTCCTCCCCCGCCAGCGACGGAGCTCACCTGGGACGGCGTGGTGCGGTGAGGGTGGGTGGTGTGGTGTGGTGTGGTGTGAACTTGCGCGCTGCACTACGTGGTAGTGGTTGCTCTGGTGGGGGTGCCGCTGCGTCTCGTTGTTCGCAGGGGGGTGGGCGGTCCCGCTGTGACGCCACGCTGATGGTGGTTAGGTGCTGTCCTCTGCTAAATCACTCAGCTCGGCCACACGGCGGAGGCTCTCGGGCAGATACCGTGGCGCGCATCCCGGGCCCATCCGGGTTCTGGCGGTGCGGCAATCCCGCTCTGCAGGGCGGACGCGGGCGTGCTTTGCGGATGCAGACGGCTGACTTCCCCGGCAGCTACGTAAGAACAATACAGATGGGGCGGCTAAGGCTGGGTTCGACGTCGTTCATGGATGGGCGGCATTGGCTAGGGCTGAGTTGCGGATTAGGGTGATTCCTTCACGGGCCCAGGAATGATAATCAGGTCCGGCGTAACCAGCATCTAGCTCCGTGGTAGACCCGCCAAGTTGACAGCCTGACCTGGCTTCTCATACACGTATCACGTACGATCCGTATCTTGACGCGGGTGAATTGTTTTCACTATCTCCTATAAATGCAATCTAAGAATCGTCCCATTACATGCGCAAACGGACCTGTTGAGACCCTTGCCAGCCCCAGGAACCGTTCTAGGACTAGCAAGGCCAACTCTCAACTAGATGCCTCAATACTCCTTGAACACCATGCCCTCGTGTAACCTGTCGAGAACCAAAGGAGCCGACGGAGGCCGGATCCCCCGCCGACGCCCAAACGAATGCAAGAACCCTTCTATCAGGTCAAACGTTGAAAACAGACCAGCCTAAATGAACCAGAGGAGCCCAACTAGGCCCTCATCTATTCCCTTCTCTTAGTGGGCGAAGACGAACAATGAATGTGCAACGAGCTGACTGGTTGCCATTGTCGTTCTGTGTATCAATACTCTACTCA
Organism: Corinectria fuckeliana; assembly: GCA_019137255.1. Taxonomy (NCBI): domain Eukaryota; kingdom Fungi; phylum Ascomycota; class Sordariomycetes; order Hypocreales; family Nectriaceae; genus Corinectria; species Corinectria fuckeliana. The sequence goes on along the minus strand of WPDH01000109.1, from coordinate 180,928 downwards.
TCCGAGGCGTTCGTCAGAGACAGGTACGCAGTCCACGCAATACCAATCGTTGAGACAAAGGGCTGCAACATATTAGCTTCTAGATAGCGAACCGATTCTTCCCGAACTTACAAGCTGATACTGAACCGGCATCAGGCGGAAGTTGACAATCTGCACCGCGGGCCAGACAATGAAGTTGGCCTTGAGTGTCGGGATGTACATCTCCCTGAGCTTGTGAGAGACAGCGCGGCGACCACCACCCTCGGCGACAGTCATGGCGGTGAAAAAGAGCCCAACACCAAACGGCGCAAAGATGAGCTGGTCAAAAGCAACACGCTTCATAGCCGGACCGAAGGCGCTCGTCTTGGTGATGGGGAAGATGCGCTCGAGGAATCGGAACCATTTGAACTGGACGGGAGCCATGCAGAAACCGTATGCCATGAAGCGGGTCAGGCGTTCGAAGTCGAAGGGAGGAGGCAGGGCCTTGGAGTCGGGGATCAAGTCGCGGTCGTAGAGAGGATTCTTGCGGTCGATCTCGTGGATGGTCATGGCGATGCCATCATCCTTGTCGACGCCGCCTGCCTTGCGTAGGGCTCGCTCACGAACGGCGGTAACGGTTTGGGCAACGGTGTCGGCGATTCCACCCAGGATAGCGTTGGTGACCATCATCGTCATGACTGTTAATACGTCAGCAAATTGAAGTATGGTATGGTGTCGACGTTGTGGCTCGATCGTGGCAGCCGAAGCGTCGTGTTGGATCACATACGTGGTCGCTCGTCATAGTACGAGTTGAATCGAGCCGTGAGTCGGGCAACGAACGCCATCTCGATGATGAAGACGATGGTATGGAGGAGAGGCTGTGCGAGTCAGGGTCAGCATCGAGCGAATTGATGCAATTGGGGGCTTTGGGAAGAAGTTGAAGAATGGGAGATTGTGCAGATGGAGGTGAGATGTTGCACGAGAAAGACGGAGAAGTGGCCGAGAAGCTAAGAAACAGGTGGCGACCGATCTTCAACAGTAGCAGGGTTGGATGTGGCGGTTGGAGGTGAACAGCCACGACTTGGCGCAGGGCCAGAGAACAAGAAGGAGCAAACGTACAACACGACCGTAGATGTATTTCCTGTTGATGGCGCGAGTAAATCGCTGCTGGTTGAGTTCCCACGGCATGGTGACTTTGAGCCTGGGTTTGGTTTATGGAGTGCAAGGCGTGAAGTGAAAATGGTGGTGAGGAACGAGGCTTTGGTAAGGGCGATTTTCCGATGACGACAGTCACGCGGGTCGCTGTCTGTGCGCTTTCGGCCTGGGAGCCTGAGCGCCTGAGAGCCTGAGTCTACTAAGGACACCGAACAAACTTGGAGGTTAGGGGGACAGGCGGCGGATCTTTGCAGCGGGGCTCGATGTTGATTGTCGCTCTATCTCGTTCTTGCGATGTCGAAGTCGGAGTCTATGGAGAACAGATGGGAAAGGCAAGAGGGGAGGAGGGATGAGGAGGAGAAATGTGGTGGTGGTAGGCGAAGTCATGCGACCTGGAAGAGCGTCCCTTCATCCTTCATCCTTCCGGCGCAGATCGTGGGTACGGGAAGGTCCGTATACCGTGTCTACCGGCGCGTGCACAGTGTGGGAGGCAGTGCAGTCTGAATACAGCATGCTTTAGCGCTGTTTCGCATTACTAAGGTAACAGCTAGTGCCAGCAGTTAACGCACTTTGGGGTATCAAATCAAGGCGTGGACTTGCTGAGTGTTTGGCACTGTGCTAGTCCCAAAACGTTGACCTGACTCAGGCTTCCAGACCGCTAGCTTATTCTCGACACATTATTGATTGAGTAAATAAAGTCCACTTGGTTCTCCCTGTCCAAGCAAGGAAGCTGACAAGGTGGTCTTGTGGTTCTTGATCCTAGATCCTGAAAGCTCCATTAAACCCGTCAAATCCATGCTCACCTCCACCTTCACGGCCTCTCGTCGGCTCCGAGACTCCGTCTCCAAGTCAACTTCAGACGGCAAAACAACGGGATGGGAGCATACTCCTGACTCGAGAGTCAACTTACATGACGATGCCTCTACATAAGACCAGTTCCACGGACCGGATATCCTTCGCTTGTCTTGTAGTTCATACCTACCAATCAATACTCCGCTGCTTGCCTATTCCTTTGCACGCGACTCGGATCCCGATAAGCACGACATGACATCCAGCAGGAGAGGGCTCATTTGCCATTTTCACAACTGGACGACGTGCGCCACATGAAGCCCATTCGTTGCTCGCACGCACCAAATTAAGTGTTTTCAACTGATGTCCTGACAGTCTCCGGTGGAGAGATGAGAGATCCCGGTGGGGTGCAGGAACCTTGGATACGCAAGCATTTCCGGAGCCCCTCACGGAGCTCACATCGGATCTATCCTCGCCAGTCCCTCAGTACATACATATGGTTGCAGCTGGCCATTGGCATCAGGTGCTACAGCGGTGGAGTCGCGGGGAACGGAAATGCGGCCCTGGATGCCGTTCCTATGTGCACTTCAAAGAGGTGGAAGATCCGCCGGCGATGCTTCGATGACTCTTCCCCGCATGTTCTCGAACGACACGCAAGACAATTTGGTTCAATATGCTGCTTCGAGAGGAAAACCGTCTTGTTTTTGCCTACGATGCTGAACAGCTTTGGGTTGAGCCATGGGGGAACGGCGCACTGCGCATCCGCGCTACCCAGATGAAGTCCATGCCCTCGGAAGACTGGGCTCTACAGCGGCAAGCATCGATCAAACCGGTCATCTCCATTGACAAAACCTCGGGCTCCATTACAAACGGCAAGATCAAAGCCGTCATCACTACCGGCGGCAAGTTGACTATCTTCAACTCCCAAGGGAAACTACTGCTCGAGGAGTACTCGCGTAATCTCCATGACCTCGGCGACCCCAAATGCAGCTCCCTCAACCTCGATGCTCGCGAGTTCAGGCCCATTCTTGGCGGTGACTACCACCTGACAGCCCGCTTTGAGAGTCTTGACCCTAAAGAAAAAATATTCGGAATGGGTCAGTATCAGCAGCCTTACCTAGACATTAAGGGCACGCAGCTAGAGTTGGCCCACCGCAATTCCCAGGCCAGCGTTCCCCTTGCTGTGTCCTCGCGCGGCTACGGCTTCTTGTGGAATAACCCTGCTGTCGGCAACGCCATCTTTGGCAAAAACATCATGAGCTTCGACGCCCTCTCCACCAAGTCTCTCGATTACTGGGTGGTAACTGGGGACACGCCCGCAGATATTGTCGAGGCTTACGCAGGAGTAACAGGCAAGGCCCCTATGATGCCCGAGTACGGCCTGGGATTCTGGCAGTGCAAACTGCGATATCAAACGCAAGAGGAGCTCATCGAGGTAGCGCGAGAGTATAAGAGACGCGAGCTTCCCATTGATCTTATCGTCGTTGACTTCTTCCATTGGCCAAAGCAGGGCGACTGGCGGTTTGATCCCACCTATTGGCCGGATCCAGGTACGTTCCCTTATAAGCAGGTTGAACAGGACTAACGCGGCTTAGGCACCATGATCAAGGAGCTCAAGAGCCTGGGCATTGAACTAATGGTATCCATTTGGCCCACGGTCGACAAGCTCTCTGAGAACTATGAAGAGATGCTTGAACGTGGATACCTCATCCGGGCAGACCGCGGCGTTCGGACCGGCCTCGACTTCCAGGGCGACACCATCCACTACGACACCACCCACCCCGGATCCCGCGAGTACGTGTGGAACAAGGTCAAAGAGAACTACTACTCCAAGGGCATCAAGGTCTTTTGGCTTGACGAAGCCGAACCCGAGTACAGAACCTACACGTTCGACAATTACCGCTACCACCTCGGCCCCAATGTCGCCATCGGCAACTTGTACCCGCGCGAGTACGCCCGCGGCTTCTACGAAGGTCAGGAGCGCGAGGGCCAGACCAACATTGTGAACCTTCTGCGCTGCGCCTGGGCTGGCAGCCAGAAATTTGGCGCCCTAGTCTGGAGCGGCGACATTGCGTCCTCGTGGCCTAGCCTGCGCAACCAGCTCGCCGCCGGCCTTAGCATGGGCCTCGCCGGCATTCCCTGGTGGACGACCGACATTGGCGGCTTCCACGGCGGCGACGTGCGCGATCCGGCCTTCCACGAGCTGCTCATCCGCTGGTTCCAATGGGGCGCCTTTTGCCCCGTGATGCGCCTCCACGGGAACCGCCTCCCGCAGCAGCCGCAGCATGGCACCACGGGCGGCGCGGGGCGCCTCAGCGGCGCGCCGAACGAGGTCTGGTCGTACGGCGAGGAGGTGTACGCTATCTGCCGCAAGTACATGGCCATCCGGGAGGAGCTGCGCGAGTACATCCGGGGTCTGATGGAGCAAGCGCACGGGAAGGGGTCGCCGGTGATCTGGACGCTGTTCTACGAGTTCCCCGCGGACCCAGCGGCGTGGGAGGTTTAACAGCAGTACATGTACGGCGACAAGTACCTTTGCTGTCCGGTGTTGGAGCCCGGCCAGAGGAAGATGAGCGTGTATTTGCCGGCGGGCGCGAAGTGGAGGCTGTTCAAGGGGGACGCCGAGTGCGAGGGCGGGACCACGGTGGACGTCGAGTGTCCGCTGGAGACGATGCCCGTGTTTGTTCGGGAGTGAGAGATGTGGCTAGATGGTGGTGACCAGGATCACCGCTCCTCAGCACATTCCCGACCGATCAGTCTGGGAGGGGGGTTTCCGTGAGTCAATCCGAAGCAACCGTGCGAAACTATAACTTGTACAATATTGTCTATTAATTGTTTTAACGTGTTTACAAGCGTCTGCGAAGATGCCTTACTGGTTAAATCTACCTAGTCGTTATTCAGGCTGTGTATCGCGGGCCTACACTGACTTTCACTCTCCATTCCTCGTCTTCTATGGTTGTGCGGAAGGGTAGATAATTTACCGGAACGGTATCACTATTTATGCCGTTTGACCTCGCTGAAGTGCCTCATCGAGTGGAAGGATATATAGGGGTAATTCTATATAGGCAACTTGTGTCTCTCCCCCCAGGCCTCGGTGAACTTGTCACCAGTTGGCTCACGAAGAATAGGTCAATCGCTATGCGACAGATTAGTACCATGTACATATGAGGACAGAAAATGATAGCCAGGGTGCTTACCGGCAGAACTGGCCAAGAGAGAAGGGGCGAAGACAGAAAGTGTCTTCGCGGTAGTAGTGAAGCTCGGGGCATCTCGGGGGTACGATATGTTGTCCATCTAGCTCCTGTTTGGGCGAGACTTCCGACTTGAGAGCTGTCCGATAATGGCCCCATCTTCGCTGCGGTGTACAATCGCTATATAATATACGAAAACTCGGTCTGTTAGATGCCAAGTGCGTGTAACGGTTGGCGCCGACACTGTCGAAGCCTGACACAAGCCCTCAGGGCTCAACCCTTAAGGCTCGCCTAAATAGTAGGCTAACAACCCCTTTAAGAACGCTAGACGAGTACTTGTTAATACATATAAAGTGAAAGGTGTATAATATACTTATACCTATCCTTTTAAAGAGAACTTAGTGTGTTACTTTCTACTATGTTATTATTATTTAGTCTTAGTATCTTATTTTCTTAGATAATATTAATATTTCTTCACACAAGATAAAAAATACTATTAGGATTATAAGTTGTTAGTTTCTCTAATAGAACCACACTAATTAAGCCAGGGCACAGTGTATAATATCTAGCTAAGAGCCAGGCAATGTGCATACCCTCAACTAGCTTAATACATAGAGTCGAAGCCATATCTAGGTTGATAAGCTGTAATAACTCAGCCACTCCGAGTTGGGGTCTGGGCTTCACCGTTCTCTAGCCTATCCTGGTCTTTTAGTACATTCTCATCACTTGCGTCAAGAGATTGTAGACCTGAGAGGAGTTCAGGGGATCTAAAGCGATTGTCAGTTATACTGTAAAAGAAGTCCGGATATCTGGTGGAGGAACTCGTGATAACGCAAGCAAGCGTATCTAGACTGACCTTGGTTGAGTTCGACACAACTTCTCTTCACCCAGAAACACAAGGACTTCCGGTAGGCGACCAAAGTTGAGTAGCCAATAATGGTATCTTCTCTGTGTCTTGGTGCTGCCTTCCAGAGTGCAAGGCCCATGAAGGTGCGGAGTTGCTTGAATAATTGCCCATGGTCTCTGGGAAAGCATAGCTCCTTGGCTCGTCGAGTCTCGATGTCGATGTCCTCCTGGGGGCATGAGCAGTATTTCGGGGTTCTAAATAGTCAACACATGATGGAGACAGGCGACAGCCCTCTAAAGAGAATCGCATTAGAACAACATGACACGTACTTTGACGTAGTACTAATAGTTTTGGAGGACCCTGTCTTGTTCTTTCTGAGTACTCTTAGAGTGCCAGCGAAAAATAAGGGCGCTCTTGGTTTCTTCCTCCACTGTCGCGAGGAGATCTGAGAACTCGCCCGTCTCAGGGTTAATATGCTTTATGCGCTGAAATCAGTCAGCAAGGCTCTCTTGGCGTGAGGATCTGGGTTAGTTTGCGTAAGCTAACTTGTTAGTGATGTGTACGCTTAGGGTTAGATACTAATACTAATACTAATACTAATACTAATACTAGCTAGTATTAGTTAGTATTAGTATAGATATTTAAATACTAGTTAGTATTAGTACTAAAGTTAATACTAGTAGTATTAGTATTAGTACTACTAATAAAATACTAATTAGTATTAGTACTAAAGTTAGTACTAGTAGTATTAGTATTACTAAAGATACTATTAGTCTTAGTATTAGTATTAGAAAATACTAGTAGTATTTTTGCCAACCCTGACTACTACAGCAAGGCCATTTCCCATACGTTACTAGACGTGCTGGTCTAGACAAAGAAGCCAGTGCTTTTTTCGACGAATTCGTTTCGGCCTACCTGCCCACAGAGCTTGAGGAACCTGAACACCCGATCTTCAACACTTTGTCCCCCCTCACCGCCGTGTCCAAGAGCATCCTGTATCTTCACTACAACAAGGGGTACAAGGCGAGCACTGGAGGAGCGAAGAAAACATTGATGAAGGGAAAGGGAAAATCCCCAGCCTAGGCTCCTAATACAGCTCGCCGGGTTTCCACGACCGGACCGACCGACGCGACAGATAGGTCGTCTTACTCGCTATCTGTAGCTGTCTTTGCGTCGGGTGGCCGCCGTCGATCTCCTCTTCCAGGTCGCAGAATTACCCTTCCTAATCGCGAGGGGCCCTCTGCCACATCGAGTGCAGCGGCCGGTTCGTCATCCGCCCATGGAAAGAGGCCTCGCCGACGGGCGGACATCATTGTTGACTCGGAAGCGAGCTCCGACGACAATGAGCATCCAGCAAAGCGTCCTGAACCTTCCACTGCCAACACTGGCAACGATGAAGAAATGCTTCCAGGGATGTGATGATTTGGCCGGACGGATGTGGGTCTGTTAAGACGTATAGTTCCGGTATTGGAGGGCAGCTCTCAACTCGCAAACATGAGGCAGGTTGAGGAAGGGAGAATGAGCAACTCTGGAACCCTATATCTAGATTGGCTTTTAGTCTTTGGCTCAGTAACATGGATGCCTTAGCTTTCCTGACTAGACTTTGAAAAGAGTTCGCTCGTCTCAATATCAACTTCCTACAAGACGCTCCTGAGGAATCCACCTCTGCTCCTCTGTGCATTGATGTCGCATCTGTGTCGTCTCTGTTCTGCGCATAGAACTGCCCACAGAGTGACCTTCATATCACCACTCTAGCTGACAGAAACGTGACATATGACCGGTATGGAACCCCGAGGTGCTGAAGTAAACGTCTAGTGGATCCCCGTTTGGTTTGATTCACAGTTAGTTTTCTAGGCAGACGGAGGCAGTGATTCAGTACACCAGAGATGGTAATTTCTTTTTAGGCGGCGTGGCCATAAGAAATTATCATTAGGACTCTAGACTAAAGAACAATTAACTCCTACCTAATTCTTTTCTTCCTCATTCCCTCTCACCAACTCCACCTTCCACCCTCACCTCTCCAACTCCACCTTCCGCTTCCCACTGTGCCTCATGCGCCCTTTGAACTGGTACAGCTACAGCCCTTTGGAACCAGGTTTCGTCCTGTCCACTTCTCTCAAAGCCGCTGGGTATGACCATCCCCCATTCCCACCCTCTACCGCGACTGACGCTCACCACCCAAAGCAGCCACCAACTCCTACTTCCATCGCTCTCACTGTGCCTTGTCGACTGGCTGCACTGATACGATTTCTGATCTCTGGAACCAGTCCACCTCTCTCAAAGCCGCTGGGTAGAACCACCCCTCACCCCCCATTCTTACCCTCTACTGCGACCTACCACTTGAAGCAGCCCGCCCGCCTGCAGACGACGGAACACCACCGAGCGACAACGCACCAGAACCCTTGAAGCCCCTTATCAGAGACTCTTGGATCACCATTCCCTCATCAATCCACATCGACTCCGTCCACCACCCAGACAATACCCCCAGCCCCTGACGCTAAGCCAGAAGCCAACAGGAGTCCACATCTGTCGCAAGTCCGGCTCCCTGAGTCTAAGTGGCGAATCAAGTCAGCTAGTTGAAGGAAAATGTCTTCGGCTGAAGAAGACTCAGAGCCCATGTCCCCTCCCCGCATGACCAGGAAGCTCAGGGTCACCAGGAGCCGAGGGCAGGGCCTAGCTGTATCAACTCCTAACGATAACACACTACGAACGGCGAGCCCAAGCACACAATCGAACACGATGGCTAGCATTCAGGATCCTCCGCCTCAGCTGCTTGATGGGAACGAGAGCACCCGCGCATCCCTACAGCCACCGGAGACGTCTGCTCCCTCAACAACAACAACCCATCCAACGTCGGTCCTCTCCCTAGACGGAATGGAAAATCGGCATACGGAGACATCCAAAGCGTCAATGACTAAAGCGCCTCCCACTAAGCGTCGCAAGCTTGATGGTGGATACAGGGAAGAGTACGATGTATCGGAGGAAGCTCAAGAAGACTACTTGGACCAAAATATCCATCGACGTTCAGTTACTCCTGACGAGCAAAGGAACCGACCAGGAATTCAGTACGATATGCTGGGCCAAGAACCACCGTCTGCGGCTGACCCACCTCCACCTGACTCTTCTCAACTCATGAAGGAGAACGACACTGTCATTGAATCGGCCGACGGAGAAGCTCTCACGGCCAACGTCAAGGGATCGTACCACACAACCCTATGGAAAGAGGCAACGCTTCCTGATGAGATCAAGGCTGCTTTCCCCGACTGGGCTCCCGTTCAGCGGGTCTTTGTGGAACCCACGGCTGTTGTCCGTGTCCTAACTCGGGCATGCCGGGCGTCAGCCTACGATGACCCGAAGAGGACGACGGACTCCAAGAAAACGCTTTGCCAGCGACTGGGTTTATGGCATGAGACGCCACTTCGCATGAACGACCCAGTCCCATCTCTTTACGTCGGCTTCTCGGCTTCGAACCTTGAAGATGTCTACATTTCTTTGACAGACAACTCCAAGACGCAGTATAAGACCGAACCGGGGACTAAACTCGCTGGAGGAAGTGTGATATTCCATGAGAATATGCTGGTATCGGGGAACCCAGAATTCATGGTCAAGTTGCTCCGTGAGCCAACATTCAAGTTCCCTGCACGACGACAGATACTCTCGATCATCTTGCGAGAGCACGAAAAGGCTTTCAGAGGCGTTGGGCCGTCCTCACTGGCTCGGGCGTACCCACATCCAACTGATGTGGACCGGGTACCACTTTGGGGGTCCCACTACAACTTTGGCACAGATGATTCCCACTGGATGTTGAAGTGGCCCCCTCTGGGAGCTCTCCAGATTCCCAAAGAAGTTCTGGCCATACTGACCAAGTTCTTGCAAGTGTACTCAAAGGACCTCATCCCGCTTAACCTTGCAGTGGCGGCAACAATTATCTTTTGGGACCTTGAGCAGGCCAACTGGGAACCTGAGGAGTTCACTCGGGATAAAGCCACCAAGATTAAGCCTGCCATGAAGATAGTGTCCCTGGCGGTTTTTATCTTGTATTTCCCTCACATGCTGAGGTTCACCGAGGTCCGACGCCTCACCAGGCACCCTCATCCGCTACGGTTCGCGGAACACCATTACGCCAGGGACGTACAGATTGACCCAGCATTCGAGATTGCTGCATCCAGTTTGGATCAGTCTCGACTTCTCTGTGAGATACGGCGTCTCACTTCCCGCAGTCCAAACGTTAATGCCCGCGCCCGAATTGCTCTCTTGCCTGCATCCATGCCAGGAACCCAAATGTTTTGGCCCCGCGGGCACCCACCTGTTCCCACCCCCACCCCCGAGCTTCACGCGTTGTGCCTGTTGGATGATGTCCATACATACGGATTGCCAAGTTACCATTACCGATCTGATACTTTCCAACTGGTTGGGTTCCCGAGCCGACTCCTGAAATCCGTGTATTTTGGCCCGTCTAACGAACAGACCTACCAAAACCGGATCCCGGCTCCTTACTTCTTCGAACCCGACATGAAGCCACTGGTGGTGTCACTGGCAGGTGCTCGCGACTCTGTGGGTCCCATCTTCAGCAATGTGACCATCTTCGAGCCAGATAGGACTCTTCCCCTAGCCTTTGAGGGACTACTTGGGGACCCTACGCGGTACTTGGAAGACTTCCCTGACACACGAGGTATTGCGACGGCTTTACGAATTGAGGTTATGGAGAGGAACGCAGAACTTCTGCGAATCGCAAAGCGCCTGGGAAAGATCAACGACATTCGTTTTACCCCCGATTTCAGCATCTCTTGGGATGGGAGAACCAACGATCTAATCCAGAGAACGGGGGAACCCTTGAGGCGCATGGCCGCCGAACGCAACCCTAAGATACCACCTGCTTGGTTCAAGTGGAGCTTGGATACCTGTGTCCCGGTTCCTCTAATGGCGAAACCAGCGGCTGAAATTGATTACTCAACATTGCCTGAGGAAGAAGCAGTAATTATTCGTCAGGCACTGGAAGGTCTCCCAAGGCGAAGGGCAAAGGAATGGATGCTACTTCGTGAACGAGTCGAGTCTCCCCACCTGACCTCCATCGACTCTCTAAGAGAAGCCATGGTGACTCTGGCAATTTCCGTGATCAACCCCCTGGAGGAATTAACCAAACGGTGCAATGCCGGTGCGGACTGGGCCCCGGTTGAGGGTTCTGGATACCTCGAGCAAGTCCCATACTTGCTGCTACGGGGTCTAGGATTGTTGCCTAGTGACCTGCCAGACGATGTCAACTTGGCTGAGGTTTGGCAAGACCTTATTGAACCCCGTGTGACGGACCAGAAGGTTATTACCGTCATACAAGTGATCTTCCAAGTGTCATCAATCCGAGGCTGCTGGAATGTGATGAGCCCGAATATAAAGATCGCTATACGCGACTTTGGATTTGACTTACAATTCTCCGTCTTCAGAGTTGTGGCAATTAGGTTAAGGGAAATGGGGTTTCCGTTGGATCTAAGCCAGACGGCTGGTTGTTCCATCTTCGGGGACGTAACACGGGCGAGCAGGAACTAGGAATGAAACGGACAGGACTCTAAGAGAGAGAGAGTGGTGGCTAAGCTACCTTGGTTGGGTCAGGCAAGGGTTGAGAGTATGCATGGTTTGCAGGCACGGGGTTGCATTATCGTTATGTTGCGTTGCGGGTTCTAGTGACTAGAGCTGAGTCGACTGAGCAGATGCTTAGACAGGGATAGTGAGATGATGGGCGATATTTATTTTGGAACAAGAAACCTGATGTTGCTGGTTTGAAAGTAGCGCAGCTCAAGTGAGGAAGACTCTTTACCTGCTCTAATTAATATTAAAAGCCCGCGGGATCACCTTCTCCGCCTTTTAGATGTAATGTTTCTGTTTGTAATCTTAGGGACATAACCTAACATACACTAAGAATAGCAAGCCTTAAGAAAGGAGGTGTAAAAGGTTCTCTTTTACTGCTAGCTATTTAATATAAGAGCTAAATTACTTGTTAATTTCTGCTTCTTACCTAGATCTATATAAATAACCCGCTTAGAGCCTTAAAGTAATCTAAGGGGATCCCCTTAAGTGATAAAGGTCCACACTAAGTGACGATAGGAATCCTTAATGTTAGTGTGAATAATCTGAAGTTTCACACTTTGCTGATAGAGATGCTTAATCGCCACTCAGCGCTGCCAGTTCCTAGACTCAACTAAAGTCACAAGATCTGGAAGTAGTATCTAGATTAAAGAGGTTATCTTAGCTTCTTACACAGACGCAAATCACGTACTTAGTTTCCCTAGCGATCGTTATTTCCAGCCAAGAGTGCTTATAGCACCTCCTGGAACCACTCACCTCAGCAACCAGGACCAGTTAAAAACGCTAGCTTAAAGGGCTGATGTTAGAAGGACTTAAGGATGCTTAGATACACTGCTTGGGTAGAACTTATTTTGCGGAACGTGTTTGTCATAAGGCATCACACAGCAAAGAAAATGTAACATGATCCAGTATTGAAAGGCTACCAACTGGCAAAAATGAGTCAGAATGAGCAAGTTTGAAGTCCTGGAGCTGGAGAAAGATTCCCGTTCTCAAAAGAGTGATAACGTGGTTATCTTACTGTTCGCCAAATATAGTGCCAGTTGGTCACTGCGTTGTCCAGAGCCGCAGAATACTCATGGGTACCCATTAATGCCACTCGCTGTCCTGAACATGGGGGAAAACCTCAGTTCGCACGGCGCGATAAGCTACCGTAACGTCGCTGTACGTCATCTGTCCAGCACGAGGTCCGACACTAAAGCCCAAGTCTTTCATGCATGATCTCGAGTCGCTCTTCTGGGTCTTATTTTGGATATGTACTTACTATAATGGCCCGGAGGAAAGTGTCATAGTAGGAGAGTATGACAAGTGGAACTATTAAGATGATAACAAACTTCGTAAAACAAAACAGGTGAAAGTTCTGGCGAGCAGGATTTCCTCCAAAACGCGAGTAAAAACTTCACAGAGTACTACCAGCTATTGATCCCATGGGTCAATAGACTGAGAAGGATGGTATTTCCGAATGGTGAGAGATGGGAGGAGCAGGAACTAAAGCTGTATTCCTGGATGAAAGATGTACTTTGCGAAGCCCAGAATAGCCCAGCTGTGCGTTTATAGCTGTATATACCAAAACGAAGCTGAAGGATTCGGCTGATAGCAGCAGTGACAGCACGTTGATAGATGTAAGCAGCCTGAAAGATTAGTACATGGTCATTGAAACGATACTGATGCCTAGGAGCTTGTCAACTTTAGTGATTTAATGCTTAAAATGAAAGCCTAAGGAATTCTGGTAATTTGTTGTTATGTAGAGTGATTCCATACTTGAAACGAAAACCTTAGGTAAGTCCCCTCTTAGAATATAGATAGCCCTTAAACCCCCAGTCTCAGTCTAAACAACGTCACTCACACTAACAGCACTCCGCCACAGCGCCCACCGCTCGCTTTAAGTATCTTCTTTGTGATAGCAACGGTAGGCTTTCTCCGTGCACTTCTGACTTTGGCGAGGCATTCTATTAAGACGCGCGAGGTCAAATTAGCTTTATATGTGCTTGTTGTGGGTACCTTTAATTGATAACTTGGGAGAAATGGCCCTTTTGGCAAGCTGCCCGGGCTGCACTCAACGTAAGCGCCGGATCCCGACCCGAAATGGTAGTGCACAAAAGCGACCGCAGCGTAAACCCTTCTGCAGGTAACGATACCTTTTTTTCGGGTTTCAAAGCTCTGGTTAAGGGTTTTTAACTAGTTAGTGTGACATAAAGTGTTTGTCCGCCTTCTTAAGAAAATCTTCCTCATCGGTAATTATGCCCTTTTTTCTCAGCTAATTTATCATCACTCTCGAAGTTCCAATTGTCAAATCCGGTTGGCCTAATGCCTTTGCCATTTACGTTATAGTAGATGCATATCCAGAATAACACCTAGAATAACAACTCGAGATCATGCATAAAGGCATGCTACTTACCCAGAAGCGCTCTGATTGCTATAAATACCCTTATACCAGTCTTGTCCTTTGCCCCAAAGCGCGATCATAGTCTTCTCTAATACACCAAACTGTTAATTTTCTTCTCCCCTATATGGGCACTCTTCAATGGAGTGACCCTCGACCGAGCATCGAAGGCACCATGCTTCCTCCTGCGTATGGACAAACCGACATCGCTTCCCGCGGCGACAGTGAGGGATAGGGCACTTCTTCGTTTTCCACACCCTGAAGTTCTGGTTAGGGTGGTCCCGAAATAGGCTCCGCTCTTCTTCAGTGTGGTAGTAACCGCACTCGCGTGCTTTATCGCACCGGAGGTGGGAAGGGCATCGCTGTTCTTTGCGTGCCTCGCGCATATGCGTCTTGCCTGCACCGCGTCGAGACATCGTTTCCCATGGTTGGTCATTGGGCTCTTCGACTTGCCCTTCCTGTCGACCTTGCAGTTCCGCGATGCTCTTCCATGGATTGCCAGTGCGTTGGGCCGGTTCGTGTCCCTCTCCGACTGCAAAAGAGGTTGACGGCCCGTCAGTGTTGTCCATCAGTGGCGCAAATATGCTGCTATGTCCCACTGTAGTTTTGACAACAGGAGGTGATTCCTTCTTCAGCCGGTCCCAATGTTCGATCCATGACAGTACCGTCATGCTGCTAAGTAGTTCTGGTACCTCCAGCTTCCGTACGTGTCGGATTATGGCGTCCATGTCCTTGGCCTTTGGAAACTCGATAAATAACTCGAGCCCAGTTTGAGATGTAATGATGTAGAACAGGCGGCCTAGCTGGAGGAGATGTTCACCGACGGCAGACACGAGTTTTTGTTTGCTCTTGCTCTTGCTCTTGCTCTTGCTCTTGCTCTTGCCTTTGACCTCGCCTTCACCGTCGACCTCAACGTCGACCTCGCTCAGGTCAGGCAAGTCACAAAGGACAATGGCTTGGCCACCATCAACCTGTTCGCACTTTCGCGAAGAATGAAATGCGGTGAAGGAAATGTCATCAAATATGCCATCCAGAAACTTGACGGATAGCAGACTTTGGCGGTCAGCCAGCTTCAAGTACTCCCGGGAGATTCCCGACTCCCAGGCCCAGAGCTCGACTCCGATTCCGCATTCGAGCACTTTCTTAACTGGCGGGAGCATATCGCGGTCCCCGGTAATGACGACAAACGTCGTATGGGCTCTATCCTGTTCATACTTCAACCCGAACTCGGCTCTGGTCTCGAGCTTGGTGGCTTGAGCACTCAGATCCGTTGCCATGGAGTTGTCCACCTCCTTTTCTTTCCCGTTGGCGCGATCATAGATCTTGGTCTCAAACCGAAACCTTTCAAACGCCCTCCACACCGAATCGTTAGGCGGTGGGCGGGAGCCGTACAGACACGAAGTGCCTTGGCTGCGATCTCCGCGCAGTCTGTCGATCAATCTTCCGATATCGATTCTGAGGCGTGGGTCGCGGTCGCCATCTGTGAACTTGGGCACGCGGCTATAACCCTTAGCCGCGAACTTTTGGGCCTCGATCCAGATGTTGGAATCGTCCACAAAGAACATGCAGGTCTTGGCTGGTTCGCTACTCATCATGAGTGGTGCTGATCTGATGAATCAGTAATTAGCTAGGCCAGGGAAACGAGCGGCCGTAAGGAGCGACGGTGAAAAGTACTCGACAAGGTCTCTGATGAGCTGGTATCCTGCGACGACGGGATGCGAGAACAACGCTGTGCCAGAAATGAGCTATTTTATTGCGCTCACAGTGCAATGCCCAGCATGTGGCATTCAAAGTGCATTTCACAGCCCAAAGTGCACTATTGGGCATCAAGAGCCACGGGTGTGACACTGCGTTGCCGCTCAATGATTGGGTCATTTCACTGTGCTCGAAACGCACTTTCGGCAGGTCATACGGCACCCAAGTACTTGATGTGCATTTTGATGTAAGATTGACACCAGTAGGCATCGAGGGTAGAGAACGAGAGAAGCCTACTGGTTGATGAGTGAGCCATTTAACAACCAACGCGCCTTGTTGGCTTTGTCTTCGTTGGTGGCGGTCGAAGTGCCAACGAGAATCAATACGAGCAGGTGCAGGCTACTGTCCCGTGGAACCTTCAACATGTTGTGCTAGCGGGCTCGCCATGGCTGCCGAAGGGAGAAGCGGAAAAGAAATGGGAGGGATGACACGTCGCCATCATGACGTGGTGAATGGCTGGCCTCCAATGTTGACGAGCGACCAGGACCACAGCTTTGCGGCAGGTGTAGCGAGCGGGAGACTAGTCACTCGATGCGTTCACAGGCAACGCTGCTGGTCATGTATCAAGAAGAGGTTTCTGGGTGGCATTACTCGAGTATTAGACGCTAAGGCCCTGCCTACGATCATGCTCAAGCAGAACAAGAGCCACAAAGAGGGCTTAGAAGTGCTGTGTCCAGATCCGAACATTGTTCAAAGTCTCTGCTTTATTTGTGATGCGCGTGTCCTCTACAGGAAACTGCGAGTATAGTCATGACCAACCGTGATGATGTGTTCACGGAACGGAACTCTCACAGTTTTATGGGATCAAAGGGTGTAGGGAGCTGAACAAGAACTCCTTGGAGACTTGCGCCGTCAAGTTCAATTGATAGTCTTGGGAATTACATATGTGAAGGTCTGTATTGAACATGATGGCAAAATCTAGGACTCTATATAGCCTGGCTCCTGTCTAACGATCGAGACACGATGACGACAGAGGGTGTCGGGGTTTCGGAGTAGGCCGGCACGAGTTGCTGCGGAGCGTGCGTTACGGATGGTTGAGGGGGTGGTGAAGCACCAGGCGGTACGAGACTTGCCGCACGCGAGCCGCCGATCGGCTAGTGTCGAGGTTTAGTACAGAGCAATATGGCGGACAGCAGCGTCGTCGAGTCGGTCCAACCCGGTTTAGAACTGAGAGGTAGCGTGTACCCAGAGGAAATGGATATGATAAATGAAGAAATCAGGGCCCATAGTGGGCTTGGCCTTGGGCTCTCGTCTCAACGTCCATCTCGGTGTGATGAGAACCTTGGCGAATTGGAGGAGATGCTCCCTGAGTTTGTCGTCCCACGACCTGGCGGTGTACTTCTTGTACAGCCCTCCGAGTGTCCTTGTATACACTCGAATTGACTTCTCCGAGTTGATAGTGCATCCGTTCCGCCGGAGATCAGAATCCGCCAGCAGCTTGCTGGAATGGCTGACCTTTAAAAGCCTCTGTGAGCCCGTTGCGAGCAGCGCTTGCTCGTTATCCAGGCTCTTGGTCATCCTCATGGGAAGAGCCAGGGCGCGGGCGCATCTCGGCGTTGTCCCCGAGTTCACAGTACTGTGCGAGATACTTGTGGCCCCTCGTCCTGATGTCAGTGAGCTCCTTGTCATTTACTGACAGTTCGCGTTCGGCAGTGAGGGATGCCCGTCTTCTCCTGGGTACGTTGGTGCCCTCATGTTTCTGATACTGTAGCTCCGTGGTCCTTCAGTATCCACATCAGACTTTTATCGTCATCGACCGACTATTCACCGATAAGTTCGCGACCACCCACCACGCTCTCGAGGTCAGACTAAAAAGCAAAAAAGTTCCAACGACAGGATGAGGACTTGGTCCTGCACCAGATCGACCCCGGCAGGACTCGAACCTGCAGCTTTTGCCACCGGAAAGCAACACTCTGCCATTGAGTTACGAGGCCTGAATGACTTGTTGATGTGGAAAGACGGTCCGTGTAGTGTGATATCAGCCAGGGTATGGTTCTGCTTCTAAACACGACCCTCTGGATCCACAATTTCTCCAGGGAATTAATTCTATTGGGTGCATCCGATCCCGCAAGGCCCACAAACGCGTGAGCCCCCGGGAAATCGCCGGTAGGCAATGGAAAGCTCCTGGCAGGGACCCTTGGAGGGCGCCACGGGGCGAGTCACAACAAATCATCGTAAAAGACAATCGCGCTGTGTAATTGGCGCTGTTTTGTTGTGGTTGCCGGCGGGATGTCCTGCTATGGACCAGTCTGAAGGTGGAGGTGCATGGCCGGCCCGGTCCCTGGCTCACTGCTGGCGGCACTGGCCAAAGCCCCTACAGGGTCCCCGGAGGATGTTCACAGACAATGACTGTCCTCTATTGTGTACAGCAACTTGTTACCTACTTGTCAATGGATCTATGAATCGGGGCTACCGTGACTCTAATTGCGCCTTGTAACCACAACTCTGTGATTTACTATTTGTTGTCCGGATCCCCGCGAACCATGACTCCATCATCCATTGTTTTTTTTTTTTTCAGGATTCACGCAAATATTTTGTGTGCCTTCACTGCTTGCTGCTTGCTGCTTGCAGGTCGGCGCAAACCACGACTCCGTGATTCATGCCTATTGTCGAGGTTGTGATTTGACGGATTGCCCTCAGGACTCTCGCAAACCTCGGCTGCATGATTCACTGCCTGCTGTCAGAGCAAACCCCGACTCTATGATTCACTGTCAGGATCCTCGCCTCTGGAAAAGTATTTAATCTCCTCACGCTTCCTTCATCCTCTCTCTTCCACACCTCCTCAACCTCTTTCTTCCATCTGGATTTCACTCCATTCTCTTCTCTCCTCCACGTCATCCTCAACCTGCTTCTCATGCTTTGGCCTCCATCTCATCCAAGGTTTCGCTCTGTCCCCAATCTCTTCCCAACGCCTTCACTCTATCCACCCCATTCCTTTTGCACCTCGAAATCCGTCTCGATGAAAGGTTCCGCTCTATCCTCGGCACTTTAGCACTGGCACCACCAGGCCATTTACAAGGCCTATTTCGTGCGAAAGACGTTGTTGCCGTCTTCGATCGCCGGCTTCTAATCCCAAACATTCGCAGTATAGAGACCATTCGACTTGACGATTGTCGCATCATGGTCAAGTTCACCACGGTCGATAAGCTGTTCGAGGAGATTGATAAGTGTAGTCAACCTCTTTCGTCCACCTTGAACCACTCTCGACTCCGCCCCATCCCGAATCACCCCTACACTTGGCTCGATAGCTTTTGTGCTTCTCTCGCGGCCCCCGATAATGAAGCAGCCATGAAAGACAGCGACTGAAAACAGCACCACTATATTATAGAGCTCATGGTCGGTAAGTACTTAACCCTGAAACCTCATGCTCTTATGCTATTTTCCTTATGTCCCAATGCCCTAAAGCCTTAATCCTGATATCCTAACGTCCCAATAGCAGCACCCCCTATAAAGCGTCGCAAACTCGACTGTGGATACATGAAAGAGCACTGAGCACTGACATCCAGAAGACTACCTGGACCGAAATGCCGATCGACGCTCAGTGAGTCCCGACGAGCAAAGGGACGGACCAGCAGTTTAGTACGAAATGCTGGACAAACAACCACCACCTGCGACCGACCCACCACACCTGATCTTCTGAACCCATGAAGGAGAATGATTCTTCAATCAGCCAGCCGACCATATTTGTCATCGCATCATGGTCAGAGACAAGTGCGCCAGTGTGGGAGCGTGCCGAACCTCAACTTACGGCGACCCGAAGAGAACACTGAACTCTAAGACGCTATGCTAGCGACTGGGTTGGTGGCCTGAGACGCCACATTCTCCTCGACGATCCAGTCTATCGCTTTACGTGGGATTCTCAGCCTCAAACATTAGTAAAACACATCCATCATGAACTATGGCAGCATGTTAACAAGTCCACAGGTGCTACAACAGCTCAGTATAACGGAGCTGATCATCTGTCCCAGCGACTGGGGGATCTTCCCTAAGATACCACCCTCGCGAGAGTTCAGAGAACCTCACCTACCAACTTTATAACATGGAACGACCAGCGAGAAACCCGAGCGTGGAGGCTGTTTTTTTACTCGGCTGAAACACAAACACTCATCGTCAAACTTCCATCCTCAGCATACGAGACTCCACGTTAGGAGCTATAATAAACTGGTACTTTCTTCAGCGGCAAGTGGGTTGCGAACCCAAACCGAGGGGTGACAGTCCAACTGCATACTTCATCGGCCAGACCGGACGCCTCACAGCGGCTGGCGAGGGCGACTCTAGCTTTGGAGTCGTTCCTGGGAGCCGCAACAACAGGTTTCCCACTATTGTCATCGAGGCTGGATGGTCTCAATCCACGCCAGCGATTCGTGCCAGGATGAGCTGGTGGCTTGATGCTTCAGACGGGGCAGACGGGGCAGTCAGGATTGTAATCCTAGCCATTGCGTCTCAGCACCAGATAACGGCGGGGCAGTGGAAACTCGGCCAAGGAAAGCCTCGCCAGGGAGCTACTACGACCCGGGCTGCCTCTGCTGCCTCGTCAGTGCCTATTCACCACATCATCGCTATTAGCCGATCATATCAGGTCACTGGTGGTGCGCTCCAACTCAGTCCCGACATGTTTCTCCGAGCCCTAGTGCCTCCTTAGACAGACTTGCTCCTCGACGGCGCAATTTTCTAGCTGTATGCTCGCCGAAGTTGGGATTCCTATGACAATACTACTAGTTCTCTATAAACCCCCCTTAGGACAGTAATGCCAGACGGGTTGTAAGCCCACCCTTCTCTCTCCGCCAGGATATTCTCAGTCCTAATATCCTGACCTAATGTCTTAATATCTTAATACCCTAGTACCCTGATATCCTAATGGGTTATTATCTTAATGTCCTAATACCCTGACGCTCGTGTCCTGACATCCTAGTACTTTAGTGCCCCAGCTGCTCTGCTCTCACAATAGCGACGTCGGCTAAACAGAAGATAAGACATAGAGTCGACGCGTGCGATGCAGTCCAGTAGTAGGCTCTTCGGAAATGAATGCATCGTCTACCACAACCAGAAAGCAAGCAATGCTCTCACAAATTAAAGGGAGACAACTCCAAATAGCGTCCTGTGCTGATGCGTTACTCTTGCGGGGAAAATATTACTACGGTTACCCTGGAGCCCTAGCGATGG
This sequence comes from Corinectria fuckeliana, assembly GCA_019137255.1. Classification (NCBI taxonomy): domain Eukaryota; kingdom Fungi; phylum Ascomycota; class Sordariomycetes; order Hypocreales; family Nectriaceae; genus Corinectria; species Corinectria fuckeliana. Next base: position 160,113 of record WPDH01000109.1, on the reverse strand, counting down.
CCACGTTGTGAGCACAAGTGTTAGCCAGAGTCAAATTTTATCTTCCCGTCTAGTCACATGAAATCCACCAGACACCCATCAAGAACATGAAAAACTTTTATTGCATAACCGTAAGGAAAAGAGTTGTATCAACACAAGCGCACACATTAGCCGCATTAGTCGTCCCATGCAATGGCTATCAAAGCCACGCTGGGCCCTCGTGAGTCCTAGAATCGCTGATCCTTGACTCCTGGTATCCCAACCAAGAGTAGAACGCCGAGAGGTAGTTTTCCAAGGCGCCGTGTCCTTTTCCTTCCCCGCTGACGGAAAGGTCTACACCACGCATGCTATGAGAAGTCCGCTGAAATGAAAAGAAAAGGAAATGTCAAAGGAATGATCTCGTTAGATGGCGAGGCCAGGGATAGCACTGCCATGCAAGCTATGCCGTCCTCATACGTTTTGTGCGCCAACGTGCGTGCTCCGCTGCCGCATCATATGCGCAGCAAGTTTACGTCCGAGATGCTTCTGTGCCTCTTGTGGTTGTTGCTTGCTTCGCTGGAAGCCTTGCGTTTTGCGGAGACTGACTCCAGAGGGCTTTTCGCGTCGCTCATATGCCTCTTGTGCCGTCGCATGGGCGTCAGGGGTACCGCGGCAGTATCGAACCGGTCCGACTTAAGCCCCTTGAGGGCAGTGTAGTTGTATGGCCCGCTGAATGCCAGCGAGTCCTGCGTGGCTTGGTTGCTCAGGATGAGTTGTTGGTTAATCTGGTTGCGGCGGAAAGCGCCGACGGTCTCCGAGTTGAGGTGCGACAAAACTTCGATTTCGCTACCGGCGGTGCTGGGCCGAGCCGGCGTAGACGATGGGTCCCATTCGCCCTCACCCTCGTCACCCGAAGACTGGCCGTCATCCCACATGATGAAATCGTTAATATTCAGCTTCTCCTCATCGTCCTCATCGTCTTGAACGCTGCCCGCGGTGGAACTCTCGTCTACGGTGTTGGCCTCGGAGGGGAATGGGAAGAAGGCCTCGGCGGGTCCCATGGCCTGAGTGTTGATAAAGTCGCCAAAGGTGTTGGACGAAAACATGGCACTGAGCATCATGTTGGCCGAGTTGCTCAAAATGGGGGATGACTGGTCCTCCATCTCCATCGGCCAGGGGAAGTGGAACTGCTCGGGCGAGAGGTCGAGCTGTCGTCGGCGACCAGGGGTGAAGATCATCATTTTCCGAGTGAGGGGGTTCAGGACGGCGATGGGTTTCTTGTCGGACCGGTCCAGGTTGAAGCGACCAACACGGGGCTGACCGCGCTGGGACTTGACGGGGCTGTCTGTATCGGAATCGGACATTTCACTCATAGGGTTGGATGGCCGGCGAGTCTTTCTACGAACAGGAGGCTCGGGAATATCCTCTTCGGTGGTATCGCCATCAGCTGGAAAGGGTTAGCGGAAAGTTAGGGCGTCCCGCATGGCGGCAGAACTCACTCTCATAGCCATCCAGCTCCTGCGGCTCTTCGAACGATGGCACAGGAGTCGAGGCGACCGTAGCAGGTTGGGAGGCTCTTGGAGTAGCGGTTGGGGTGTCATCGTCAGATGGTTGGCGGATAACCTCCTCCTCAACATCCGAATCAGGCTGGTCGGCATGTCCATAGCTGTAGTCCCAGAAGGAGCCAGAGCCGGACGACTCATCGGGGTCGTTTTCGATCTCTCGACGGAAAGCGGGGTCGAGAGCGTTCTGGGAAACGAAAATGTCTGGGAAGAGATCGGCATGGTCATCCTCCGTATCGGTAGAGTCGGAGTCACTGGAGGGTACGTCGAAGTGAACGTGGCGCTCGACAGGGGTATCGGAACCGAAGACATTGGCATCCTGGAAAAAGTCGGAAAGACCACCCTCGTCGACGTCGGACATGATGCCCGCCCAGCTGCCGTTGTCATCGTCGTCCTCGTCCTCGTCAGCTTCGGCAACGGCATCGGCCTCGTCCTCGTCCTCATCGTCATCATCATCGGCATCTGCATCGGAGTTCTCTGCATCCTCAAGGATCAGTCGCGGCCGAGGAGCGGTTGGGGTTGGAATATTCGTTTCCCCAAGAATATTCTCCTCCTCGGCCGCAGCAACATCTTCCTCGTCGTCATCGGAAGAGTCGCTGATTTCCTCGACAGCTGAATAGCCATCCTCGTCTGAAAGGTCGAATGAGGAAGACGAGGTATCGGAAACCCGGCGGCGCCGCTTGGTGGCCTTGACCGGGGTGATGGGATTCTTTTTCCTAACGTTGCGAGACATGATGTAGGGTAGGGATGAAGCTTGAGGTTCTCGGGGATTAGAGGTAGGCAAAGCAGCGTTGTTATTCGAGTCCGTGATGGTTGTCGTTTCTGTCTGAGTGTCGTCGGAAAGTAGAGCCCCCTGTGATCTTCCTACTTGTCGGTTCCAGGTAGGGAGAGAACGTAGAAGATGGAATTATCGGAATGCCGAAGTGGTACGCCAAGACGGAGTACAGATTGAGGGGTGTATTGCTGGAAGAGACCAAGCGGTAGTCAGATGGGCAGACAGGCCCAGGAGAGGTGATTGGATGGAGAATGTTGGTAGATATGGGGTTGGTAAAGGCGCCTCGCATATACGGGCAATTCGTAGGATCGTTGTTAACAGAGGCAGACTCTCGGTTGAGCTTCAGCTCAGGAGCGGGAAAGCCTGTGGGAAACTAGGTCGAGGTTGGAATTGAATGGTGGTAACACGGAGAACTGCTGGACTGCGGGCCAGGACCAAGGACGGCCGTGGCCCGCAGTGGGCGTTTACAGTTCAGCGGCGGCCGAAGGCATTGTGACTCGACGAAGTTTCGGTATGGGATGTTCTCTGATCTGGGGATCTAGAAAAGTGCGACTTCGTTGTCTTGGTGGTTGGGTGAGTTGGTGATGCCGGAGGAAGGAGAAAAGCCAGGCGAAGCGAAGGAGGAGAGAAATATCCCAAACTTTTTCCGCCCGCGGTGGGGTCGATGCTGATTGGCTGAGACGGGGTGCTGCACGCCCACCGCGAGGGACTTGCTCCAGCGCACTCCAGGAGTCTGGAGCCCACTGCATCCACTGTACTGCAGCCACTGCCAGCTGCTGCACCTCCAAAAGTGCGTCAGCGCCCGGTGGATCCTCCTGGGTACGTACCTGCCTACCCTGGCGCCAGCTGCCGGAGTGGTGCTTGGCCCCACCTTCAAGACGCTAGGCCGTTTCTGTGGCCGCTGGCACGTCGTCACCGCTATTTTGGAGCTCGACTCTGATGGCCAGAAGGACCTCGGGTTCAGGAGGATGCGGCAGCAAGCGTGAGCTGGCGATTCTGGGGCTGGCAGCTGTTTCGCTCGCTACGATGCAGGGCGAGAGCTGCGAATGCGCACAAATTTTTAATTTAAAATCCCTGGTTGATTTGCGAGTAGGGTAGACGGGGTAGACGCAGGGGCAGACAAGCGACGGCTTGCTCTTGGTTTTGGCTGCATTTGCGAGGGTGATAATTCTCGTTAGACAGGGCCCCTGGTCTAGCCTGACCTACATGAGTTGACCCGGGGGAAGAATAGAACAATACTACGTTGATGGAGACAATAGGAGGGGAAGCACAGACGTTGGAATGAATAGAAAGGCCGGGGAGAAGTAGACATGAGCAAGTGAGGAACAATGATGGAAGTGACTCGATTGTTACGTAGTACCTAAGTAGCTCAACAGGATATTATATGCTGATGCATGTGGGTGGGCAAAGTGGACGAACTGGGACGAGTTGTTTCTCCTCACGTCTCGTGCTCGGATTGAGGAGGGTACGATTCAAGAGGTACCTAAGGGTGATGGGTGTTTTTCAACATTAACCTACTCGCTCCACATAGCTCTCGAACCATTAAATTTTTATTTATTATAATGATGGGGGCTCTTGAAAATCGATTTTACCTATTTTTTACGGAGTAATTACTCGGAGTTACGTGGTGTGAACTTGCCGGTGTTGATATACGACCAACACTCGCGTAGGTACCTAGCATTCACAATGTTGGTATACATTTCCAACCGTAAGCACTTCGCATAATGTAACACAGCAAAGAGCCATAAGAAATGTGCATCTGGTCCGATACATTATGTGCGTAAAGTGGCACTCGACTCCAGCATGGAATTCCCAAGCCCCTCTAACTGCTACCAAGTGGCGCTTCAGTGACCCCGAACGACTCCATTCCCAGCTGCCGGTACTCCGTAGCTTTGGGCGCATTGGGCCGGTGGGAGCGAGACAAGAAAAGAGTCCTTCTGCTCCTCTCCTCGTGACGGGGTCCGCAGTGACGGAGTTCCACCACAGAAACAGGGGTCAAAGAGTCCGAATCTCTGCAGATGTTTCGTTACGCGGTCTAGAGGTGAACTAGGAACGGCATCCAGCCAGGGAATTACACTGTAGCAACGAAACACGTAACTTACGTACTCAGTGGTGGGGTTCTCAACCCAGCTTCTCAACCGACTCGGATTCGGCGACGCAACTAGTGTAGCTTGGTAGAATAACTACCAAGGTTGACAATTGAGAGAGAAAAATAATAGGAGGCGAGCCGGCAAGGCGGGTGAATGGCCAACTCCGGGTCGTTTCCTGTTTCTCACCTCTCTTCCTAGGTCTCCCCGGCTTGAAGTTGGATTCGGAGTCGCCTCACTTCGCCTCGTCTCTGTCCTGTCTCCGAGGTAAGGCTGTCAACGGATGACGATCTCGACAGCCTCTGCATTTGTCCCTATGAGTCAATATCTTCAACTGTACTACGTATCCCCCTCATCAAATTTCTTTTCCCCTCCTTCATCCATCGAACCCCTCCTCTCGTTCGCCGCCCCCCGCCCTAACAGGCACTGCCGTCATCCAGGCCGACTAGCGCGACCTTGGAGTCAGAACCATCATGTTGAAGCTAGTAGCTCTACGGCAGCACGGCGTCCTCTGCGACCCCTCTTGAGTTTTTTCTCTCTCATTCTTTGTAGCTCATCTGCCAATCATTGCCCCGGCATTACACTATGTTACTGTCACTGTGCCACGCACGCAGGTAGCGACAGGTAAGCCATGACGGCGACCGTTGTCATTGATGCTGCTGAAGCTGAACCTTGTCATCAGGCTTTTTCTGTCTGCTGCTGCCTCTGCCTGTGCGACAGCTATGAGTCAACTGCATGCCACACAACCCGATTGGTCGGAGGCATCATTCGCTACAGCCCGCTCACCCTCCAACTTTGTATGATGACCCTAACCTTCAGTCTACTCCGGCAAGCCTGCCCATTGCTGCCCCGGGTCCCATTTGATCGTAAGCGTACGCGGTTCAGGCCTCGCTTGCACGTGCGAGGCTCATGTCTGGCTCGACTCCAGTCAAGATACCATTCACGGCGGAGTTAGACTGGAAGGGAAGACGTTGGAAGAGAGAAAAAAATCGGGACACAATGGGATCGCCGCAAATGGACGGACTTTCCACCGCCCGTGGCTGCATTCAATCGGCCGAGAACCTTCCGATGCACCACAGTGACAGTGACACCACCGGAAAAAGCGTGGTTCCTGGTCCCTGGTCGCATGGATCATGACTGGCAGCGCCGCGCTTACATCGGCCGGCGGGTTAGAGGGACCGTGCGTTCCACCCCTTAAGTACGCGTCAATGGCGTCTATTTACCACTCTACCGCATTATCCTGGACTAGTCTTATCTTATCGCATCAGGCCGCAGGTTGCCCGGCCAGCGCCATGTCGTTCGTAAACATCCGTTCACGCCAACGAAATGTGCAACCCGCATCGTTAGGAACTACCAATGATCCATCCATGAACCTGGCTTGTCTCATTCCTACTCCATCACCAAACCTACTGCCTCATCTGCGACGTCAATTTCCGCTGCTGTCCTGTTTATCGAGAAAGTAACCCTTTGGCCTGTCCATCCATCATGGACGCGTCGCGCAAGTCCTCCCACAACCTCTTCGAGGTCTTCCTCCGTCTGCGACCGCCGCCGCATGGCAGCGCCCTCCCCGAGCGCATCCTCAATGTCGAGGACCCCGAGACGGCTTCGCACCCGACGCACATCACCCTGAACCCGCCTACCGACCGGCGGCGCGCCATTGAGAAGTTTGCCTTTACCCAAGTCTTCGAAGAGGACGCCTCGCAGCTCGATGTCTTTGACGCCACCAAGATTGCCTCGCTCGTCCAAGGCGTGCTGGCGCCCCAGGGCGGCGAAGGCACTGATGCCGTTGTAGCTACGCTGGGCGTCACTGGCTCAGGAAAGGTAAAGATGTTCCCTGGACGGCAGTACATGTGGATGCTGATCAAGCGCAGACGCACACCATCCTGGGCTCCAAGAGCCAGCGCGGCCTCACCCAGCTCACCATGGACGTCGTCTTCCGATCCATCGGCGAAAACATGCTAGATTCACACGCGCTCTACGCGGTCCAGGACTCCCTCCAGGCGTGCGATGCGTCGGAATCTCCCCTTACGATGGCGCCTCAGTTCTTCGACGCCTCGGGCGAGCACACCACGGCATCCAGGGCAGGCTCTCGCGCCGCCACCCCCATGATAGTACGACCCCGACGAAACATCCTTTCCTATGTCAACCCCCCCCGCGCTGCCCGTCAAGTGTCGACGATGGTGGGGACTATCCCTGGCGCGTTTCCCCGCGAATCGGTAGCGAGTCCGAAAAGTATCCGACTTGTCAACGAGCCCGAGGACACGGCGTGTTCGACGGGGCGATAGCATCGCTCTCTCGACCACGACAGGTTGCCACTGGGGGATCTCAAGCCGTCGGCGAGCACCATGAACTGCCCAGCTACGCCCAAGCGGGCCCAGCCACGGAACTTCATGTCGCTCACTGCCGCCAGCCGTGTCAAGAATATTGCTAAAGATCATGTCAAGGGCGACCACGGCGTCATGTCTCCCCCGCCTCGACGACAACCGCAGCGCACCTCGGCGCTCCCTCAACTTCCCGACATAAGCGGCGTCAACGTCTCGTGCGACCCTTCCGCCGAGTACGCCGTCGTCATCTCCATGTACGAGGTCCACAACGACCGCATCTACGACCTCCTGACCCCGCCGTCCAAGTCGGGCGCGACCAAGGAGCTCCGCCGCCGGCCTTTGCTCTTCAAGTCGACGGAGCTCTCCCCGGACCGCAAGGTTGTGGCCGGCCTGCGCAAGGTGGTCTGCAGCACGTACAGCGAGGCGCTCATGGTGGTCGAGACCGGACTGCAGGAGCGGAGAGTGACGGGAACCGGCAGCAACAGCGTCTCAAGCCGCAGCCACGGCTTCTTCTGCTTCGAGGTCAAGAAGCGCACCCGCAGCAGGAGGGGCATGTCCTGGGAGGGCAGCAAGTTTACCATTGTCGATCTTGCGGGCAGCGAGCGGGCGCGAGATGCCAAGACCCAGGGCGCGACGCTTGCTGAGGCTGGCAAGATCAACGAGAGCCTGATGTACCTCGGTCAGTGTCTTCAGACGCAGAGCGAAGTCGGCGGCTCTAGCAAGGTGAGTGCCAGTCCTTGGCCTTTGACGCAAGAGGGAGTGCCTGCTAACGCGCAACAGCCCAACATTGTGCCTTACCGACAGTGCAAGCTCACTGAGCTCCTCTTCTCCAACTCATTCCCCTCTTCAGCCCACCCTCACGCCCCTCGGCGCAACCCCCAGAGAGGCGTCATGATTGTCACGGCCGACCCTCTGGGCGACTTCAACGCGACGTCTCAGATCCTGCGATACAGCGCCCTAGCACGAGAGGTTACCGTGCCGCGCATCCCTTCCATCACAACCACGATTCTCGCACACCCGCCGGCCATGGCCAACAACCGGTCGCCTAGCCCGTCGCACAGCCACACTCGGCCGTTTATGCCCCCGGGATCGGGCTCGTACAGGAACCTCACCCCCCCGATGAGCTCCGACGAGCGCACGACGATGGAAGTCGCCGCGCTGGAAATCGCCCGCCTTAGTGACGAGGTCGACCAGCTGCGGGCCGAAGTCGACCACCAGTCGGACGCGCGCGTGTCCGCCGAGGCGCACCTGCTGACCATGGAGGACAAGATCCTGGACCTCGAGGCGGCCATCCGCGAAGACTGCGCCGCCGAGTTCGAGCAGCGCCTCGCCCTGGAGATGGCGCGGTGGAAGACGTCGATGGCGCTCGAGCAGGAACGCAACGATGAGCACTGGGACCGCAAGGTCGAGGTCCTCGAGCGCGGCCTGGACGCCGGGGACGACGGCGACAAGGAGAATGTGCTGATTGAGGACCTGGAGGATGAAGTCGAGCGTCTACGCCGCGAGAACGGCATCCTGAAGCGCGAGCTGGCGTCTCGCAGCCCGACAAAGCGCCGTCCGCTCGAGGAGCGCGACGACTTTGCGCCGCCGTCCGGGGCTAAGGCCACCGATGGCGTGTCGAACCTGGGCCGCAAGCTGGAGCGGATGCGTGTTAGTGGCGAGAGCACTCGGGCAGCGAGCGGCGGCGGCAACGGGAGTCCCAAGAAGATGCGGAAATTGGGGACGCGGCGGTGGGAAGAGGCCGACGAGCTCTGAGCTGTCGTGATGTGTGCTTGCGGCCCTGTTTCCGTACTTGCGATTCTGGTTCCGTTGCTATAGACTTGGGTAGGCGGGCAGGCGGGTTCTGGTGGGGGGTTTTGGTGCGATTCGCTCAGGACACTGGCAGGCTTGGAGTATACCCATTCGTGTAATGTTTGTCGATATAGTGCGGGGTTTGGCTATAATGCATTCTGTTAATACGCTCAAGTGGTTTGGTGTCTGATGATCTGTGTATGCTAGTGTGAATGGTGGCCTGAAGTACGGATCTAATACGTCTACGCAAGTTCCATCTATGGATTATCGGCCGTTGCATTTGCTTCCTTATCCTTGTACGATTATCATGATTCCCTTTTAATATCAGACGATGAACGCTCGCACCTAGTATTAACGACTCCATCTCTTTCGAACCTTCGTTCGCCCCCCTTGCTTAGGTCCTCGTCTCAGTCGGAGTGTAGTACTCGGTGATGCCTTGGTGGGTAGGCTGCCTGCTAGACTCTTCTTCCTTGCCGTTCCCAGTCTGCTGCTCCATCATCGGACTCCTATCCTCAAGCGGAATATTGTGCTGCGCCGGCGTCATCATCATGTTTTGCTGCTGCTGCTGTCCCGGGCTCTGAGGAGGCTGCTGCGTCTGCGGGTAGTACTGCGGCATGGGCTGCCAGCCCTGAGCCATGGGTCCCCAGTACGGCGGCCCGACAACCATGACGGCGCGGCGGTTGGCGGCGTTGCGCTTGGCCGTGTCGACGCAGGCGCCGACGAAGAGCATGAAGTGGATGAGGCAAACGAGGCACGCAAAGGCGGCGACGGCGGTGAAGCGCCCGGACGAGCCCTTGTACGGCGCCTCGCAGTCGGTGTACTCCTGCGCCGCCGAGTCCCAGCACGTGCCGCTGTCGTGCACGACGTAGGCCACGTAGGCCGACTCGATGCCGCCGACGATGCCGGCGCCGAGCCAGATGATCAGCGAGACGCCGACGTGGGCGCCGGGGTGGATGCCGGCGACGCGTTTGCGGCAGAGCCAGGTGACGATTTCGGCGGCGTCCCAGACAAGGGCGAGGAAGAACTGCACCGGAGTTAGCCTTAGCTTGTTCGTGTCTGAGAGATGGATGGAGGAGCGGGAGACAAACGATGGGCGTGCACAGCACAAAGACGTAGCGGCTCTCGCTGCCGCCGTTGATGGAGAAGCTCAGGGCGATGGCGCAGATGCAGCAGATGATGGAGGCGGCGTGCAGCGCGAGCTTGGTGTACACCCAGGCCTTGAGGGCGTTGGCGACGTGCGCGGGTATTTGTTGTTGGTGCTGCTGCTGGATGAACTGTTGCTGCTGGAACTGCTGTTGCTGAAACTGCTGCTGCTGGAACTGCTGCTGGGGGTGATAGGCTTGGCCATTGTACGGCTGGAAGGGTTGGCCGTACGCGCTAGGTTGTTGAAAGTAGGCGGGTTGGAACTGCCCTTGCTGCTGTTGCTGTTGCTGCTGTTCACTGGGAATTTGTTGTTGTTGCTGCGGCGGCGGTGGTTGTTGCGAAGGAGGAGGAGGAGTTGGCGTGGGAGTCGATATTGCAGCGCGCATGGACTCGTGATTGACCGTCGTTGACTGCTCAGACGCCATGACGGGAAGTTATCCTCTTTCAGCGAAAGTGACTGTAAATCCGAAATACAGTTGTTGCGTGAGGCTGGTTTGGTTAGGGATCGTCGATGGGCGGCGGTGGTGTTGAGAGCGATCGTGAGTTTCGCACCGGGAAAAGACAGAGCAAACAACGTAAACGACCGACAGAGGAGAAAGCAACAACGAGTAAACTGCTTTCGTCCTACAGAGGAAAAAGAACAGAAAGACAAAGGAGAAGAAGAAGGAAATTGATTCTCATGCCGCCAAGTTTCGAGATGTCCCCCCTAAGCGACCGATAGTACCTGCGAGGGGGCCCGTCTAGCAAAAAGAGTGTGGCACCCGAAGGATTCACACCCAGGTGCAAACCGTGTTAGTCGTGTGCCGCCATTGGTTGGACACCCCGGTAAGCGTGCTGCGTGCCCCTGTATGTAGCAATGCCCCCAGTCCGGAGACTTCTGTTCAGGGACTGCGCTGCGCAAGGGGGAGGCAAGATTGAGATCAAGGATCGGACAGCCTTGTGGACCTGGTGCCTGACTGGGTGCTGTACGAATATTCAGCGGCTCTGCGCTGTCGTAGATGACCTCTGCGTGGCACGGTTGGATGAGTACGTTGAGAGAACGCTCTGGTTAAACATGTGTCTGGCTGTTGCTCTTGTTGGTCGCTCTATGTCAATGTCGTGAAACAACTACTCAAACTGCTGCAGCTGAGATAGACCGCATCTTTCGTTCTCGGCACAGCGCCGTCCAATCAACAGCACCGCATCTGTCCATAATTCACGGCGGCCGCCTGCCGATTAGTTCACGATGCAAAGTCTTGCCAGCCAGCTTTAACAGCAGGACTCCCAAGAAAGAATCCATCCATCCATCCAGTGTCCTTTCGGCAGCGATCGGCATGGAGCTACACGCAAAGAGGAAATGTTGACCCACTCGGCCCCGGCGTCGCCACCCTGGAAGCTCTTCTCCGTGTCGGCGTTGACGATGGTCACAAGACCCGCGCTTCCTCCGGGCTCCCTTTCGGCTTCGTCCGATCTGCACGGAGCACGCACCGACAGAGCCGCCGAGAGTCCAAAGAAGTGGCTCTCCCAACGAGGGCTAACTCTCGCCCTGGTACATGCCCGACAGCACCGTCCACGAGTCTGGGTCATCCACAATACGGTACTGCGTGGTAAAGACATCCCTCGGTTTTGTCCAGTCGAGTCTGTCCTCTTTTGTGCGCACTTTTGACTGCCACATCTCCCGCCTGCTCCTTGAGGCATCCCGGGCAAAGAGAGCCCAATGCGCAAAGTTGCCGTTCTTAAAAGCCTTTCGTCTCGGATTCATATCTTCCCCCCACCTGTATCGTTATACCCATCAAGTTAGATATTGTCTTTCCCCCGTTGCTCCGATATATTAGTAACGTCTACCACGTCGCAGACTTGGAGGTCGTCACCTGTGTCGAGGAAACTCTAGATGAAGACGTCGAGTTTAGGATATGGTAAACCCCCCAGACTACATGTGAAATTGGAGAATCTGCAAACAATGTAGATTTCCCTTGATGGAACAAGCAGAAAGTAAAAGTTCGTCCCTCTGCCCCCTTAAGCGGTTGTAAGTATGAATGAGGGACGAGGATGGGTTGGACCAGGGCTTGATTAGAGGATAGCCAGATGCATACGATTCAGACAGCATCAGCTCAATGCACTGCTTCCCAAGCGCTGCGTGTATCCGGCTTCAAGGGCAACTTTGTGAATATCACGTTCAAGTGCATGCGCTAGACCGTCAATGGGTATCAAATCCAGTGTCCGTAAGTAGTACAAGGTTCTGTCCCCCACATGGCTCGCTCGCTCGTCCCTCGTCCCGTCAAGTCTATTCCCGCTGCAAAACCACCAACAAACCCATGAGCCCCAACATCACCGTCTTGAGCCACGGATGCTCCGACAGCAGGATCGTCACGTATCCAACAAAGGGCAGGAACCCCACAACGCTGCCGATGATGTCCTTGCGCACTAGAAAGTCCTGCCCTCTGGCGTACAATTCGGTGTCGTCGGAGAGGTTGTTGTCGCCCTTGGTTAGGAGCTGAGCCTTCTCTCTGCATGCCCACCTCGCGTTAGCCTCGCTTCTCAATGCCGTGTAGGACCCGGGGAGGGGGATTCTGACCCGCTGCCAAACTTGCGGACAATCCTGTGGACAATCGGGATGTCCTTGTCCCGCACCTCGTAGACCACCACCTCGCCCACTTGCGTCTCGCTCAGGACGTTGCGGTTCCACAGGAAGAGCAGGTCGCCGCGCTGGAAGGCGGGTTCCATCGAGCCAGAGAGGACGACGACGATCGGGGAGGGCGAGTCGGTGATAACGGAGAGACCTTTCCACATCTGCACGGGGAAGAGAAGGTCAGCTAGGCGCTCGAGGGGACACGGGCACAGCGGGAAGGCAGCGGAGGAGAGGGACGAGACGCACCATGAAGGCTGTCGACAGGATCAGCGCAAAGTTCATGAGCTGCGCAGCCGCCTGCCGCGGGTTCTGGAGGCTGGAGAGCATCGTGGCGGGTGTTGGCGAGGCGTTGGGCGTTGGGCGCAACAATGACAGCTCGAGGCAAGCTGGACGCGGAAGGTCGAGAACTGGACATGGTGGCTCCGGGGAGCACAGGCCACGCTGGCTGGTCAATTGAGCCATCAGAGCACATGCTTGCAAGCGTGGTGTGGGAGGTAATTTGGCCAAGTATATTACTAAGCTAGTAGGCGCTAGTGGATATGTTATGTTGGAGGACATAAGGGTCTATAGTAGGTAGAGGGATATAGCAAATATAACCACCTATACTAACATACTAGTTTTATAGTGATAAGACTAGGACCACATATTAATATTATTAATTATAAACTTATAGCAGAGATAGCTGCTAAACCCTAATATTACCACTAAAGAGAATACTCTTATTAATAGAAACTAATAGCTCTAGGACTATAAGACTAGAATAAGATTAATACTAATAAGAACTTTATAAAATAACCCTCTAGGACTGTAAGACTAAAATAGAGATACTAGTAAGAACTTTATAGAATAACCCTTTAAGACTATAAGACTAGAGTAAGAATACTAGTAAGAACTTTAATAATATAAGGATCTAATAATAAGCTAAGAACTACCTTAAGACTATAAGACTAAGAGCAGATAGACTCTTCTGAAAACTAGGGCTTAAAATTTAGGATGCCTAAGAAAACTAAGATAAGAAAGTTAAGATATCTATAAAACTAAGATTAGATATTTAGTATAACTACTAAAACTAAGCGCTAAAACACCTTAATATATAAACTTTTAAGCCTTAGAGTTTAGAAGAAACTATTACTACTAATATTAAGATATACTAATAAATTAATTTAGTTTATAAGACTTTAAAAATCTTAGATAATTATACTAAAAATCAGAGAATATACTAAATTACTAGTTTTACTAGCTACTAAAAAAATTAATATTATATATAATAATTTAGAGACTACTTTAAACATATTTAAGATATACTAATATAATTATAGTAGATAGTATTTTAAACACCTCTATAATAGATATACTAATACACCCTCTTATAATACTAGCTAAATAACTTTAAACCCCCCTAGAATATAATAGCTCTAGTTATTAAATATATATAAATTAATATTATTAAATTTATCTGCCTATTAACAGGCAGCTACTAAAACCTGCTTAGACTATTATATATATTTTAATTTATATTATTAATTTTATCTATATTCTAGTATAAGTAGTTACTAACACTTAGCAGAAGGTGATATTAGTAAAATATATAGGCTGTGGTTTGTTAGATTAAACCTAGAGGTGTATTAGGAGGTAAGAACTAGAGTTATTAATAATATTTATATTTTTAGAAGATAATACCTAACTGCTAGCTAGTAATAGCTAAAAACTCTATTAGGAAGGTACTACTTATATTCTTAGAAGGTAAAAAAGAAATTTTTCCTCTTACTATAGAGGAGAGAGAATCTTAACTTTTTCTCTTTCTTTAAAAGATATAAATATAAGAATAATATTTCTATTAGACTAGCTTTTTTATTTCCTGCTAAGCTATTTAGTACCTACCCTAAGAGATCTCTAGCTTTCTTTTTATTTTTTTTATTTTTTTATTTCTATCTACTTATATTCTTATAGTTTATAACCCCTTACCTAGTTAGGCTCTAAATATATTAGGAAACCTTAGAGTCTATCTTATTAGAGGAAGACTCTCTCACTCTAGCTAAGTTCTTTTTATTAATACTTAAAACTAGATAAATATCTTACTTAGTTTTGCCTTTACTTATTACTACTTTTTCTTTACCTAAATGTTTATTAGTCTATATAAGCTCTTTTTTACCTAACTTATTATAAGATATTTATACTAACCCTAAAAACTACCCTAAGAACTAGACAGCTGCTAGTCTAAAACTAAGCTGTAAAGTAATTATAATATCTATATTAAGAATATAACCTCTAATTAAGAGAGTATTATTTTTAGGCTATCTAGAAGATAGTATACCTGCTAGTTATCTTATATCTTATAATACTTTAATAATAATTATAAGAGTCTTAGAACTATCTTAAGAACTAGTCACTTAGGAAGTTTTCCGCTTTAGACTAGTTAGCTAGGCGCTTATATAGTATAAAAACCTAAAAGTAGATAATTTAATATAAACCTAAGTATATAAGAAGTTTCTAGCTTAGTTTAGAAATACTAATCCCACCTAAGAAAGCGCTAAAGTTATAAAAGTATATATATTTAACAGAACAAAAAGAGAATCCCTCTTAGCTTACTTAAAATAAGAAGAGTAACTTTACTTAAAGCTTTATAGTACTACTAAATAAACATTCTTAATATTTTTTATCACTAGGATAGTAAATAGGAATTAGAACCTTAAATTATAAGAGAGAGTTTAAGACTAACTATATACTAACAGAAAATAGTAAGTATTTATAGCTATACTAGATCTTATATTTACTAATATCTAGTTAATAATCTATAACTATTAATTCTTAGCCTTTAAAATACTAACCTAATTTAATAAGAAGATACTCTCTACTAGTAAGTTTAATTTATATAAGATAATAATATAATAATAAGAAGTCTTAATAGAACTTATAAAAAAGATAAATAAAAAATATTATTTATTAGTCTAACTTTATAATATTAAGTCTAGCTAATATTTAGTCTCTTAAGATATATATATTCTACCTTTACTAGTAAAACTATAAGCTCTTACTAAAACTAGAAATAATCTAGTACACTAAGAATATAATAATACTTAGCTTAGAGACTAAAACACCTAGAATAATTATTTAATAAAATATATTTATAACCTCTAACTAAAGTTATATTTTAAATATAATAAATAAGAATATATAGGATATAACTATCTAAAAGGATAGAGCTATAATTAATAATAATACGCTAAAAATTAAGAGAGGTAGTAATAATATAAGTATAAGATAAGATATAAGAGGTAAGAATAGCTAGTAATAAACCCTCCCACTTAGATAAAAAATAACCTTATAGCTAAGATTATAGTCTAGAAAGAAAAGACTATATAAATTTATCCTCTCTTAGAATACTAGATATCTTAGGAAGAGTTTAAAGTAGCTATAGTATAAGATACTAAAGTAGTAGTATAAGATAATATAAAACCTTAAGATACTAAACCTAGGATATAAGCAGGTAAGAACTAGGATTATATTAAAAAGAGAGGATATAATTTAATAAGAGATCTAAACTAGAGAGCTTAGACTAAACTTAAGAATACTACTAGAAACTAAGATATTACTAATTATAGATTATAAGAAGTATTAGCTCTACTAAAAGGATACTAACATCTTAGAATTAAAAACTTAAGAGGAGATATTATACTATCTCTAGGGATACTTAACTATAAGAGATAAAACAAGAGATTAGAACTAGCAAGTATAGACTTAATAATAGAAGATAACTTAAACTTTATGCCTAAAGTTATCCTAATATAATCCTAGCCTATTATCACCTAGAAATAATTTAAGAAAATATTACTAAACTTTATACCCTTCTTTTAGAAAATAATAGTAAATAAAAAATAGTAGATAATAACTATAAACCTACTAAATAATAAGAAACCTTATTATAAACTAGAGAAGATTTAGGCTACTAAGAAGTTTAATATCCTAATATTTAAATTAGGATAATACCTTAAGGACACTCTTATTATACTAAATATATTATAACTATTATAAATTATACTTTCTATCTGTTAATAATTATTATAATTAATATAATATAAGCGAAAAGTGAAAACTAGTTAGAGGAGAGATACTATAGTAAACTTATTAGTCTTATTTAGGTATATTATAATAAATAAGATAAATATAAGAGCTAAAGATAATAATATAGTAGAAACCTTAGAGAAATAATTTCTTAGTATATTATATATAAGTAAGTAAGTTATCTTTATTAACACTATAGCTAAGAAAGGTATAATAGCTAACACACTAGGTTTTATTAAAAGCTATATTAAAAGATAACACTTAGATACTATTATACTTAATAGTAGTTTAGTAGTAGATCTAGTAAATAAAAGATTTATAGTTAAATAAGGTATCTTAAGGCTAGAGATGCCTAAGCCTAGCACTATATATCTAGTAAATAACTAAATCTAAAAAGTTAACTAGTATATTTATCTCTAAGTAGTAGTTAGTAGTATTATAACTATAGTGAAAGTATATATAATAAGAGATTATAATAATTAGGACTTACTTGTTAGGTATCTATAGATATATTATATAAGTATAATAGAGAATTACTATAAAGAGAAATTAATAGTTAAAAGGACAAAAAAATACATATAGATTATTACTATATACCTAACCTCTAACCTCTTTAAATTATAACTAGAGGGTAAACTAAGAATATACCTAAAAGTAACTACTAGAGGGTATAATAATAAAAATATTATATTTATTAATAATAACTAGCCTATACTTAAAGAAGTTAAAAAGATTCTTAATTAACTAGAATAGCAGATATATACTAAGGTTAGAAAAACATATCTTAATATTTCTAAGACTCTAGAAAACTAGCACCTATAGATATTAGCCCTAAGAGTATACTATAAGAGAGAGAAAAACAGGGGAAGAAATATAATAATAAATTATTATAATTAGGATAATAAGGTGAAATAGGAGTATAAAAGAAATATAATAGCAAATTATTATAATTAGGATAATAAGGCGAAACAGGAGTGCTAACATCTTATAATTATTTAGCTCTTAGTAGAATATAAATACTAAAATAAGATTAGTATAAAAGACAACTTAGCGAAAGATTAGAGAAGGGCAGAGACTAAGCCTTATAACAGAATACTAAACATTTAAAACTAAGTAAGAGAGTAAATCTAATAGGAGAATTAGATACTATTTAGAATCTAAGCGCTAAAAAACCTAGATACTCTCTTAAAAGGTGTTTATTAGGGTATACCCACCTAAATATCTTATATTTAGAATACTAAATATTAAAAAGCAACTTAACTATAAACTTAGATACTAATAAAACTAATATAATTAAAAAAGACTCTAAGAAAGAATAGATAGAAGGTAAGTATAATCTTTTCTAAATATTTCTTAAGCTAAAAGATAAGTAACTTAGTAGTAGCCTAAAGGTAGACTACTAACTACTAGATACTACTAAAATTATAAATTAGCAAATTTATATAAGAATCTAAGATTATAAGAGGTACCTCTTATAAGTCTACTTTTTATACTAATTTTACTAACTTAGCAAAGTGTAGCTAGAAAAAATCATTTTATAGTTTTATAATAGTAAAATTATATTAGGTAATATAGCTATAATAAACAAATAGCGATTTCTAGTTATATAGCTCTATTATACTTATTATAACTGCTTTATAGTATAACTAGAGGATATCTAAATAACAGACCTAATATAATATTATATTTTATTAATTAAGAGGGTAAAGCTTATAAAATAATAACAAATAAGATATAGCTAAGTATAATAAGAATTTACTATAGATATCTTTCTAAGAATAGAAAGAGCTAGATTTATTATAAAGATAGTATTAGAATAGGTAGCTAAGATACTATTTCTACTAAAACCTAGCCCTACTTTAGGTACTAAGACTTACAGAGTGATTTATAATTACTAAGATATAAATAATTCTATATTAAAGTTAGGATATTTATATTATAACCTTAAAGCTAACTTAGATTTTATTTACTATAAGAGACTAACTATTTTCTTATAAATAAATGCCTTAAATAGATTCTAAGGAGTTAGTATTTTCCCTCTAAATAGATATAAGATAGCTTTTTTAGTATTAAATAGAATATAAGCTTATAATAATATAGTATAAGAACTTAAAAGTTCTTTATAAATATATATAAGGTTTAGCAACTTAGTTTTTAGATACTTATTCCTAGAAGATAATACTAAAATACTATTAGTATTAGAATACCTTAAAAAACTTAAGATAGTATTCTTATTTATTTATTTATACTTTATAGACCTAAAAGGTAGATAGTGCTTCTATTTTATATAGATATAGGAAAAACTATAGAATTAGATGAAAACCTGTATCTTTTATATAGCGGGCCTGGGTTAGGCCTCTTATGCTATCACTATATGTAAGTAAATAGTCCTTTTACTAGGACTAGAGTTATCTTATTTTCTAGAGGGCTAAGAAAAAAATTAAAGAGAGGAAAGGGGAAAAAGGGAAAAGAAAAAGGGGGAAAAAGGAAAAAAAGAGTGAAGGAGGGAGAAATAGTTAACTAAATATTAAGCACCTAGTCTGCTGCGGGAGCAGAGCGGTTAAGTGTTAGGATTGTGCTAGCTAGGTGTGTCTAGGTTGCTTTATAGTTGCGGCTAAGAGCTTAGGATTTTAAGTGGGCAGAACTGGCTACTAGTGGGTTAGCTAGCTGTTAGTAGGTCAGCTAGTAGTATAGTTATTAGTGGCTAGAGGCTGGTATAGACCTAATGCTTAATAGCTATTAGCAGCTATTAGTAGCCGTATAGATCTTTGTTGTTATTTATTATTTAGTCTCTTAGGTTATAATATCTTTCTTCTTTTCTTCCCTTTTTAACACCTCTATAAGTAGCTTCCCCCTAGGCTTTTTGTTAGGCTTATATTAGCTTTAGGTCTTAAATATATACTAATATATATTCTTTCTAGGATTTATTAATATATTTGTTTCTTAGCTGCTTATACCGCGGCTTTATTACAGTCTTATTATAATAGCTGACTTTATATAGCTAAGAATAATAACTATAATAATAATAATAATAATAATAATAATAATAATAATAATAATAATAAAGATAATAAACCTGGTATAGTCTCTTAGCGGGAGAGATATAGTTATATATGCTAATCTGTTTATGTGTAGATTCTAATAATAATAATAATAATAATACTAGCTATAAGAGTAAGTTTTTTTGCTATAAATCTGCTGTATGTCTAGGCTGATCTTATACAGGCTAAGAGAAAGAGACAGGCTAAGACGGAGAGTGTTACTACTTTAGGGGAGGAGTCTACTACTCTAGAGAGAGTGGTGCGGGTTATCCTCTGTTTTGTGTGTGTTATATAGATAGGTAAGAATAGTATGATAAGTCTCTACTAAGACTAGGTGAATACTATAGTAGGTGGCTACACAGCTTATACTTATATGTATAAAACATATAAAGCCCTACTGTTTACTACTATTACTACCGCCTAAGCCCTAGTAGAGGCTCTCTAGTAAGAGAGGGGTGCTAATAATATAAGTGTAAGTTAGTTCTATAGTGTGTATATAAGCTAATAGTGTGTAGGAGGAGAAGCTTAAGGGGCTTAAGAATATGGCCCTTTAGGCAAAGAGTTAGGCTCTTAAGCGTATATATATCGCGCTTATAGTGGTAACTATAGGCTTAATATCTAACTAGTTTAATATACTAGTCAGCAGGATTAACTATATTGCTAAGGTGCTTAAGCGTCTTAAATATGTTACGGTCCTAGCTTTTACCTGTCTAGAGAGTATTCTTATCTCTATAGCAGTTAGGTTATTAGCCCTTAAGGAAACTAGTAAGAAGGATAGTAATAGTAATAATAAGGCTAGTAAGGCTAGTAATAATACTACTACTAGCGAAGGTGTAAAGGAGAGTAATATAAATATATAGAGTTAGATAATAGGTGGTAAAGGTGTAAGTTTAAGTTAGGTCTATAAGTTAGCACTATAGGCTTAAAGGATTTTAATAGGGGGTTAGAGGATTTAATTAGGATTAGTAGCTATTATAATTAGGCTAGTTTTTTGCCTTTTATGGCTTTTTCTAGGTGTATTTTATACTTCTTATAAGAAGGGTAAGAAGTACTTAGTATAGTAGCGTACTATTCCTATTATAGGGCTATAAACTTAATTATAGTTACTATAGATTTGTAAGGCTAGTTTATAGTGCAGGATAATATATTAGCTTAGAAACCACTAGGTAAGCAGTTAAGTAGTTTTATACTTAGATAGTTAGAGCCTAAACTTATATTAGTTTTATAGTGGGTTTATTAGGTGTTTTTGTTATTTAGTATACTTAGAGTAAAAGATAATAATATATTTAGGTGTTTTTTTACTAGTCTTATATAGGCACTATAGTAAAGGTATATTAGGTATATACCTTTAGAAGAGGAAGCTTCTAAGACTAATTTTTCCTGTTTATAACTATATAAGTATTAAGCTTTAATATTTATTAAGGTCTTAGTGTAAGTGTAATACTCTTTTGTTGTTAGCAGGGAGATAGGCTTTAGCTGGTTTAAGTTAATTAGTCCTTTAGTGCTCTCTTGTTTTATCTTAGAGTTAGGTCTATTATGTAGTCTATTTAGAAAGGGTGTGAGCTTTTATTGCTATTAATATTGGTTTGCGCCTTTTATAGGGGAGCTAGCTTTTAAGCTAATCTCTAACTTCTTACTATAGTTGCTGTTATAGTCCCTGCTGCTGCTTATAGTGAATCTACCTTAAAGCTGTAGTGGTAGCAGCCCTGATAAGCTGAGTGGTATTCTGTCTCTTAGTGCGGCTGTGAAATTAGGCGGCTAGTTTGTTAAGGTAGATATTAAGAGGGGGGATAGCTAGCTCTATCTCTAGTAGGTAAGCAGGTGTGGCTTTATAGGCCTCTACTACTATATGTAGGTTTTAAGTCTGTTCTAATATAAGTGCTTATGTAATGCCTTAAGGCTTGCCACTAGGGGCTGTTAGGGTGTGGTAGGTATCTATACTGTAGACTATAGTAGAACAGATAACTTATATATAAATTAATCTTACTCCTTTAAGGCTGACCCCTTATATGCTTATAGTGATTATAGTGAGGGCCTAATATTAGTGCTTAAGTTTCCCTTTAAGGTGGTCTATATGTGAGCCCTATAGTAGTTTGCAATAGAGAAAGAGTCTAAGAAACTTATAGGTTTAGGTAGGCTATACTGTTAAGTCTCTAAGTTGGATTTGCGTCTAGTCTGTTATATGTTTATAGGTAAAGTAGAGGAGTTATATTTTGTTTAGTTCTTAGGTTATACTGTTTATTTAGGCCTAATTGTTGTATATTTCCTATACAGCCTTAAGCTAGGTTTAAGTCTCTTTTGTGTTATAGCTAAATACTAGCAGGTTTATATTATCTGTAAATCTAATAACTAATATCCTAAAGGTGTTATTAAGGGCTTTATAAAGGCTAGAAATAAAGAGGATAAATAGAATAGGTGATAGAGGGGATCTTTAGGGGACTCTCACTTTAACTTTAATTAGGTTAGAGGTTTAGCTATTAAATTAGAGTTGTGCTATTTATAATATAAGATAGCTAGTAAGTTATACTAGGAGCTATCTAAGGAATCCTTTTAGTTATAAGGTAGTAATAAGTTGTTTATAGTTAATATTATTAAAGGCTCTTATAAAGTTAAGCTAGAGGAGAGAGGTGAGGTTATATTAGGCTTATACTATATATACTACTTTAATAACTATAGCTAGGGCTAGCTCTGTTAACTTTTTAGGCCTGTTACCTATTTGCCCTAAGGGTAGTAGCCTCTTCTCTTCTGCTATAGTTATAATATGCTTACTAATAACTGTTTTAATAATCTTGCTGATTATATTAAGTAGTAATATTAGGCGCTAGCCTAATGCTGTTTACTATTGTTCTTTAGTCTTATTAGCTTTTAGGATAATTATAGTGATTATAGTGCGAAAGCGTATTAGGAAGTAACTAATAGTAAAGCTTATATTTACTATTTTAGTGATTATAAGGATAAGTAGTTTACTATATGCTTTAAGAAATCCTATAGGGATTTTATCCTCCCTTAGGGCTTTTTATAACTTGATTTAGTGTAAAGCTTCTTAGACCTCTTTAGGGTCTATTATTAGGCATATATAGCCTGATTTAGGTTTAAGTGTCTTAGGGGGCGAGAGGGGGGGGAGGTTAGAGTTATCTGCCTAAGGTTTAGAGAAGAATTTTCTTACTAAGATCTTAGCTTTATCTATATAGAGTATTACTAGTTTGGGTTAGTCTTAGCAGATAAGAGGCGGGAGCTGCAGAGGAGTTATAGTGGTTCTGCTATATAGTCTAGCCTATCTTTTCATATTCTAAAATTATATTATATTATACTATAAGAGCTTAATTAGAAGTTTCCTCTAGAGGGCATACTATGTGTTCTATATGTGCTAATTCTGTGCTGTATATACCTTAGAGTGTGTATACTAGTCTGCTAGGTGGCTAGTTTGTTAGGCTGTGTAGTATACTTACTTAAGTTTAGAAGTTACTTTAGCTATTTTACTATTCTACTAAGAGTTATAGTAAGATCTGGGTTTCTTCTGCTTTAAGGTTATATATTCTGTGATTATAGTGAGTTGCTTAAGAAGCTATTTAACTTTTACATTTAGGGCCTCTAAGGTGGTTATTATACTGCTAGATGTGTAATAGAGATAGACTGCTGCTTTATTAGCTGCTTTTTGCTGGTGGGTTTTCTTCTAGTTGAATCTAAGGTCTGGCTTAGGGGCTGTCTCTTCGTGAGAGTTTATAATGTAAACACGCTAAGGGATATAGTTAGACCCTTCTAGGTTATAGTTAGTTTCTGTGTAGGAGGTATTAATAGTTTTAGTAGCCTAGGTAAGGTCTAGAGTGCTATTTTAGTAGTTTTAGGCTGACTTAGTAACTATTCTGTAGGGGGTGAGAAGGCTGACGTAAAGTTATAGCACCTTCTCTATAAGGCTATTACTATCTTAGTCTAAGTGGCTATAGTAGTCTTAAAGCGGGTGGTGAAAGTTAAAGTTGCTTATAAGGAGTGTATAATTATTTAGAGTGGTGCTAGTAAGAGCTTATAGTGTGGGTGAGTCACCTCTGCTATTTAGGGGATTATATAAGGTGATAATTTAGTGTTAGGTTTTTATAAAGGTAATACTAACCTAGTCTTCTTCTGCTTATAATATTTATAACTTAGGCTTATACTGTTTGTTTATATAGACTATTATGCGCTTACTATGGTAGACTATATAGTAGTTATAATATTCTAGGCAGGCTAGGGCTCCTATCTTAGGGTTCTTATTAGGCTTAAAAAGTGTAATTATATTATATTTACTGTGGGCCTATAGTGTAATATGGGTTAGGGTGGCTTAATAATTAGTATTCTAATATAGCACTAGTATTAATTAGTAGTCTAGGGGGGGGATAGTAATAGTGATAAGGCTGAGGTAATTATTAAAAGAGGGGATAGTATGTGGGCGGCTTAGGCTTATGTTAGGGCTGGGCTGGTAGATGCTGTGTGTGATTTGTTTATTAAGCTAGGGGGCCTTCTGGGTTTTCTTAATAAGAACTAAATAAGCTAGGCTGATAGTAAGGGTGGTGAGGGTAGGAGCCCTTAAGTTAGAGGTTTAGTTGCTGTGTGTTCTTAGAAGCAGAGAGGTTTATCTAAGTATTCTTTCTTAGCCTAGGCCTAGTGTGAGGTTATAATAGGGTAGTTATAGCTCTAGACTAGGTGTTTACTCTTATAGAGGATGTAGTTTAGGGGGATTTCTTTATGTTTAGTTAGGTATTCTTTTTTGTTAGTGTGTATAACACCTCTGTAATATCTGCAGGTTAGGGCTGATTTATAGTTTTAGGCTAAGTATCTAAACTTAAAGCAGTTATAATATTAGGTGGGTTAGAGCCTCTTATTAAAGGGCTTATAGTTATATAGTTATGTATTAAGTAGTAGGCTGTTATCATATAAGTGGTTAGCCTTTTTAATAAAGCTAATATATAAGATAAGGTTTATCTTTACTTTAGGGCTAGGTTAGCTAGTCTTTTGCTTTTTAACTTAGAGGATCTTTAGTTGATTAGATCTGTTAATTTCTTTAATAAGCTTATTAGTGTTGTTTAGGATAGATACGAGTTAGATTCTCTTTGCTATTACTATAAATATTAGGGGGGAGAGAGCTATACTATTACTAAAGGCTTTAGTAACCTAATCTTTAGCGTAAATAGCTTATATCTTATCTGCTATATAGAATGTGAGGATAGTATTACTGCTTAGCAGTTTTCTTGCTGTAATAACACTAAAGTTGCTACAGGCCTAGTTTGCTACCTTAATAGTGTCTTTTAGGGTTTAGCTGTTAATATCAGGAGGTGTATTTCTTATTTGGATTATAACTTTATGTTTAATATAGCTTTAGGTTATTTGCTTTATGTTTCCCTAGTTTAGGGGTGTTAGGTTTTATACTGTGATTAATATATAAGAGGGTTAGCCTCTCTTATAATCTAAGGGTGTAGTAAGAGCTATATTAATAATAGAGGTGAGGGCTATAGTAATATTTATAGTAATTTAGTCCTTAAGGGCTGTTTTATAGTTATATATTATATCCTCCTTACGTAAGGTGCGAGCCTGTATCTTACATGTAGACATATAAGTTTAGATAATATGCTAAACTTGTTTAAGAGATATAGTAAGAATAATTCTAGTAATAGCACTATATGCTTTATTTTCTAGGTTATCTACTAGTATTCTACTTAGTTCTGTAGCGGGTTTGTTATTTTTGCTTAGTATGTATTAGCTGATTCCCGTGAGGGGGTTATATTAACTTTAGTTAAGTCTACACGCTCTTAAATTAATAGCTATTAGAAGCATATTAGTGCTATTACTACAGTCCTAATATGCTATTATCCCTAGGGTAATATATGTGTGAGGATTTAGATTCTAGTGTTAGAATGTATTTTAGAGGCAGATTAGGGCTGTAGTAAGCAGAAACTAGGTAAGTAAGAAAAATGTAAGATAGTATTCTTTATTTATATTAATAACTATAATATAGCCTTAAAAACCTTTAAGAAATATTTTAAGTTCTTATAAAAGTATTATTTCCCTAGAGTTATATAAGTACTAATTAGACTATTAAGAGTAAAAATAAAATTATTTATATTAATAGTAAACTTAGTTAGCTTTACCTTAGATATAAGACATATTAAACCTACTGTAAAATATTAAGATAAGTTTACTAAACTAGTAGGTGAGTTTTTTAAGAATCCTCTAAGAATATAAGAAGATATTTAAACTATCTTATACTTAATACCCTTTATAAGAAAGTTTATTCTAAGATAATATAACCTAGTATAAGTTATAAAATAAGCCTTTTAGAAAGAGAGGTAAACTTTAATATAAACTAAGAAACTATCTATAAAGAAAGAGGAGGTCTATTATAATACTCTAGTTTAAGATAAGAATACTATAATAGCACTCTAACAGATTTATTTAAGCATTTAGAAGAATACTACTATTAGGGCCTAGTTAGAGGTATAATTTTATATTACTATAAATATATTAGTAGTAAGATTAGAAGGCATCTTAATATAACTAGATAATATACTAACAGGAGAAACTATTACTAATAGAAACTTTAGAAAAGTAAAAATTATTATATAGATATCTAGATAATTTAATAATACTAAGAAATAATACTTTATACTAAAAAAGAAGATACTAGCTATTATAAGAGGATTAAGAGAGTACTTATAGCTTATTAGTTATATACTATATCTAATTAAGATCTATACTAACTATAAAAGTATTATTAACTTAATAGTAAATATAAGAGAAGTCTATAAAAAGGTTAGCTAGTAGATTAATCTTCTTAGAGAGTATAACCTAGAATTTATATATTAACTAAATACTATAAAAATTATTAAGATTACTAATAGAATATTAAGACTACTAGAACACTTAAGAGATAATACTACTTATATTAAATAATAAATAGCTTTTAAGGTATTAGTTAAGTTAGGGAAAATAGTAGAATAAATACTACTTATAAACCTAATCCTTCCTAGAGGAGAACCTCTTAGCTTAATATAATAAGAGGACCTAAAGAGGATAATATTTATCTAGCTAAACTCTAAATAGTATAAGAAGATTATAAAGTATTTAATATATAGATATAATATACTAGATAAGACTTAAAAAAGACTAATCTTAAGATATACTCTAAGATACTAAATCTAAGATAAGATACTACTCTATATTAAAAATAATAAGAGTATAGTAAAATATATTACTAAGATAAAAATCCCTAAAACTTTATAAAACTATTATAATATATATAGATATTTTATAGGTGTTATTAATCTAGAGTCTCTAAGAGGAGAAAAATACTAGCTAATATATTTAAGAGATATTAAGAAATACTTCTAGTTATATCTAGTCTGTTAATAAATAATATCTTACCTCTTAAAATTCTTAACCTAAAGAATTAGAGTGTAATAACCCTAGGAAATAGTAATAATAGATTACTTAAGACTAATTACCCTAAGGATATATACTAGATATACTTATATACTTCTTATAATAGATTACTTAATATAGTAAATAAGAGGCGCCTCTTATAAAGATATAGTAAAAGAAGAAGTTTCTTATATCTAGAAAACTAGATAGGGTATAACTTTTAGTTAGCTACTAAAAATCTACTCTAATAATAAAAGTTACTTTAAGAACTTATATTTTATAGTAACTACTAAGAAATATAATACTTAACTACTTTATAGCCTTATATTATATTTATAATCTACTAGTCTAGCAGAAAGATATATTTAATTAGTAAAGTAAGATCTTATAAAATAGGTAGTTAAATAAGATAAAAAGAACCTAAAGAATTAAGACTAGGTACTTTTATAAATCCTTATAAATCTAAATATATAATAAGTAAACTTATTAAGAACTACCCTAGTAATAGCTATATTTAGATTTAAACTATTCTCTAAACATATAGATATTATAAAAATTAATAATAGTAATAATAAGATTAAGTTTAATACTATAATAGGACTAGAGAATAATATCACTTAACACTAAGTAGTAAACCTAGAGTACTAAGATTACCTAGATAAATAATAAGAATACTTAGTAAGAGAGGTAGCTATCTATTATACTAAAGTAGAACTAGAACTAGGCGAGGTGTAATTATTACAAGTAAGTATATAAGTCTAGGAGAAGCAAAATAAGCCTAAGAAGCTAAAAAGGAAATTCTATAAGTCTTAGGGGAATCTATTAGTAGTTATCTAATAGGAATCCCTAGTGATATATATTATAACTAGTATTTAGGGAGGACTAGAGCGAAAAATACATATTAATAACTTAAAGCTATATATATAGCAGGAGGAATAATTAAGACTATCTTAACTTAACAACTAGAATATAATAAAACTTAATAATAAGAATAAATATATAATTACTATAAAAGACAATTAAGACAGATAGATATAAAAGGAAACTATTACTTAGACAGAGGGCATAAAATAATATATTATTTAGGTTTAGATTTATATATTATTAATAATAGGGGGTGTCTTAATAAGATTATTACTATTATATATCTAGGTAGTCTATAAGAGGTAATTTAGCTAAGTATATTACTAAGCTAGTAGGCGCTAGTAGATATATTATATCAGAGGACACAGGGGTCTATAGCAAGTAGAGGGACATAGCAAATACAACCACCTATGCCAACACACTAGTTTTAGCGGCTGTGGTGTGGCTGTCTACCCGGCCTGTTGATGTGGCTGGCATTAGCTGCTGTGGCTTGATCGCCTGTGCCCCACCCACCAGTTGCAGCTGCGTCTGGGGAAAGTGTGGAGGGGCAGCGTGAATCTGAAGAGTGGGTGATGTCATTACGTTCAATGAGGACGAGACCGATGTCATCGTTCAAAGGTCAGAGGGGGGATACAAGCCTGTACTGGAACGTATTTAAGGCACACATCCGCCAATCCCTTGCCTGCATTTGTCATTGCCTTCATCTTCATCCGCAATTGAATCCACACTTGCCCATTTCTCGACTACAAACACCAGGAAAGCACTTACAAGCTATAAAGCGTACCGTCATCATGGCCGAGAACAACTCCAACCCCAATACCAACACCAACACCAACCAGCAGCGGCAGCAGCAGCAGCAGCCGAGCACCTCGCAGCCAGGTCTCATCGGAAGCCACTACCAGTATGCCAAGGGTGCAGCAGAGGCAAGTCATTGTTTCCCCCGACCAGATACGGTTGACACTATTCTGACCTGCCGTCCCTAGGCCACCCTCGGCGTCCTGACCAACTCCCCCGCTTGGAAAGCCTCGGGCGAGCAAGACAAGGCGGCAGGACTCGCCGCGCTGAAGAAGGCCGGGGAGCAGCGAGAGGCAGACCAGGGATACGGCAGGGTCGAGCAGATGGCTGGCAAGATCACCGGCTGCGAGGGCATGATGCGAGAGGGTGCCGCGAGCAGCCCGAAGAAGGACTAAGAAGGGATAAGGATTGAGGGATGATACCGGAAATCAATTGAAGGCTGGAATAAGAGCACATGATGTAGTGCATGTAATAGACTGATTCGGGGCGGTTCAATGGATACCTCGGCATTTTCCTTTACCTCAGTTGATCATGATTTATACATCCTAGACCACTCACTGCCTCAGGTTAGATTGATTGAAGAGCCTCTTCCTTCCTGCCTTGGGAACACGGCCATCTTTGCGCCAGCCTCTACGCCTGGGGTTTCCCTGCGACAAAGAGAAACAGGTGTGCACTTTCCCTGTCTACTAACGCACACGGCGCACCCGCGTCCTCTATCTGCTCTCCCAGGCCATCCTGCATCTCTGTCTCCTTCATCTCCGTCGTCGCTCGTCTCCTCACCACAGTCGCTCAGCCAGCTTGCCTCGTCTCGAGCTTGGTCCGTCATCCTTTTCTCTCCTCTAGCTTCAGCATCACTTATCGCCGTTTACCCGTTCTTCTCGGATCCAGTATCAGCCTTACTCCTCATCATTGAATCTTTGCTTCCGCTGTCCCGCTGTGACCATGTCCAGGGATAACGCTCCCCTTCTCTCGGCCATCGATGGCCTGCCAGGGCCAACCTATCTGCAGGACCACGTGAGTCTCTGCCCTTTCAGCTCCGGTGTCGTAGTGCTGATGAAGTGCTGTGGCAGCCTGCTTTCCTGCGAGCCTGTCATTCGCCATGGCGGTTCATCCCCCAGAATGTCCTCGTCGTCCTCCGAGGCGCTGTACTTGCTTTCATCATCGGAACCGGTATCATGATTGCCGACTACAAGCTCAACGAGAATTCAGACTTCACCAACTGGCGGAACATATTTGACTTTGCCATTGTCAGCTTCTTCCTGGTGTTTCTCTACCAACTAATCGCCTTTGTGAGTCCCTCAATTCGTGCCTTCTCTTCCGCTAGGGTAGTTCTGATCGTTGTTCTCCAAACAGTCGTGGTCGTTCACTCACCTGTACTACCCTCATCCAGAGGACTACGAGGGCGGCATCGAATCGTTGATCCTTGCAGCCATGTCCCTTCCTCGCAACATGGCCAGCCTTCGCAAGCAGTTCTACTTCACCATGTTCTACACTGCCACAGTCGTTGCCGCCTTCATGAACTCGACAATTTACTGGTTCATCACTCGCCAGGTTGACGACAGCGACCCCCCTACGCCTGCGCCTACCCCTGGCCCTGCAAGCTTGGAGCTGTTGTGGCCCGAATCGGTTCCTGATGCGCCATGTAGGCTTCGAAGGCAATGTTCATTACGTTAGCTAACATTTCTCACAGTCAGCGACCTCTTCGGCGAGGGATGGTTCAACGCGTACGTTCTCATTGCTCTGTATGGAATCTCGTCGGCCATCATGGTCATTGAGATATTCTGGCTCAACAGCATCAAACGCCCCATCGTAAGTTGCCGATGCCCCCGCGATGGACTCTACTGACGGGGCATTTAGGCAATTGGATCTCACGTCTTTGGGCTTCTCTTCTTTGCCGGTCTCTACCTTGGCTGGGCTGCCATTGGTGAGCTCATCACGGGCTGGTACGCGTTTTTCTGGCTCGACGAGACACTAGTTGGCTCCCAAGAGGCCGTGACCGCCTACTGCATTGGCTTTGTTCTTTTGGCGCCTATCAGTAAGCTACTCCCAGTGTTACGGCCTTAATAGACGTTGACGCTCGAACAGTGTACATTCTGATGCAAGGATTTGTCGGTGTCCGCGACGGTCTCACCTGGTCGTTGTCGGAAAGGCGCGCCCTCGCAGCCGCCCAGGAGGCATTGGATTCTTAAAATGGGCGCCAACAGTTGTGAACGGGGCCCTTGCTTGTTTCAATTCCCCAACAAAGAATGCGCTGTCAATTGCCATCAGGAGAGAGGTGAAGATGGAAGGGGTATTGGGTTGCTATCGGAAGGCCTTGGGCTCCGCCGGGCTTAGGGATTGATCACTTGACCTAGAACGCGCAATGCGGGTTATAATTTGCTGGACTGACGCGAATCTGACACCTTCTCCCCCAAAGCACAGGAAATTCCAGAAGTTTCCCCTTGCAGATGTTGCCGATGACGATGCGGACGTGACTGTGTGATGGGGTCGATGTAGTCTGATGCCAAGCTTTGAGATGAGACGTTTGCGTTGGGCACCGCCTTTGCTCCGTTGGCAACTCGGCCTCGGGCAAAACCAGCTTAGAAATCGGTTCAACCCCTAGATATGTCCTGATATGCGCGTCGGAATTACCGCAATGGAGGAGAAGTGTACGCTTCTGGCAGGATGCCGAGTAGAGTGAGGGGGTTTGAGATGGACCCATGACTGGCATCGTTCACCGCACTTACACAGAGGGGGATGGTTGGATGGCTCGTCGGCTGCCAATTTAAGGTCGCGTTAGTGCTTGTCAGTGCCTGTCAGTGCTTGTCAGTGGAGTGCTTTAGCGGGTCGGACAGACGATAATTCGTACAAACAGGCAGTGCTTCGGCACGAGATCAAGATCTAGGCTTGAGACCGCCATCACAGCAAGATCCGAAGTTCCGGAGGGCGATAGGGTACCTTAGGTAAGGTACCTAAGTACCTAAGTACAAAGTCAGAGCATTCATATTTGCAGTATGTACACTGCCAAATGGGTAGATTACAACCTCGTCTACAGCCAATCAGGCGGGCAGGGTTCGAGGGCCCAGTTGATTGGGCACGCAGACGGTGAGTCGGTGACACGACATAAGGATGATTTTAGTGGTTGTCGCTGTGAGTCCTTGGGCCACTGAGATGCGAGCGTGGAAGAGTGGGTGAAGTGGCTGGAACTTGGAAGGTCGCGACATGTCACTTTGCACGCTCGAGTTCGAGTTGAGGGCACGTTGAGTTCCGGCAGCCTGGATGATTAGGCAGAACAATTACGAATCCAGTGTCTTGGGAAGATGGTGAGCGTTGCAAGGATTGGGGGGGAATCAGACATGAATGCTCATTGCCTTGCTGAAGAAGTGGCATCCATCGCATTGGGCATCCATATATCACTTGGGTTGCAGGTCTCAGGAACAGACAAGAAGACAAGAGAGCACTGCCCAATTTGCCCAGCCTCTGCGGCGGCATTCTTTGGACGGCGGACGAATTGACGCATTGAACGATGCTCACGTGCGACGACTGGGTACCCAGAAAAGATGATGGAAGGTGAAGGAATGGACAGCGCATTATCAGCCCCGAGGTACTGCAATTAGAAGTACATGGTCGGGTTTCTATTTTGCCCTGAGGAGTGAGGCCGCAACCTGGGCGGGGCTCTGGTTATCCTCCAGCCTCACTTAACGGTCACAGCCATCGAGGACCTCCGTTTCAAGGCACTAGATTAACCCGTCTCCCGAATAATCCTAGCAAATGCCTAAAACAAGGTACCCGGCTACTTGCTACGTACGCACCATGCACTGGCCGGGCGTGGTGGTGAGCGCCGGTACCGATAGGTACGCACTCCGACTCACTACGAATACACTACGGTATCGGCTGGGGGGCGTGCCTTGTTTATCAGCCCGGGGCAGATCGCATCCATCTCCAAATCTGAATGGCTGGGGCTTTTCCGGGACGAATGGGAATCCCGCGTTTGCACGGCCGGTGGATGCTGAGGCCGTACAAATATCCCACACCCTCCGCTGACGTCTCTCGTCTTCTCCTTCTCTCCCCCACACACAACCAAAAAAGGGTCGCAAAGCTATCACGAGGATCCTGTCTTGCCAGAGGCATCTTCTTCCGCCCGGACCCCTTGTCAATCTTTTGTGCGTCGCTCACTCTCTCCCTCACGCTCTCTTTCCCCCCTCTCCCCTCCCCGCCGACCTACCCCCCCTCTCCCCACCTCTTTTCCTCTCTTCGCTCTTTTCGTCGCTCTCTGGACAAGACTATCAAGTTGGGAGCCTGCCCGAGATACCTATATAAGCGACCGGCCGCCGACCTGCTACTCGTCTCTGGCCGTCCTTAAACACTCTCTCCGTCTACATCTCCCACCTCGAATCCCGAACGAGTTCACTCTCTGCTTTCAGTCTACAACCCCTCCGCCAAACCGCAGCCATGTTCAAGCGCTCGTTCCGGTCCCAGGACCAGACACAAAGCCGTGTTGAAAAGGCCACCACCAGACTCAAGAGATCGGGCTCCATCCGGGATCCTACGAAGCTATCGAAACTGCAAAGGTCGCTCACTGAGCAGGACTCGACCAAGCCCCAACCACCCAAGAAGTCCGCTGCTGCTGCGGCCGCCGCCACGACCGCCGCGGCGCCCTCGCCCTCGCCCATCGTCACCCTGACCGTGGGCCGCGACGGCCGACTCTTTGCAGCGCACGAGGATGTCCTCCGCCAGTCGCCCTTCTTCGAGGCCGCCTTGCGGAGCGGCTACCGCGATGCGCAGAACAGGAGGATCTCCCTCCCCGACGAAGAACCCGAGGTCTTCTCCGCCCTCCTCGAGTATCTCTACAAGGGTGACTACTACCCGCGATTGTTGCACAACCGCCACCGCAACTCTTGGGAGCTCGAGGACCAAGGGCAAACGCCTCACACCTCCCCCAACCCCGAAAACGGAGGTGGCCGCGCAGGCACCGGTGCCGCCACCGGCTCCGAGGCCACCGTCTACCTGTCCAGCGTCAACGCCGCCATCCTTCGCGACACGGTCATCTACTGCGCCGCGGACCGATACGGCCTCGAGGAGCTCAAGCGTCTGGCCCTGCGCAAGCAGGGGCTGCAGGCCGGCATCGACGTTGCCACTATCCTGCGGTCCGCCCAGTACGCCTACGCCCATACCCCCGACTCGGACAGCCGCCTGCGCGCTCACTACCTCGCCCTGATCATCCGCTGCCGCAAGACGTTCAAGCGGAGCGGGACCATGCAGGCTGAGATGGAGGCAGGTGGCAGCAAGCTGTTCTTCGACCTGTTCGTGGCCATGTGCAACCACCTCGACGACGTCATCGACGTGAGCAACGCTCGCACCCCGAAGACAGTCTGAGGGCTGGGCCACTGCACAAAACTACTCTCAGGCCTCCAGAAACCGCGTGTGAAACACCGAGGGTGATTTCATCGCTGGAGGACGAATGCGAAACCAAACACCAAACTAACCCCCCCAAAAACACCCAAAAAAAGCGACACCATGGGAACTTTGGATTTCAGCGGGCGTTGGTTTGCTTTTCATGCTCTCTCATCAGATTGAAAGTCCATTTGGGAGTTTAGTTTGTTTTGACTACTTCTCCACTTCTCAAGAGGTTGGCCGACCAAATTGATGAGTACCGAGCTGAGAGGATCTAATCCGCCGCATACGAGCCATCGTCCTCCGCTCTATTTTTTGTGTTTTGGTTTGTCTGGGCGTTTGTCTGTTCTGCCTCGTCGTTATACAACTCCGCTTTGATACCCATTTTTTGCACCGCGATGCTGGTCATTTTTTTCTTGTCTGGCGTTTTATCTGCAGGGCACTGGATCTTGCTTTGCACTTCAACAACAGAATGGGAGAAGATGGAATGGATGATTGCTGTCTGCTTTATTGCTTTACCCGCGCAACACGGCCAAGATTGATCACGAGCCGATATCTTGCCCATCTCAAAAAAAAAGTTTACCGGATGGAATCGACTGTTTGGATTTGCTTTCACGGAATGGCAGGCGTTATTCTGATGCAAACCACTGGGACAGCAAAAGGGAACCTCTCCATTCGGAACCAACGGGCAGCCTCCCCAGCCGGGACGAGGATACCATCACACGGCAGTCCCACCGGATGGGCTTGTGTGCCTCGGCCTTTAGGGACGCTGCCTGGCCAAAAAAAAACACAAAAAAAAACAATCACATCTCCTGGAAACGATCGTTGGATACTCTTTCCCTTTGTTTATCTGGAGGACGTATGACTTTGGGGATGCGAACGGACCCTGCATGGTCTCGGGGGCGAATGGTTTCGCCGACAATGACGTTACGATCTTGATGATTGATGCCATATCTAGGTAGTCAAGGGTCGCAGAGCGATCCTCCCTGGCATGAGCTCCGTTAGGGTCGAGGTAATGAGAAATTCGGCCGCCTCACGTTTGGTGTCCCTGCCCTGTATGGCGTGACGATGTGATTCTGGCCACTATGCTCCGTAGGCAACCTTGTAGTTGTGACATGACCGACTGGCTGGCAATCTACTTGGCCCACTTCACGTCAAAGCCCTGGAACTTGACCTCCAACTCGCCGTCGATATCCACCCCCGGCCGCGCGACCAGGGCGCTCACCTCCAGCTCCCACCCCTCGCCACAGTCCTCCCCATACACCCAGCAGATCTCCCGCAGCGGGGTCTTGGTCTCGCCGTCAACCTCATACACCCACAGCGACTCTCCCAGCTCGCCGACGTCCTTCTCAACGACGACGGTGACGGCCTTGGAGCCCGTCCTGACGGCGTCGGCGCCCGCGGCCGAGGACACGCTCCAGTCGGCCCAGGCGTCGCAGGCCACGACGGAGAGGCGCGGCGTGCCGTTGTAGAACTCGACGCCGGCCTTGATCCACTTGCGGGCGCTGGAGGAGGGCGAGCGCAGCGTGAGCAGGATGCCGGCTTGGTCGTACTGCTGGACGTAGGTTGTGGTGAAGGTCAGGGTGGTGGAGATGAAGTCTCTGAGGGGGCGGGGGGAGGAGTGTGCTCGGGAGGGGGCTGAAGGGTGTGTTAGCTGAGTGGCTGAGCGGGGGAGGTGCAGTTCAGGTGCGAAAGGTAGTGAGGAGTGGTGGGTGGTGGGAAGGTTCTTCAGGAAGTGAAGTCGAAATTCGGGTGAGGCCGTACCTGTAAACACATCCGTGGAGGGCGGCTTCTTCCAGATGTCGGTGTCTGGGCCAGCGGAGAGCGTGAAGGAGGGTGCCATGTTGACAGAGGCGAAACGAAGCAGTGCAGCTGATGAGGTTGGAGAGTAACGATGTTGACTCAGGCTTGTTCTGGGGAGGATGCTGTTTTAGGCCTATTATTTAGATATTGTTTATTGTTGAAGCTAAGGCACTAAGTCATCGCATGTGAGCCGCGGGGGGAAATCGAGTTCTGACGTAATTGCACCAATCCCCGCCGTGACTCGGCCCAGATGAGACAATGTTTGATGTCCCACAATTCGCAACGCAGAGGGTCCTCGAAGATGGATTTCAGAGCGATGAGGGTTCTAAGCCAACGTTCAAAGAATCTGCGATGTATATGCGCCTGTCACGGAAGCTGGCCCGGTGAGCCGCTGGGTTGTTGTGGTGGTGGAGGCGGTTCAGAAGTTCACGCTGGCGGGTTTGATGCGGGGTACGAGGACAGGGCGGCTACAGGGCTACAGGGCTGCGAGTGGGAAGATGAGATGCCTGCTGAAGGAAGGGCGACATTGACGTCATTCTGCGGTAGTATCAGGACAACGTAATGTCCTGTGATGTGACAACAGTATGTAGTCTATTCCTGTATTATGTCTCTAGTCTATTCATCAACAGTGTCAACTTGACTCAGATTAGATAAGTTGCCCGTATTTGACCCAAATAGGCAGCAGACCGGATAAACTTCGGAATACCTCTGCCCATCATCAGCAACCGCTCTGAAAGGATGCGGCCAAAGGGGTTCCTGATTCCTCGTTACTAGAATAGCCTTTTGGGCCTTTTTTTGTTTTTGCACACACCAAAGAGCCTCCATAATCGCCGGAGACTCCGAAGCAATCTCTGCTCCCAGCTCAGCCGAGCTGTAAAAATCATTGCGGTCCGGTATTCGAACCATCGCTGCACAGAATCAGCCCGGCTCATGACTCAGACGACAGGCCACACTGCTTTAAGCGAGCCGTCACGCTTCCCCACTCGACCATCCGCCCGGCACAACCACGACGAAAAACCCCCGCCGCAGACACGGCTCTCGATTTTCAACGAACAGTATCGAGCCTTCTGCTGAGACGCGTCTTGCCGATATCCACTTACATCGCCATCGCGGGCTTGACGACACGGCCCTTTGCTCACGGCGACTTGGTTTTTGGTTTGCCAGAGCTTGCTACCCGACGCGGAGCTGGCCGTTTGACGGTCTGGGGGGAGAGGAGAGAACAGTTGTGCTAGATTGAGGAGAAATCGTCCACCACAGTGCTACGCCAAATGCCATCGACCCTTCACATCTTCCGGCTCCTCGACTGCAACCCGCCTGCTTCGAATTATCTTGCTCCGTCAACCAACTCGTCCTTAGACCTTGCCCGCCATGTCTTCGTTCCTCACCCCGCCCAAGACGGGCCCCAGTGGCCAGCGTCCCGCGGCGAAACCTCGATTTGCAAAGCCCAATCCCGTCCGAGCCATGCGCGAACGCGAAGAACGACGAGCCGCCGCCACTGCGCAAGCCCAGATCGCCCGCACCGCCATCAACCGCAATGCCTCGCTCGCACACCCCTCCCGTCCCCAGTGCCCCAACAAGGCGTGCCCGAAGCCCAATGTCGTCGACGGCACCTGTCAGACCTGCGGTCGTATCGCCGACGACAGCAACATTGTCGCCGAGGTTCAGTTCGGAGAGACGTCCTCGGGTGCCGCCATGGTCCAGGGTTCGTACATTGGCGCCGACCAGGCCGGCGTTCGCAGCATGGGCCCGGCGTTTAGACGCGTGGGTGGATCCGACGACCGCGAGAAGAGCATCCGGGAGGCCAAGAGCTTGATGCAGGGTTACGCGCAGCAGCTCAACGTCGGCGACAGCTTGGTGACTGCCGGAACGCAGGTCTTCAAGCTGGCATCGAGCGCCAACTTTATCCAGGGCCGCACACTGACTAGTGTGGCCGCCGTGTGTCTCTACGCAGCTTGCCGAGCAGAGCCGCCTTGCAAACTCATGTTGATCGACCTGGCCGACTTGGTGCAGCTGAATGTCTTCAAGCTCGGACGCATCTTCAAGAAGCTCAACGAGGTTGTCCCGATTGGCAACGACGGCTTGATCCCCGTGTACCCCGAGGATCTCATTTGGCGGTTCGCAACCAAGATGGAGTTTCACCAGGAGACGGCCAAGGTTGCCGAGGACGCTGTCCGTCTCGTCAAGCGAATGAGCCGGGATTGGATGGTTATGGGCCGTCGCCCCTCGGGCATTTGCGGCGCTTGCTTGCTCATGGCGGCGCGAATGCACAACTTTCGACGGACCGTTCGCGAGGTCGTCTACATCGTCAAGGTCACCAACCACACCATCCAAAGTCGCCTGCAGGAGTTCAAGTTCACCGAATCTAGTCGCATGTCGGTCGAGGACTTTCTGAAGCAGGACTTCCTGGAGAGCTCGCACGACCCGCCCTCCTTCTACAAGCAGACGGAGGAGTACAAGCAGATGGCGGAGAGCAAGGGCCGGAAGCGAAAGCGGCCGGAAGCTGGAGGAGAGGCCGAAGCGGACGGCGAGACATCAAAGTCCGTAGCTGTCAAAGCTCCCCGAGGAGGCGTCGACCTCACCAAGGCTCCTGTGGTGGAATATCGCCGCGACGCCGATGGCTTCATTGTTCCGCCCTTACCGTCACAGATCGCCGACAATCCCTCTCTCGTCAACAGACTTAACGCAAATGTGGAGGAGGGGGACCAAGGGGAAGAAAACAACGTAGAAACACTGGATACCCTCGTGGAAGAGTTTGGCGATGCCATGGACGAGGATGCTGAGCAGGAGTCCTCTGGGCAGCGTGGCAAACGGAAAAAATCCGACAAGCCACAGCTGCCTATCAACGACGAATGGGAGCAAGACGAGCAGGAGTTGGAGGGTGTGATTGAGGAAATTTTCAACGATCCGTTGACGTACGAGCACGCCATGGCCTACTCAAACGCTGAACAGCGCGCGCAGATCCACACTGTTTGGGCTTTGCAACAGCGGCCGCAAAAGGAGGTGTCAATGGCTGCGGATGTGACGGAGGATGAATTTGCCGACGATCTCGAGGTTCTGAACTGTTTGCTCTCACCAGAGGAGGCCCAAATCAAGGAGATGATTTGGGTGAACCAGAACAAGGAGTGGCTGCGGAAACACCAGGAAAAGGTGTTCCGGAAGAAGATTGAGGCGGAACGACCAAAACAGACGCGGAAGAGGCGCAAGCGGGCCAGGATGGGCGAAGGGCAAACGAGCCCTGCCAGCTCTGCCGCCGAGGCAGCCATCAACGTGGCTAAGGACCGAGCATGGTCTAAGAGGATCAACTACGACGCCATCCGCAACATCTTCGACATGCCCAACGTCGGCGGCCCTGGATCGGAAGCGACCAGCCGGAAGACAAGCGTCGCGGGCAGCGCCTTTGGGGCCGACGACGCGAACGAGGCACCCGACCAGAGCGTGGCAGGCGACAACGAGGGAGCTCCCGCGGCGGAGGAGGAGGAGGCCGAGGAGTACGATGAAACGGACAACTACGGCGACGGCGACGGGGAGGAGTTTGGTGGCGGCGGCGGCGGCGGCGAGTACGAGGGCGGGTTCGAGGACGACGACAACCCTGATATGGATGCCGAGTATGGGCTGGATGCCGAGTTTGCCTGAACAGGAAGAGGGTCGGGAGCGGACGAGAGTTGGACCGGCGTAGGGACCGATGCTTTGATACCCAGACATGAAGGATAGACTTGCGTTGGCTTGCTAGTCACTTGAATATAGATATCGCGAGTACCTGGTACCAAGATGCTGAGCCATGTTTCACGTGTTCATAATGGTAGTTCTGATTGCTAACCGGGATCTGAAGTGTCTACGCCTTGGATCTTAAAAAGTTCTGAGCCCACCTTGGAGAACAATTGTATCTAGTGGTTTGCTTAAATATGCAAGTGACTAGAGTTTAATAATAGTTTAAGAAGTGACAGTAAAGCTACATTAACAGCAATAAAATAGGGCAATGTACTACGGTGGGCGGTCTCTACGCAGAATAAACCCCGAGATAATTGACGAAATAGCAGTATGTATTATATAACGACTCGGTTTTGCGAGCACATAATATATACAAGATAGACGCTGATCCAGATCAGTGTTTGTTCCTACTCGTCTTCGCCGTTTACAGGGTGTTGCCGGCACTGCTGGTGAGGCCGCTGATGGAGTCAATAGCCGAAGCAGCAGCGACGGTGGAGCCGGAGAAGCTGGAGAGGACGCCCGAGTCGGCGCCGGTCCAGGCGCCGGAGCTGGTGTAGCTGTTGGCCTCGCAGCTGCGGCCGAGAGCGCTGGAGCAGGCAGAGACGTCGCTATCGGGGACGTAGAGCTGGCCGTCCTGGGGCTGAACGAGGGTGTTGACGCCCTCAAACAGGTTGCCCTCGGCGAGGACCTGGGCGCCGGTGTCGATCTCGAAGGCGTGGCCGTTGATGTCGCTGAAGTAGTTGTTGACGGCGTGCACGAGGGTGCTTCCGGTGATCTTGGGGCTGCGGCCAGAGGTGTGGGAGATGAGGTTGTTCTTGAGAGTAACTTTCTGTCGGGCATTGTGAGCAACTCCACCTTTGATGCCTGGGGAGGGAAAGACTTACATCGCTTGAACCACCGAGGTACAGTCCCCAGTAGGCATACGTATCACAGTTGGGAGACCACGAGGTAGTACCGTCGATCTTGTTGTTGGAGATGGTGACACGGTTGTCGGCGTCGGTGCCCAGGACGATGTGCTGGCGGCCGATCAGAGACGTGGAAACGTGGTCAATCCAGACGTTGTCGACCTGGTTGAGGGTGATGCCATCACCGCCCCAGACGAGGCTGGGGTTGAGCTCGGTGATCTCAATGTTCTGGACAATGACGTTCTCCACGCCGACGATGCGGAGGCCCTTGCCCCTGATGACACCGGAGGTGCCCTTGCCGACAATGGACTTGTTGCTGCCGACGGTGATTCCCGACGATCCGGCCTTGTCGTAGGTGACGCTGACCTGGGGCGCGTCGGCCTGGTAGTTGTCGCACCAGCCGTTCTGGTTGATGGCCAACTGGCACGCGTCGCCGGTGCCCCAGGGCGCACAGCCGGTCTCGGTGGCGGTGCCCTCGGAGCCGGTGAAGTCGAACTCCTGCTGGAGGATGACGACGCGGGCCACGTCGTCGCCCAGGTACGAGACGAGCTCGTCGGTCGTGGTCGGGTACACGGGCTCGGCGCTGCCGCCGCCAGTCACCTCGGAGGCGAAGCCCTCGGGCGTGCCCTGGACACCGTCTGCAGCGGCGGTGCGGAGGATGGCCGTGAGGACCGAGGCGAGAGTGACGGAGGTCTTCATGGTGACGGTGGGTTCAAGAGAAGGGATTGCGTCTTGCGTCTTGTGTTGGAAAGGTGTGTAAACGAGTGGCTGAGGTGTAATAAAAGAGACGGGACGCAACACCAGGTTGTCGGTCTATCAAAACGAAAGAATTAGAAGCGATGAAAAGATGGTTGTTGGCTGCTGTGTTTGCTTGGTACTGTCCCGACGGCAGCCTTTATAGCAACCCGTGAGCCTCCCCTTCTCACGTACCATAGTACCATAGTAAACTTGGGATCTGCGCCAATACAGCGGGCCCAACGCGCACAACACGCCCCCTTGGAGGCAACATCAACGGAAGATTTTGCGAGACATTTTACCTAGCACGGTATCAACGGCAGATTAGTCACTAGGGTCGCGTTTCACAGACAGTGAGAAACGATGGAAGGAAACGGATGAATTGCCTATCCTGTCGACCTAGGCTGACGGCGATTAGTGGGAAAACAGCATGGTGGGTCAGGGGGGTTTGTTTCGGTCTCAGAGCGAGGGTTCCACAGTATAACAAGATGAATAGAAATATAACGGAGCAACTGTTTCGTAAGCTTCTCCAACTAGATTGAATGCAGCCCCGGGTGCACAAAGCAGCGTTCGATTCATGTTTCGTACTTGGTGCGTCATCCCATGGCGCGTGCCTCTACCGTAGTTGACGCAATCCAAGACCGTACTAAACCAGTCTTTCTTTACCCTTGCTTGTATGTGAAGCTGTTAAAAGAGGTAGCACGAGCGGTAGTGCTGGTAGCGAGTGAGCGGCATGACAGATGCAGACTAGCGTTGGCGTTACTGCATAGGAGTGCTTGGTAGTTGAACGACTTGCGAATACTAGCTACGGGGATTATATAAATACGAGCTTAATCTACATCGCTGTTAACTGGAAACAACCTCCGCTACCCATGGGAGAGGGCTCTTTGGCGGAGAGTCAACTCGCCGGGTAACACCTCCACCTCCGCCTCCGATCCTCCAATCACAGCGTGGAAGTGACCAAGTCCTCCCCTGTGGCTGCTGTATGGGTGGGTTTTCTCCTTGCGGTCTTGCTCTTTTATGTGGGAGACAATTTCGTGTTCCGAGTTGTCGGGGCAAGCTTTGAGCATCTCTCCCTGGGTTGCCAAGGGCTTTCTCTTTGTCGTGGCTCTGGTGTTGGGCGATGAGATCCCGGTCCGACAATTTCTGCTGTAGCATCATCGCTTGATCTGAATCCGAAATGAAGACACGTCGTGGCGGGCGGAGTCTACTGGGCTATGACGTAGCCCAAATTCAAGAATAGCGTGTTCTTTTAGGTAACATCTCGCGTGAATTTGCGTCTTTGTTAACAGTACTATGCGAATAAGAATGACTATTTGATCCCCCAGTTTGGCTGGTTGATACCGACCAGCTACAAAGACAGAGGCACAGCCTCGACACCGCAGGAATAAGTACGCCACTTCCCGTACCCAGTCTTCATAACGTGTAAATAACCTACCCTTTCAGCCTTGCGTATTGGCATCGTCAAAATCGGCCCCCCTAAGCAGATTACAGGGGCTATAAAAAGGCTGCGAGGCTGCGAGGTCGATGCGAGAGATGAGAGATCTTGGCTACACATCAACTTCGCCTCTCACGAGAGGGCTAGAAGACTGACTGATAAGACAAGGGTAGGAAGTGTGTTAGGAAAGAAAAAGGGGGTCACGTAGCGTGAGCTGAGCGCTATCCAAGTGC
Source organism: Corinectria fuckeliana (assembly GCA_019137255.1). NCBI lineage: Eukaryota > Fungi > Ascomycota > Sordariomycetes > Hypocreales > Nectriaceae > Corinectria > Corinectria fuckeliana. The sequence goes on along the minus strand of WPDH01000109.1, from coordinate 117,519 downwards.
TGTATGATGTGCAACAACTTAGCCGACTGCAGCGGAATCAGCGTCCTCGGCTACTTAAAGTCGGCTTCGGGTATCAAGGTGCGTAGGAAGGATGAGAAGTTGAGTGAGTGGTTGTTATATTCGTGGTTTCGTACAGTTGAGACTCTGTACTGCCTGACTGTTTGCCCGAATCGTATGCTTCTAGAAGCATTCCATCGTTTCAATTCATGGCACTTGGCAGGCTGTTCTGGAACACGGCCAGAGGCGCTCATTGGCTGTCGACTTGCCTCATTAGGAAGGCGACCGCATATCTAGATTAGATTATCGAGCACCGCCACGGAAGCAGTCAGCATAGTTAGCTGCGTGCTTAAAACAGACGTCGCATCTTCATCATTAGTCTGGTGTCACTGGTCAGGAAATCAGGCAGTGCAACGAATCGATTAACAGGCTAGTCGAACGGCTAAAACAGTCTCTAAAAGATCATCTAATGATAATTTGTGCCATCTCCATGTGGAGATCTCTACAGATGCCCCCTTTAATGATGCTCAACAACCGAGGCGCCGGTGTTGTTGGCGTGGTCTTGGTCCGAGCCCGAAGCGTGCTTCTCGTGATCTGCGCCGCTGACCCAAGAACCGCTCTTGACGGGGTTGACGTTCTGGAGGTACATTTGGTCGATCTCCTCGAGGGTGCGGTCCTTGGACTCGATGACGAAGAAGAAGACGATGAACACGAGGGCGGCCAGACATCCTGCGAACACGAGACCGTAGAAGTAGTCGATGGCGTCGGTGATGAAGCGAGTGCTGGAATCAATGTCAGTAAGTGGAGGGCGGGGAGTTTGTCAGTCAGTGTTACTCACAAGAAGGAGATGAGGAAGTTCCAGAACCAGTTGGAGGCGGTGGCGAGGGCCATGCATCGACCACGGTACTGAGGAGGGTAGAGCTCGGCAACGACGGCCCAGATGAGAGGTCCCCAGGTGGTGGCGAAGGCAGCGATGGAGAGGCAGGAAAAGGTGATGAGGACGGCTCCGGCCGTGGGCGAGTTCATGGGGTTCTCGTGGTCGAGGGCGTAGTGTCCAACAAAGGCGTAGACGAGGAAGCACATCATCATCCACAGGCCACCGACAATCAGGGCCTTGCGGCGGCCACACTTCTGAACGACGACCAGGCCGGCAAAGGTACAGGCGCAGTTGACGGATCCGAGAATGATCTGCGTGACGTAGCTGTTGCTGATTCCAGTGGACGTGAAGGCCGTGGTGCCGTAGTAAAAGAAGTAGTTGATACCCGTCAGCTGCTGTCCGGCCTGCAAGACCATGCCGAGAACGGTGCGGTAGAGCATGCGGGGCCCGGTGAAGATCTCGTGCCAGTGGGTGTCGGCGGCGCCCTTCTCCTCGTTCTGCTGGGTGCGGATCTCGTCGATCTGCTTGGAGACGCTGTAGTCGTCGGGGGGGACGCCGGCCAGGCGAGCGATGGTGTTGCGGGCTTCGTCTTCACGGCCCACGCGGTAGGCGTACCGGGGGCTCTCGGGGAGGAAGAGGATGCCTCCGCCGAGGATCAGGGCCCAGAGGAAGGACAGGCCGTTGGGGATCCTCCAGGACGAGCTGTCGGAGTTGGTCTCGGTTCCCCAGTTGACCATCTCGGCGGTCCAGATGCCCAGGGTGATGAACAGCTGGTACATGGAGACCAGCACGCCGCGGATGATGGCGGGGGCGCTCTCGGACTGGTACATGGGGACGACGACGGACAGGGCGCCGATGCCGAGACCCGTGACCAGGCGGCCGACGGCGAACTGGGCCCATGTGTCGTCGGAGGAGATCTCGATGATGGTGCCGATGCAGGTGAAGAGGGCCGACGACGAGATGGTGAGGCGGCGGCCGACGACGTCGGCCATCTTGCCTGAAATCAGGGATCCGATCAGGCAGCCGATGCAGAGGAGGCCGACAATGGAGCCCTGGCGAGCTGCGCTAAAGGTGAAAGACCCGTCCTTCTGCTCCTCGCCGAAGCGTCGGGCATAGTCGTCCATGAGAAAGAAGCCGGAAATCTGACCACTGCAGTGAGGTGAGGTTAGCAACGGGGGTCCGGACGGTGTAAGTCGAGGGACTCTTTTGGGGGACTTGCCTGACATAGCCGAACATGAACCCGCCAATGCTGGCGACAATGCCCAGGAAGCAGGCCAGAAAGGTAATCTTCTGGTGGGCAACCTCGCGGGGCTGAGGTGTGGGTTCCACATCCCCCTTCCCTTTGTGGAAGAAATTCTTCATGGTTGCGGTAATGATGAACAAGACAAGACTTGGTTGTCTCTAGATGATTGATTGGAGTCGAGGTGAGTTGAGGTGAGTTGAGTGTGAATAGTGTTTGTCACTGAATCTCCAAGTGCGATGGTAGTCCAAATCTCCAGCTTACAGAGAGCGAAGGAGATCCCTTTTCAATGCCCTTCAATCTTCCTCCACGGGGGGGGGGGGGCCGCTACGGGAGATCCACCTCCGCCTTAGCACGAGACCAGAATCAGGGGACAATCCGGCAATGGGGTGCAGAAGGCATAACTGGGTCTATCATGAGATTTCCCAAGTTTTCCAGCGAGCAGAGCAAATTGCCCGAAGAATGCTTGCTGCCGGCGACGCCGGTGAGGCCGAGGGCGGAGCTTTTGACGTCAGTGGGAGATTTTCGGTCGGGCCTATTAAGGCTCTTCGCGGGACCCTTGGTGTCGACGTCACGGGGGGGAAGGCTTCTCAATCGCGTCGGTCCTGGCTCTGCACGAAAAGGAGACGGCAGCCATCGTGGCGGCCGTTGTCTCCGGTGCTCCCTGCGGGCTTCGACGCTCAATCGCCGTCCACAACGGCCTCCCTCTGCGCTTGGGAGGGGGTTCCGGGCGCCCAAGACGGGAGTTGGAGGCAGGAATGCCAGAAACGTCCAATGCAGATCCAGAACAACGGCACTTGGGTGAAGATAGGCTCCGTCAGGGGTCCCGAAAACGGGTCATAGCATCCAGATTTACCTGTTTTTAGACGTTAGATCATGACTAGCGGTGGCGAGATTGAGGCTCAACCGCCAATGGCGCGTCCGGGCTCCTCCGGAAGCCAAACCCATCTCATCCCGCAAGAAACATGCAAACGATAAGCACGAGACATGTCTAAACGCAGCGAAGCTAATCGATATCCCCCAAACCTTGGCCTTTTGACCGTCGATTCCTCGCTCACGTTCCGTCGCCTGTGTCCTGTCCCTCTCTCCCTCCCTCTCCCTCTCTCGCTCATTGCAGTAGCCCTTGTCTTCACCACTCAACCGCTGACCGAGGACAGTCGTTTTTCGACGAGAAATCACCGAGATTCGGCCCGACCGCACGTCGCCGCAAAGTCCGATGGAGAACCCACTTTTGATGCGGATATACTGTGCAATCTAGTGGTTCTAGTAGGAGCCTCACGCTTCCACTGATGCGCAAGGCCCTTCACCTCAGCTGGTCGGCGTCCGCCCTGGACGGCCTGGTGACCACGGCGAGTCGGCCACATTCCTCGGTCCTTCCATCAGACCCTTTCCTTCCAATGCAGCGTGGCAGGGCAGATGAGATCAATCCCACGGGAAGGGCCGGGCGCTCCCGGGAATAACGGCAGCACGCTCCTCCGCTCCGCGCCCGGGCTGGCCTATTTGCACGTTCAAACCCTTGCGCCTTGGGTATCTCGCACGCAACGCAGTGGCATGAGGGAACCGCCGAGTGATGCCGCGAGTGATGCCGCCGACCGGGCATGGGCACTACGTGGACACTGTCTCCACCGGTCCTTGGGCCATTGTTCGAAGCCATACGGAGTACGCACCCCGAATATGGGGGCCCCCGCCTCCCATGAAAGCAATGTGCGTTACCCCGTAATATCGACGGGATAAATCGCTCAGGCTGGGTCTGGAGAAGAATATTGGAGAAGCACAATAATGACGAACGCAAGCATCATGTCAGTTCTCAACTGCCCGTGCGATACATACGGAGAAGTAGTCTGGGGTCGACTATGTCATCGGAGTATAGGGTGTTGCGTCCAGAGAATCGGCTTCTTTCTACTCCAGCAAGTTCCGACGCTGGGTTCGAGCGACTATCCTCTGCATCCACGGCGGTTTCGTACCCGTCACCGTCACCTTGGGCGTAGACTGGAGAATCCTTGAGATAAAGACTCCTACCGTATGTAGTGCCAAGCGCTTCAACGTCCCTATTGAATCCCCCAAAACCCCCCGGAGGCTGGAAAAGCTCCCCTGAACCGTTCGTAACTAGCCTTGGAGTACAGGGATATCGGGACTCTGTGGGGTCGATCCCTTAGTCGTGCCAACTTCCATAACTCTGTTCTCGTGTTGTGCCAAGTATGCATTGGGTTCTACGGTATGCCGCAATCTATCCCGGCCTCACACGGCCCTAGGTTTATAACCAAAAGCCCTTACGAGAAGGCCTGGTATAGGGTGGTAGGGTCAACTAGCGGGCTTTAGAGCTACGACCTGGTCGGCCTTCCTCCGACCCTAAGGACAGCAACTGTTTATGGCTTCTAGTCAGTATGGCTGTTGGCTGGGTAGCTATGCATCGCGTTTCCATACCATCACCTATCTAGTCACAAGCTAATCTGACTTTTTGTGGGCCAGTTCGACGACTACTATCTACATTCTAGATTGGGCCTCAACCGGACGTGTTGGTAGCCACTGAGAATTGATGACATCTGTTAATAAAAAACAAACTGCAAACTGATTGATCAAACCCCTTTTCCCTTAACTAGGTATATTTTTGACTAAAGTTCGACGGAGGATACGGTACAACTACGACTCCCTCACGAAAATCATTTATCAGTTACACTAGCTGCAATCCCAAGCAACACCTGCATATCCGAGGTCGAGAATCGTGCCGCCGTTGTCAGGGGATACCTGATTGAGCACACGGGTTTCGGCTGTAGTGAGATGGCTATCACTGAGCAGTCGGCAAGTACAGAGCATAGAGTAGATGATCTGATGTGTAGATCCCCTCGGGTTCGCTAATGCCTAGAGAAACCTTGCTAGGCACTAGTAGAACTGGGGGCTGGTATGCAACCTAGGTAAGCAGGAAGCCGAGCTTTCTTGATCCGGCGGAATGTGAGCTGTTGCAACTGAGTCATGGAACCCCACACTCGGGTCTCGCCTGTCTCGAACGGAACCGTACATGGTATTGTTCTTGTTGCAACTAGACTATCCCTTTAATCGCCGTCCTAAGTTACAACACAATTTAGGCGCGCATGTTAGTCCGAAAAGAAACGTGAAAATGCGCCTTACTGGGCAGTTCAAAGTTTGTTAAACGACCTCTGCACCAATTCCTCACCGCATTGTCGCCTATAAGGTTTGCAGGCCCATGCTGGTAAAATGCCAAGCAAGCGACATAGTATGAAATCCCACGTGTAGCATTGCTACACGTGACAGAAAGCCTGCAGGACTAATCGAATTGAGAAAAGCAACGTTGCATAGTCTACCTGCAGCTTGCATTTCTCATGATATCCAACTTGACTACTTTCTGCCGATGTTGCAGTTGTCTAGATACAACCGATAGCGAGCGACGCGCCGAAGTGAAAGCCCGAGTCTCTGAGCAAGATCCTGATGGGAAGAGAACATGGGGGTTGATGCTTGTTATCTGCGCTATCATGCTGCTGTTCAACCATCAAAGCTCCACTGTAGTTCAGTTCTTTAATAGATTTGCTGGAGGTGCCTTGTTCTCTATTCCTAGCGGCACTATAGGCGACATTTCCCCCAGGACGGGACTCCCCCAGGAGCGAGGTTCAAATAGCGACGGTTCTCATGTCTTTAGCACCCTTCAAGGGGCCGTCATTGGCCCCTTGATTGGTAAGTTCATCGTACTACCTCGAGTGGAGATGGACACAACATACTGATCTATCATCATATGGGCTGCCATCATTATGCAAGCCAACGTGTTCCACGCAGAGACATTTCATCCCATCATGTTACGGAATAAAACCTGGAAGCTACGTAACGAATTAGAACACGACAGGTCCTGGTCAACGACTGAGAGAACCGACGACTTGGAGACAATTTTCGCCTTCACGTCCCTTCCAACTCCTCTTTCTTGAGCCCATGTTCATTTGGTAGGTCCTCTACTCGGCCGTCTTGATTGTAATCTTAGACTTGTTTCTTTACACCCCCCCTTAGATATTTCGCTCAAATCACGACGTGGAATTGTAGCGATGCCGCCTTACAGGCTTGAATACATATGGATGCCTACTGCAGTGTGAACGACCACCATCTGTGTCTGCATCCTTCAACACTGGCTCAAGAGTTGTGAGAAAGAGACATGTGAGCTTAGAGCCCGTCACTTACCACCTATCGCATTTCGGGATCATCTAGATCATCGTCACCGCCCTAGATCATTAGCATCGCAGCCTTAGGACCTCGTATTGGATTTAATAACTATGCTATACCCTATAGGTGGCCTAACCTTATAACGATGATTATAATCCTAGCCTTATAGATCATAAAGGTAATAGAATTATTCACTCCTATTACGGATTTCCTAGAGCCCAGAATTGATGTAGTTAGACCCTCAATCCGTCCCTCTTTTAGCCAGGAAATCAAGAGCTTTTCAACCTTCAATTTCACACTCAGATTGCAACACCACCCGCTTTGCAAGATGTTGCGATTACGAACCAAACCCGACGAAGCGATCAATAAGCCACGATAACGTATTCCTTGTGTTTGCAGTTAGGGCCTGGAGCCTGTCCTAGCTGGCATCCGTGACGCGTCGTTGAAGCTCAACTTAGGCTGACCGCAGATAACGACAGAAAAGTCTTGGCATATTCTCTTAAAAGGTTATAAACTACATTGGTTGTAGGGGATTATGTTCGATCACCACTAGACCCTTCACTGACTAAAGACTGTGAAGCGCAATCTCCTCCGAAGCCATGGCTCCGACTATCAGAGAACATGGTGCAAAGCGTACCGAGTCCCATCTAAGTCCATGGCCATTCTTCACCCCTGTCATCTGTGGAGCTCAGGGTGCGGGAGGAAGCAAGAAGACTTATACGGGTCACTTTCACCAATGGATCTCGCGATCAAGGTTATGCTCCCATCGCTTGAACTGCGTCAATATTGATCCAACACAATATTCAGATTGGGTAGATACAGGTAGGCATAGCTGTTCATTAGCGGAAAGTATCCTAGTAGGGACGGCTGTTTCTGTGCGCTTGAGTGATCCCCGAGCAGTGAATGCCATTCGACATTTTCGAGACGAAGACACTACTCTCAAAATATGGATCGACATTGTCTGTGTTAAGCAAGCGGATATACCAAAGATTTCGCATTTCCAACTGCAGCAAAGGCAATGCGCACTACGCTGATGTAAAGTGCCAAGCTGGCTAAATGCTCAATGCGGTAGGAGAGATCACAGCAAGTCCGTTTGACGAGCCATCTAACCTTTGGCTGAGGTAGTGCGCATTTAGTTTGGAGAAGGAAAACCTGGCAAAGAAGCATTCTGCGTGTTCGCAAAATCTACAACTTCAAGTACTGACACTATCTGGGTGAAGATGATTTTCTATGTTCTCAAACGGGCTTGCTCACAAACCTGTGGTTCACCAATGCTTGGATCATCCAAGAGGCACATCTATCCCGCTAAACCTTAGTGCACTATTAGGGGAGATGGTTGTTTCGGAGTAGTTGGTTATGGATTCCGGAGACAAATTCTTTGCTCCGTCGGGCTTCCCGACGAGCTGATTTAGCTGAATCATAGTCAGCCAGCTGGACAAGTCTTTACAGACTTCACTCGCGGCGAGTCAAAACTCATAGCTCCGTTTTGATCCTATCAACCACCTGCTTGGACCAGGAAACACATGGCGAAGAGCTGTAAGCACGAAGAATGGTGTTTTTTCTTCCCAAATACCTTACTGGGCGGTCGGCGGGGACGGTGGTTTGAAATAGGCACGACCACTCTCGATACACCCTTCGACCTTCGGGTTGCGGGCTAAAGAAGTCCTGACATAGAATTGCCACAAGCATCAGAGCCCTCTGCTCTTTAGGTCTGGGGTAAAATATTTCCATATCAAACATTTCTCTACTGACTTCATTTCTTCATACAGCAAGTCATAGACAAGACGAGATGAAATCTCGTCTGTATTCGAAAGTTCTTTGACTGTTTTGCTGCAGCCCGTTTCCGCATCATCATGAGCGTTCAGGAAGACCCCAAAAGGCTGAGTATGGAATACCTCGCCCATCCACAGTCCTACCGGACATACTTCATGTGCGAGAAGCTCAAAGCCTCAATCTTGGTTCCTGCCAGTGGTTCTCGAGCTACATGTTATGAAACGGGAGATACTTCTACGTGTCTTGATCCATGCTTCTTTGTGGCCTTGTATGGTGTATTTGGTCCTTGCCCGTGGATGGCGAAAGAAGGAGGTTTCTGTCGCACTTCCAGCTGTGACATAGGCAAGCATGCACTTCGCTAATGCGTGATGCTAAGCGGGCTGATAGCTGAATGTGGCAGATTCAATCGCGTTGCTGGCTGCCAGACTGTACCTACACGGCCCGTGCAAGGAGAAGATGAGACTATGCAGCACAAATTCTGACTAGTTGGCAAATTGTATGTGACTGTTGCAATGACTGAAGAATATAATGAGGTAGCGGGAGATCAACAGTTCTTGACTTAGTTCAGATGAAATGAATCCATGTCAGAGTTAAGTTACGTAGAAGAAATGGACGTCGATCAACAAAAACTCCTAGATACTTCCCGTCGCCTGTCAACGCTATCCAATGCATCAGCACTTAGGTAATACTCAAAAACCCATTTAAGGAGTTACTAACATCACTTTAAATTGAGGTTAAATCCCCGTCTTATTTGTCGTTCTAATCCCGCCACAACCAATGCATCTTTCACGGCAGATGCGGGGATGGGCCGGCACGAGGTGATTTGGAGTGGATTTCAACGGCAAAAAAAGCCGAGAACTTGGGTCGTATCGACCATAGCAGGGATGTTCTGTGGACGGACGGTCCCATGGCCAACGCGTCCTACTGCGTGATGGTGCGGTGCCTTTCAATGTTATCTTGATCACCTTGGACACCATCGGTGCCGATATCCGCCCACCTTCCGAAAATGGACGCGGAAACCGGAGGGCGATAGCTTCACTCGCCCAGATCAAGACGGTATAGGCACTTTTGATCGTTGAGATGGAGCGTCGAGTGTATCATCGGAAGAATTTATCTACCTGCAGATCACACGATGAACATGCAGCGCGTGTGAGATGAATTGAAATGCCGATAGCGTGATTATGCTTACAGCTAAGGGTCGAGCATCAAGACGTAAATCATTAGTATTAAGATGTTTCCAATATATGAGAACGCTCGGAACGGTTTCAAAACAATAAATAGTTCTCGCCGTCAGCCCTATAGCACATGCCAAGACGGCAATGGAGCATTTCAACGTCTTGGCTCTGTGCTTACGCGGCACGTACGATTTGGCAGCTTGGCAGGGCTTCGTCGCAGGCTTCCCAATTTGGGTTACAGGCCGGGGTTAGTCCAGATAGTAGACGGAGGACGATTTCTACATCTCGGCTTGGTAGTGCCGATCTATCCAACACGCCAAGCAATTGAGAGTTACTTTGTAGAAGGCTAGAACATAACTTAATTGTCTTATCTTAGGTAGCTAGATCACTATCGTTCAAGGCGAACAGCGATGTTACCCCTGTTTGCTGGTCACGGAGGCTCTATCTGCTGATTTGGGTTGATTCATGGCTGGAGGGGTAATGAAACTCCGTTGCCATCATTACTAGACAACCATCAACCTGTCTGAGACAACCTCCCATACTTACACTATCATAAGTTCCTTGACCTCCACCTTCTTAAAATGGACGAATAGCACCATCGATAGATAATGCACACCATTCGCGGATGCTATGCTAGTCGGGGATACTATCCTAGAAGGGAGGTCTGAACGAGAACATCTTCGAAGCAGTCAAGTCCGTACGTGGTTCAACGGAGCGAGGTCGATAGAGTCCAGGCCTTTTTTTAACAAGGACAATAAGAAGGCGTCCTAGGTATAAATAAAAGGCCCCCCTATAAGTTTTCATTGTCATCTTCATCCCCATCAGTAACCAACCAGACCAGTCCTCTCTCATAACTCCAAGTTCAAGTTTCCGTCAAAATGAAGGCCTTCGGTATCATTGCAACCCTTCTCTGCGCTAGTGGCTCTCTCGCAGCCCCGGGCACAGAGGCACGACGTGCTCGCCGCGCTGAGAAGATCGCTGCTCGCGCTTCCGGAAACAGGAGCTCCAACCTCAGGTTTCCTGCCGTCGACACGGATGGAACCCTGGACCAGTTGACCAACAACTCTTATGTCGATTATTCAACCAACTGGGCCGGCGCCGTCCTTGAAGGCACCGGGTTCAACTCGGTCACCGGCACCGTGGTTGTTCCCAAGCCTACCATTCCCAGCGGCGGTAGCACCTCGACCACCTATTATGCTTCTGCATGGGTTGGTATTGACGGCGATAGCTGTCAGAATGCCATTCTTCAAACCGGTATCGACGTTGGCATTCAGGGCAGTACCTACACCTACGATGCGTGGTACGAGTGGTATCCTGACTGTAAGTACTGCACTTGACATACAAAGGGGCAGCTCTGACTCGATATTTCCCAGACTCTTACACATTCACTGGTTTCTCCATTTCTGCTGGCGATTCCATCAAGATGACCGTCAAGGCGACCTCAAAGACCTCCGGAACAGCCACTATCCAGAACTTGACCACTGGGAAATCCACTAGCCACACCTTCAGCAGCCAGACCTACAGTCTCTGCGAGACCGACGCCGAGTGGATTGTCGAGGACTTTCAGTCCGGGAGCAGCCTTGTTCCCTTTGCCGACTTCGGCGAGTTCCTCTTTACTGGCGCCAGTGCCACCACGACCAGCGGCAGCACCCTCGGTGTTTCCGGAGCGACCATCATCGACATTCGCCAGAGCAACAAGGTCCTGACTGACTGTGGAACTACCGGAAGCGATGAGGTCTACTGCGACTACACTTCCTAGGCGCCGTGGTCACTTGAGCGAGAGTTTGGGCGGACATCAGCACTTTAGGGGTACAGCAGCAGCTTCTGGGCTTCAATGGGTTACGATTTGACAACGACGGATACGAATGGATATTTACGCCGAAATTTCTTTTTCTTGGACAGTCTTGTTATGCGAAGGATTTTAAATCATTGTGTATATACTGCAAATGCGCTTGTGAACCACAGGAACTGCGGACCTTCGAGTGGTGACACAGAATAAGTGATATACCCATGATCAGAAGTCTCAACGACAGTCGATGAGTCTCACTACGGCCCTCTGTAATTCCGTCATCAACACGGCTTCGGAGCAAGTACACCACACACACCGTACAGGCATGTGTTGTTAGATGATGCTCTATTCAAACATTTAAATACGCGAATTCCAGGCTCGCTCTACCATCACAATCTCTTACGGCATGCAAGATTTTGAAATTGAAAAGGCCATCATCGCAACTCATTCAGAGGTTGAGAGTAACATGAAGGTCACATTGACCTAACCCAGCGCCTTTTATAGCCTGCGGCAACTCGTCTTAGCCTAGACTGTCTAATGTGAATAGAGCCTCGCCGATATTCTCGATCTCTACAGTTCCAATACATGTGTAGGTCAGCCATTCGATGCTTGGTCTGCAACATCAACTCCTTCAGAAACCTACGCCACTCTCAATCGTGGCCAGTGTCCTCTATCGGCAACGTTAGCAGCTGTTGGAAATGACTGGACAAATTCAATTTCTGTTTACGATATCATTCTGCTCAAATGAGTCAACGTGGATACAAAAACAAACTCGAAGAGCGACAGACTGGAAACTAACTAGTTCATGTGCCCGGACGGCTAATCGGTATCGTTGACGTAAACTGTCTAGACGTGCCGGTTTCTTTCCCTTCGTAATGGGTCACTTTCTAGGTCATAGAAGTGGTTGGGTTGGTGTGCAACACTTGGAACTGTCCCTCCACCTAGATCACAGACCATCATGGTGGCCCCTTTCTAGACAGCCATCCATTTGTTAGATATGACTGAAAGCTGCAACTTAATCATGTCTTTTAACTGGTTGACCTTGCTAGAGTAGATCTAAGACGTTGTAAGTTTGAGCTCGACCTTAGTGCAAGATGAGTTGCTGTCTCTGGTTCGGGGATGATTCAAACGCGTTCGCCACGTTGGGAGCGAACCCTGTATCTAGTGCCGCATTTTTCATGTCTTCAAATTTCTCGGCTATTACGCTCTGGCACATCTCATTCATACCCCGGAGGTATGCGCGACGATGTTCTTTGCCGCCCGACCACGGGGCAGCTTCATTCATATTACAGCCTTTAGTTTCTCGGATGTGAGTTGTCGTGGAGAGGAATTATCGCGCAACAGCTTCGTCCAAGTGTTGGTTTTCGTTTTCATGCCGGGCTCGACTTGGTATCCCACGCATCCTTGTCGCGATTGTCGTACTCGGAAGCGAGGGCGACTGAAAAAGGCGCTGATCTGCTGATAGTCCGACGTGAACTGCCCCGCGAACCCAGACTATTCAATGCAGTAGGCCTTGGCGACTCGAGCTATGAAGAGTGTTGCACCGTCTGCGCTCCAACTTGCCCGAATTAATTACGGAAGGGTCGGAACAATCCGCAAAGGTCACGCCCGACTACGCGGCGTCGTACGTATCGGTGAAGACGTCCCCTTGCCAGCCCGCTTTTGGCAGTAACGGAGCGTTCCCTAATTCTGTCGATCGCATCTCAATTGGCGTCTCAAGTTTAGTGTTCGCCGGTGAGCCTCAAATGTCACCCCCAGCTTTGTTCCACCAATAAACGGCTCGTGCTGCGGGTGTTTGTTGAAGCGCTGCATCATGACTGGAGGGAGATGGGACGAACCATTCGATTTGGGATCTACCTAGCCACCCTGGTTACACTCTATTCCCTAGTCTTGCATAAATAGTCGCTCAAGACACGGGGGTAACGAAGCCGCAATCTTAATTAGGGATTTCATTAGGGTTGGGTTTAGAAGTCAATCGCATCCGTCTTATTCGCAAAGGCAAACAAACTGGGATCGTAAAATATGTTACATATGTTGAAATTAGCAGGAACAATATTTGCGACAAATTCCTCCATTGACTTTACGTAGCTTCCACAAGCAATGACAAGGTCAGGCAGGATGGATGGGTTGCACGCGTCCAACAGAGATACTGAAAACAAGTAACAACCCGGTTCACGCTGCGGCTTTGTAGCTAAAAATGACAGTTTTACTGGAACCGACGCACGTAAACAGCCAACCCTCCCTCCGGCTGGCGTTGGTCCGGTGAATCGCAAAATCCCCCGTACGTAGTAACCAGCCAAGTCTCCGCAAACGCCACTGCACCCCTGACATGATTGAACTGGACCGTGTTCTTCCACAACTCGGATCCATGAGGCCTCCCCCTGTTTCAAGGCAAATTAGGTGGAGTCTTCAGTGTTTGGTCCATTCACCCTGCCTTAGAGCCCGAGATACCCACAGGCTGGTCTTCACATGAGTGGCAGCATTTGCGGTGGGCTTATACCCCAGCAAGAGTCTCCCTGAAACTGCTTAATAAAAAGCCTAAATGTAGAAGAGATAAACGTGCTTGGGTAGCATCAGCTATTAAACTGCGACGACCTACGCAAGCTCGTTCCATCCTCAGTCTCCTCAGCCCTCTCCTCAGACCAGTCCCGGATTCCCCAGGTTGCCATTATGAAGTCTATTAATTCCCTCGTCTTGCTGTCCGCCAGCGCTACCGCTGCCGCGGTGGCCAACACGTCCTACGCCCGCTTGTTGACCGACTCTGTGGTCCGTCGTGGCGTTGACGCTTCGTTCCACTACAGCCAGGCTACCTTTTATACTGGCCTGGAGAACGTCTACGAATTCACGAGCAACAAGACATATTACGACTTCTACCGTGCCCAGATCGACGCCCTGGTGTCCGCTGATGGCTCGATTACAGGCTACAACTACACCAAGCACTCGCTGGATAACTACCGACTCGGTAACAACATCCTCTGGTGGTACGAGCAGACTGCAGAGGAGAAGTTCAAGATCGCTGCCGGAGACATCAAGAATCTCCTTGACTCGCATCCCCGGACGCCCACTGGTGGATTCTGGCACCGTGATCCTACGTACCCCAACCAGATGTGGCTCGATGGTATCTACATGGCGGATACCTTCTACGCCAAGTACGTCTCGCTTTTCCAGGCCGACAACACGACTGCTTGGGACGACGTCGCGCTGCAGTTCGACAACATCTACAAGTGGACTCACAAGTCCAACAACCTGTTGGTGCACGGGTACGATGAGAGCAAGGTGGCTGTCTGGGCCGACCCTGAGACCGGAGCTGCGCCTCTCGTCTGGGCGCGCGCTGATGGCTGGTACTTCATGGCCTTGCTGGAAGTGATTGCCCTCTTCCCCAAGGACTCTGCTTCCCGCGCGCAGTTCTTGACGTACTTCAAAGCCCAAGCTGAGGGTCTGAAGAACTCCCAGGACGAGACTGGCGGCTGGTGGAACATCATGGACACGCAGTACGAGGACGTCGAAGGTAACTACATCGAGAGCAGTGCGAGCGCCATGTTTACCTATGGATTCCTCCAAGGCTTGAGCCAGGGCATTCTAGCCGAGGCGGATTACGCCGATGCTGCCAAGGCGGCTTACCAGAGCCTCCTCGACAAGTTCATCACCACTAACACCGATGGCACTATCAACTTTGAGGGCACCGTCGAAGTTGGAAGCCTGGGAAGCAATGCTACATTCGAGGTAAGTGGTCGAGCTAATACGACCTTTCCACTTGAGCGGATACTAACATGTTGCAGTACTACTCGAGCATTGGTGTCGTGCAGAATGACCTTCGAGGAATCGGACCGTTCCTCGGAGCCGCTGTGGAGTGGGAGTCGCGCTCAAACTAGACTAATCACGTTTATGTTGTACATATGTTCTCTTCAGGCCGGCTCGGCCATGTGGATTAATTTCTGTTTAGGCTATTAAAAGTACAAAATCCCTCACTTATGAGGTAGATGACCAATTCCTCGCTTTACCTAAGTGGAACATGCACCACGTAGTACATTTAGAAGATGTGTCTTACGAACACTGATGTGCTCGTATTGAAGAGTTCCTCGTAATTGAATTGTGCTCGAACTAGACGCTTTGCTATGTGACTAATAGTAAATAAGCCTGGCCGTCCGTTCCATTTCCCTCCACGCTCCAATTGGAGTACTTGCCACATTCCAGTGACTGCCGCTGAATGAAGCTCGAGAGGATGTCATGTGCAATATCTAGTTCTGTAATAGTGCGCGTGGTACCTCCCTACATGTCCCAGCCCCCTTCAGCCTTTCCACTCTTATCCCAATCTAAATCCCCCTTTTTCTTAAAGGCTCTAGCCATCAACCCTGTTATCCTTTCAGTAGCCTTGCTGTCGAGAAACTCCAAGACATGCTCAATCTTCTCTCCACTTCGGTCCATACTAAGCACCCACATGTACTCCCCATTAAGCTTCCACCCGTCCTCGTCGTTGTCATCCTTTACATGCTCGTGGAAAATCGTCTCGGAGTCCGCCCAGATTACCACCTGATTGAGCGAAGGGTTGGGCCATGTCTGTTTCATGCGCACGGGGAAGCTGCGCAAAACGCCCTTGAGGCGTGTGATATGGGCCGCGAAGCCTCCGAGGTCGAACGGCTGCGGCGGGCTCAGGGAGGCGGGGGCGAACTCGTGCTTGTAGTTCTCGCTCAGAATTGAGGAGAAGACCGTTGGGTCTAGTGTTGTGAATATTTGCATGTAAGCTGCTGCTGTTGCAACCAGTGTCTCGGACGTGGCTTGGGGTTGGGACTGCATCTTGTGGTTGTTTGGGTTGTGGTCGAAGCCTGGCGTATAGATCTCGGATGTTTTCGAAATTGACGTGAGTAGACATGCCAATGTGTTCCCGTGTTTGAGGTTCTTGATTTTGCCTTACGGTCCGTTTCCGGATTTAGGATATTAATGGCATTTAACTCCGGGTGTCGAGTAGTTCGTCAAGTCCAATCATCCATTGATCGGCCTTTGTATGTCATCCTTCAGTGGGGTTAAGTGTTGCAAGGTTAACAAGTTGGTATGTCTGACAAATCATTGGTGTGGAAGGCACTTAGACAGTTGTAACGAAGGATCAAAGTATATGTACAAGTGCAGCTGCACGTGCTTAGTGTGTAGTTATTATAAGATGAGAGTTAGTCTATTGGTTATATTAAATCCGGACAATTAGGGAGTCTAGGAAATGGATGGTGGAGCATAGGGGGTAAAAGTAGCTTGATCAAATTCATTTGACGTTGAATTGAATAAAGCCGGGAATCTGATGAGCATCAGATTGCATTAGACGGACCAGAGTACATAATTAGATATCTAGGCTCAGGGTCTCACCGGTGTAGGGGAAGATGATCATACGTGCAGACAAAAGTTAAGAAAATTCAAAGGATGATTACAGTCTGCGGATAGTTCTCTGAATTGGCAAAAAATGTAGATGAAAGCGATATTCCTCTTCCATCAGCTCAAGAATTGATAGGTGTCACTGATAAAAGGGGTCCTCATCCATCCTACTTCAGACACGAGGTGAAGTCCTTCAGACCAGCATCCGGGACTTTCG
Source organism: Corinectria fuckeliana (assembly GCA_019137255.1). Classification (NCBI taxonomy): domain Eukaryota; kingdom Fungi; phylum Ascomycota; class Sordariomycetes; order Hypocreales; family Nectriaceae; genus Corinectria; species Corinectria fuckeliana. Next base: position 100,932 of record WPDH01000109.1, on the reverse strand, counting down.
TCTTGGGCAGACACAGCTCAATATGCTCTCCCTTCAGCTCATCGAAGACGAGTGAGTATTCTCGCTATATTGCATTTAGCGTAATGTTAAACGGAGAAAACTCTGATCGCGAAGTGGAGACGAGGAAATGATGAACAGAAAATCAAGAACATACCTTGGCAATGTGGATGAAGTCGTTGTAAATACAATCGGCCTTCATTTTCTGTCGAACAAGATCTGTAACGCCCCCCAGAAGGGCTACCACAGTCGTGACCTTGCTGTCCCAGGTCAACAAAGCCGAGACCAACTTGCCGTCCACCCTCGTGGACTCCGTGCTTCCGTATGGGTCTAGACGATATCCTGGTGAGAAATTTCTTCGAATTTCAGATGGGATGACGGATGTTTACTTTGCATCTTCTTTCCGACAACCATGTTTCTCCACCAAGCAAGCCCCACAGCCTTGTCGAAGAGAACTGTTGGGAAAACGCTGTAGGGGGTAATGACATCGTGGTACTGGTCCTTCTGGCTGGCCACGGACTGGATGCCGGCAGGAGAGATGTAGCCGATGATGGTGTCTGTCTTTGGATCGGTCGAGTTGTTGATGGACGCATACATGCCGGGAACCTTGGTCACAACGGAGTTGCAGGTCCGAACGCGCTCGCCGTTCTTGAAAAGACGGCTGAGAGCCATTGCGTGAGGGAAAAGGGTCTTCAACCTGGGAAGTAGAAACTTACCTGATGATGTCGACGTCGTAGTATGGCAGCTCGAGCATGTTCCAGATTTCGTGGCTAGAGAACCAAAAGCCTCCAGACAGTATTGAGTTAGCAACCCGGCTTTTTGGAGAAAATGAGGCTCGGGATTGGTTAACTCACCCTTCCGAACCGTGATGGGGCCAACGCCACCCAGGTGGTACTCGGTGCTCTCCAGCTTCGGACGCTTGTACTCCCAGAGCTTGTTCTTCTCCTTCTTGGACAAGTCACCGAAGAATTGCAAAAAGTACGTCAGCAGCTCGCCTTCATAAGGGTCGTCGAGGTACGTTTTGGTCTGGCACTTGTAGCTCTGCTTCGGGTCGTGGATGGGCAAAGTCTGGTCTGCCATTTCGGTAACGGCGCAGACCTTGCCGTCGCCAATGTGGAAAATGTGCGCTGCAGTCGAGGCGACGTAATCAAGCCAACTCTGCCAGCCATTGGCAATCTTGGTAAACTTCGACTGGTGATGGCTGTTAAGGGCCTCGATGCAGCCGTACACGGCCCATATAAGTTCACTTCGCGGGTTGTCAGTCTTTTGTGTCTGGAATATCTATCGGCAAACTGGTTCTTACCCATTGTCCAGTCCGGGGACCAAGTTGTTCCAACCGTCGTTTGGCTTGATGGCTTGCTTGTCAGTCAAGATCCAAGGCAAAAAGCCACCGAATCCGGGATAGGTCTCGTTGAATTGAAGGTACGTCTTCAACTTGGCCTCCATAATGGAGGCGGCAAAGCTGGGCGCGGCTTTGAGATCATGGGGAGTCAGGAAGCGGGCTGCCTCCCGGGACCCGGCAATGGCCTGGGCATAGAGGGCGATCTGGAGTGCCTAGTGGTGATTTATATCAGCAACGACGGACTTGACTGCGGGGGGGCTGCTGGCTATTCCGTGCAGGCTGACCTCTTTGCTGGCCGCACTGAAGGCGTGTTTCTTGGTGCGCTTGCCGGTGACCCAGTCGAGCTGCGTCCCATCGTACGACATGCCGTTCTTGGTGTTGTAGGCCACGTCGTTTTGATGGAACTTGCCCTCCCAGTACATCAGATCCCAAATGAAGTCATCGGGGCGGTCAAGCACATCCTGCTGGGACCAGTCAAGGCTAAAGCGGCACGATGGATTATGGCTACTCTTGTGGTCGGATCTCTCTTCGTTGGCGGGAAGGGCGCTGGTAACAGATGCCCAAGCCAGCGCCAAAGGCGAGATTGTCTTGCTAAACTTCATGATGAAGATGACGAGTGATGTGGAAGGATCTCAAAATGTGACCTTGAGGAATTGAGGGTTTCGTAATGCCCTTATATAGATTGTCAACTCGTGTCCATATTGAGTGTTCCCTAGTTTCCATTGAGAGCCACGCGAGATTATCTATTCCAAGGAATGCCAACCTCGTCCAAGTTCCTGAACTGGCTCCAACCCGAGTCTTCCCCAGGTCTTGAACCCCGCCACGTTGCGACTCTAACCCGTCTTCGACCGGGATCGTCGCGGGGAATAGGCGAAATGGCTGTCTAATTGCGGGGGACTTGGATCAGCAGAACGGGTGCGCCCTAGCCGAGGCCTTTTGGCCATTCTAGCCGCGAGGGAAGTATTTGACCGTCACAAATCCCCGCCTTCGACTCGAAGCAAGAAAACCTCTCGCCGTCCTTTTCTCCGACTCCTTTGGAAAAGATGGACCGCAGTCCCACCTCGGCCTCCTCGCCTCGTGAGCAGGCGGCCCTCCCGCCTCGCCAGCCGCCGACGAACAGGGCCTGTGACCGCTGTCGGCGCCGTAAGGCCAGGGTGAGTACGTCGGTGGCGCTCGTCGGGGAAACTAAATAGCTTGGGGGGCTTGGAAGTTGAAGCTGAACTGGAACTGGAACTGGAACTGACCATGAACGGGCAATAGTGCGACTTTGCGGACTCCGGCCGGCGCTGCACCAACTGTCGCGAAGCAGGCGAGCAATGCTCCTTCGACTTGCCCCTGGCTCGTCGTGGCCCCAAAGCGCGGAGACGAAACCCCGGGCCGGCTCCGCTCTCAGTTCCACCTCCACCTCCAGCCTCCGAACCTCCTCCGTCTGCCGGGGACAGTTCCGCCCTGTCCTTCTCCGGGCCCAGCCCCAACCCCACCGCGGAATTGGCCCTCGTCGACTCGTCCTCCTCGGCCACGGCGGCGTCGGCCCCATCCTCCTCGGTCCACTGGGAAGCCTCCCGGACCTTGAACGTCGATCCCGGCCTGTCGCCGCAGACGATCCGCAGCTCCGTGTCCGAGCAGCCCATCCCCCCCAGCAGCCAGTCGGCACTGCAGCGCTGGCACAGCCTGTCCCGGGCGCTGGCGTTCCTCACAGCCGGTCTCAACCAGCTTGTCGCGCGGTGCTTTGACCTGTTCTTCGAGTACCTCTATCCCCTCACGCCCTTGGTGCATGAGCCAAGTCTCCGGGATGCGTTGACCTTCTTTGCCACCCAGGCGGCATCGGGATACTCGCCAGCCAGCAACCCGGCAACCGGCGGCCGTCTGCTGGAGACGTGGCCTGATGCGACCTTCACCTTGATCACGGCCGTCTGCGCCGAGGCTGCGTTTCTGCTGCCCAAGGACTTGTTTCCCGAGGGGCAGTCCGTGGCTGACGTCTTCCTCAAAGCCTCTCGCGGCTGTCTCAACCACTATCTAGAGGCGGACCTTGAGAATCCCAACGCCAACTCCATTGCAATCCGATACTTCCACTCCAACTGCTTACATGCGGCTGGAAAGCCGAAATATTCATGGCACATCTTTGGCGAGGCGACCCGGCTTGCTCAGGTGATGCAGCTTCACGAGGAGACTTCCTTGGAAGGTCTGTTTCCAATAGAAGCCGAGTTGCGTCGGCGTGCATTCTGGATAATATTTATGGGAGACAAGAGCGCTAGTATCTTGAACAACCGGCCCATCACAATCCACCAGTTCTCGTTCGAGTCAGGCATCACTACTGCTTATCCAACCGGCATCGAGGATGAATCTTCGAGTGGCGTCTCGCCCGCGAGTGTTTCCTTGACATCCGAGACGACACAGAAGACGTTTATTGCCGGGTTCAACGCAAACTTACGCCTGTGGCAATCGGCCTCGGATCTGCTTCTCCAGATGAGGCTCATACAAGATCGAGAGCACCACGATTTAACCCTCCCAGGCCATCGAGCACTGCCCACGACCGACGACAAAAATCGCCTAGACGCGCTCTACATCCGGTTCATCACATGCCTCGATGATCTACCTCCATATCTACAATCATATACGTTCGCCGCCATTGCGGGGGCAGGGAAAGAAGCCACGCAACAGAACCAGTTCATTATACAGTGCGCGAACCTCCAGGTCTCGATGCACTGCTTGAGAATGGTCATCACGCAAAAGTTTGAGGAGCGCTCCTACTTCTCAGCAGGAGTCGAGCAAGCCGACCTGCGCAAGACGGAAATCGCCAGAGACATGCTCCGTGTGATCCACGAGGCTCCTTTCTGGTCACTACAGGTCAATGGGGAGCCGTACGTCGAGAAGATACGACTGATAGGAGCTAGTCTGCTAGAAATCATCCACCGGAACGGGACGTCGCCCATAGCTACTCGCGCTCGTAGCGACTTTACTGTTCTCCTTGATCTTCTCACGAGGCTGGACTCCAAGGCATCGGATGCCCTGAGAAACAACTCTGCATGGGTTGTTTGAGCTGGGTCGTTGTCTATATTTGTAAAACTATGATGTAACAATAACTTTTGAGGGTGATTAACAACTGAAGTATGATTCAGTGCTGTTGGCTCGACGAATCCAGTCAAGTGTTCAAAGAGACCGCGTGATTCAAAAGGAGTCGTGGTATTCGGGCTATAGGTTGATATTTCTACTCAGCCTATATATGACATGCCTATATTGACTTTTATTCTCCTTTTCTTATCCTTATCGACTACACTTATACTATTAGTGAAGGTACAGTAGTGAGGTATCAGGGCATTAAAATTGTGCTAAAGCAAACAAATTAGCAAGAAGGGTAGGTTCACAGCCCTAATAGATATACGGTACTGCCTGAATAATACGACTCAATTTTATTGTAACTCAACAACCCTATCTATACCAGAACTACTCATAATCGCCGTCAATAAATTAAACAGTCTTCTCCCTCGTAAACTCTTGCTCTTCCTTGACAATCTCAATCTTCTTCGCCATATCCTGCTTCTCCTCCTTCCCCTCGAAGAGATACGATAGCTCTTCCAGCGTGGGGCCCTGGGTCTCGACGAAGAAGAAGTAGACGACAAGGAAAATGAAGGCAACCCAAACACAGTAGTAGATGTAGAACTTCCAGCCAATGTTCTCGAGGCCGATGGGGTTGACGTAGCCACCGAAAATGGAGGATACCTGGATCGTGAGCAGCACGAAAGCCCACGTCTTGGCTCGCATCTGGTAGGTGACAATCTCCAGAGGGTAGGTGACGACCAGGTTTGTCCAGCCAAAGGTGTAGAACGCCTGGAAGAGGAAGATGCACGCAAGAACAACTCTTCCAGCCGCGATGGAACCTTTCTCTAGATATTGCTGGGCTGCAATGGTCCACATGATGAAGGTGACGAGAACTCCACCAGAACCAATAAGGAAGAAGGTGCGGCGCTTGAACCGGTCGACGAGGAGGGTCATTGTGATTGCGACAATGTATTGCCAGAGAGTCACCATGCCGTTGACGAGGGTGATGTCTTTCTCCGCCTCAATCCCGGTGTCTTTGAGAATCTGAGTAAGGTAGTTGGAAACAAGCAAGTTGCCAGAGCTCTGGCTGAACAGTGCCGTCGCAAAGCAGAGCGCAATTCTCTTCAGGTTGGGAATCGAGGAGAAGAAATCCTTCCAGGACATGTTCTCCTCGGCTTCCTTGGCAATGGCCTGCTGAATCTCGGCACACTCAAGTTCGACGAGCTCGGAGTTCGGGTCGCCTTCGCCGTGGAACTTGATGAGGATCTCTCGAGCCTTTTCGACTTTGCCCTTGGCGATCAACCAACGAGGCGATTCGGGGCAGAAGAAGATGAGGCTCAGCTGGTACGTGGAGGGGACGATCTGAATAAGAGTAGGCAGTCTCCACGACCACTGGCTGGGGATGCGATAGCAACCGTACGTGGCCCACGCACCAATGACATAGCCGAGCACGATGCTGGTGTTGTAGAAGGTCGTGACTTGCACCCGCTCCTTCGGGTGGGAAAGCTCGGTGACCAGGACAGGGGCGCCCATCTGGATCAGGGACGAGCCTATCCCGAGGACGATCTTGCCGCCAATGTACATGTTGAGCGAAGTCGCAAAGAACTGGACGAGAACGCCGGCCATGATGACTAGTGAGCCCAGGGCAGTCGGGACGCGGCGGCCGAGGAGGTCTCCGATCCAGCCTAGGAAGATGAAGGGGATGACACCGCCAATGGCATTCGAGGCGCCAAAGAACCCAAGCTTTGAACCGGAGGGATGGCCGAAACGCTCTTGCCAGGTCTCCAACACCTGCATCCCGTTCGTCATGGAGCTGCATAATGATTCTCGTCAGTCTTGAAATCAAAGATATTGCGGGAGGGGAGGAATCTACCCGTCGATTCCAAGAGCCATGCTGGCGAAAAGAGACGAGGTGAGCAGAAAATAGAGAAGCACTCCATTCTTCCTCTTCCAGAACGGAGGAACCGAGCTGAGGTCGATGGGGGACGCAATGCCCTCGACCGCGTGGGCGGCTTTGGGAGCCATGATTGAGCAAGTGTGGCAGCGAGATCGAGCTGGACTCTCCGGTAAATGGCGATGCTTTTCCAATGCACCGCGTCGAGAAAGACGAAACAGTGACTAGGATGCTGGCTGATACGAGAACGAGTTCTCGGAAGGCATCTCACTCCATTTATATACAGACGCATGCAACCTCGAGGCAGGGTCGTAAGACATGAGAACCGCAAAACTAGACTACGCCGAACAAGGTCAGACGACAAAGAACTTCCCCGTGGGGTTGTTTCTCAGGCCCGGGGTCGGCTGCGGCGAAACGGGGAAACGGGGAAACGCTAGGTTCTTCGTCACAGCTGACGGGAGGTCATCTAGCTCGAAGGGGAAATTCGATCGGGGAAATGGGAATCACCGTCGGGGAAACAATGAGTGATCGGCGACGCCACTGCTCAACTGATACGGGCTTCAATCATTCGTCCTCTAGACCTAGATATCTTGGCGACGAAGCTGAGAGGGGTAGTAGGGTATAAAGCTAGCAAGGGCTTGAGGAATGATTCAAGTAGCCGGGTTCACCGACAGGGTGACTCGTACTTTTTCGCTTCTCCATTTCCTCGCGGCTCTTCTTCTTACCCATCCGAGCATAGTCTGTCGTTGAAGCAAGTCCCAGTGCGATCATGCCGGGCACGACGTCGCTGCCCCGAGACTTTGAGCTGGGGTTCGCAACAGCGTCCTACCAGATTGAAGGCGCCGTTGCAGAAGAAGGACGCGGAAAGTCGATTTGGGACACCTTCTGTCACTTGGAGCCCACGCGGACAAAGGGCGCCAATGGCGATGTTGCTTGTGACCACTATCACCGCTTGGAGGAGGATTTGGATCTCTTGAAGACATACGGAGCCCAGACATACCGGTTCTCAGTCTCGTGGTCGCGGGTTGTCCCTCTTGGGGGGAGAGACGACCCGGTGAACGAAGCCGGAATTGCCTTTTACAACCGTCTCATCGACGGCTTGATTGCTCGCGGCATCACTCCCTGGGTGACGCTTTACCATTGGGACCTGCCGCAGGAACTTCATGACCGCTATGGAGGCTGGTTAGATGTGGAAGAGTCACAAAAGGACTTTGAGAGATATGCTCGAGTGTGCTACGAGCGATTCGGAGACCGTGTCAAGGACTGGATCACCCTTAACGAACCTTGGATTGTGTCTATTTTTGTGAGTCTCCCAGGGCTGACTCCTCATGAATAAATCCTTACCGAAACTCCCAGGGCTATGCAACGGGAGGCAATGCGCCAGGGAGAAGCAGTATCAACGAACAGTCCACCGAAGGAAACACGGCGACTGAGCCATGGATTGTTGGCAAAGCCCTGATCATGAGCCATGCTCGTGCAGTGGCTGCGTACAACGAAGACTTCCGCTCTTCTCAACAAGGCCGAATTGGCATTTCTCTTAATGGAGACTACTACGAGCCTTGGGATAGCGACGACCCGCGAGACAGTGAAGCCGCGGTTCGACGGATGGAGTTCCACGTCGGCTGGTTTGCGAACCCCCTCTTGTAGGTGCCCGTCGAGAGGGATATTTTATGTCGACTCGTTACTGACTGCAGACCAGCTTAAGGCAAGACTACCCCAAGTGCATGCGAGAACAGCTGGGCAGTAGACTCCCCGAGTTCACAGCCTCCGACATGGCCCTCTTACAAAGAGCCGAGTCTGACTTTTACGGCATGAACTACTACACCTCCCAGTTCGCTCGCCACCGCGAGCAGCCAGCCCCCGAGACCGACTTCATCGGAAACGTCGACGAGCTGCAAGAGAACAAGGAGGGTGAGGCGGTCGGCGAGGAAAGCGGGCTTCACTGGCTGAGGTCTTGCCCAGGGATGTTCCGCAAGCATTTGACGCGCATCTACAGCTTGTACGGCAAGCCGATATACATCACCGAGAACGGGTGTCCGTGCCCGGGCGAGGACAAGATGACGCGGGAGGAGTCTGTCAACGACGATTACCGGATTCGATATTTCGAGGATCATCTTGACGCCGTGGGGAAGTCGGTCACTGAGGACGGCGCTGTCATTAAAGGGTACTTTGCGTGGTCGCTAATGGACAACCTTGGTAAGCTCCTGTTCAAGCCTCTGTAGCTAGAGAAGCTGCTGCGCTAGGTTTTGTTCCATCTGCTAACTCGTGAGAAACTAGAATGGTCCGACGGCTACGGACCGAGATTCGGAGTAACATTCACAGACTACGACACTCTAGAGCGGACCCCGAAGAAGTCGGCTCTAACTCTCCGAAAGCTCGTGGAGACAAGGAAAGCGGTCTCTGCGTAGACATTGAGAATTTAAGTCTTTTATTAGCTTGTCCATTACTTGATGATGAGTGGTTTTCTTTTTCGTTTCTGGCTCGATGTGCATACTGAGGCGCCACATACCTAGAGGTTCCAAAGAGGATTCAAGGCTTGCATAGGATTAGCCAGACATTTGGTCACCTCTATTGTAAAGATAATACAGGAGCGATCATGAGGGTACTCTGAACCGTTCAGTACAAGTCTCGGGCTCAGTCGAAGTCCGGTCTTCTGTGAGTTCCAGCTGGCTATAAGGCTTTCAATCACCTACAACCCACGTAACCAGGGCATAATTGGCCATAGCTGAAGAACCAGCACTATCGCGCAATTCCTAGAAGGATTGTTTGCAGGTTTATTAATCCTTCAAGCATGCGTTCTACTGTCTTTGACATGTTCAGTTCTAGGGGAGCTTTCACGTTGAATTCATGCCTCTGCCTTTTCTCTCCAGATCCCGCATTTCACCAAATTACATCAGGCAATGGAGGCACATTAAGGCCGTCTCACCATCTTACCGCTGCTCACTCAAGGGCCAGCTGGAGGAGGGTTTCTACTCGCCGCAATGGTTTTATATCTTCGAGGCGTGGATACCACCTCGGGCACGAGAATCCGTCTACTTATATGTCTAGGGGGCGCCGTCCAGTAACACTGCTAGGTGAATGAGACTTGCATGTTCTGTACGAGGACACCGCCAAATGTATAAAGGAACATGGGCCTTCAGCGGCGACTGGAAAATCGGTGCAAAAGGGCCTTTTTATTACACAAATCACGTACACACACACAGTATCAAACATGTTTAGTTACATGTAGAAGTCGTAAGGGGGAAGTTGAAAGCTAGCATGCTGCGAGGCAGATCAGCGAACGTAAGACGGACAGGAGCCTACCCCAAGCCAGTCAAAGATGGTGTCTTTGTCAAACAAGTCGAAAATATTTGCCTACATTGAACTAATGGGAAAGGCATGGTTCAAGGCTCTGCACGTTTGAGGATGCGAAGCTCGGCGCCAACTTTGAGTCATTGTGGCATTATCATTATATGCTGCTATGTACGTTGCGGTATATTACTACACATTAAGTCCGAGCACGCAGATATCGCGTGCTAGGGGAGCCGCGGAGGCGTGGAAGGGAAAAGCATCAGGGCATCGCATCCGTTCTGTGACACGAACCCCAAGTTAGATGACGGGGATGTTGCGCTCGAGGTAGTCCTTCCACTCGGGCAGCTGGCGCTTGTAGGGGGTGTTGGAGGTCTGCTGGAGGTGCTCGATGGCGCTGGCCCACTTGACGAGCTCGGCCTCGGCGAAGGCGGTGTGCATGATGGCCAGGCCGAAGGGCATGCCGGACTCGGCGTGGATGCCGGCGGGCACGGTGATCATCGGGTACCCGGCCTGGGCGGCGATCTGCGGGGCCTGGGCGACGTCGGGAGGGACCAGGAGGCCGGAGAGCTTCTTGCCCTTGTGGGTGAGGGCGTCGTTGATGCCGTCGCGGCACGACGTCTGGCAGAAGTGGAGGGCCTGGAAGTACGTCTCGTCCTGGACGCCCTTGGTCTCGAGCGAGGCCAGGAAGCCGTCCTGGCCCGAGGTGAAGGCCGGGTGGCCCTTGCCGTCGGCGTAGGGGTAGCCGCCCTCGCTGCCGTCGTTGTCCTTGTTGAACTGGACGATGGCCTCGAGATCGCGCACCTCGGTGTTGGACACCTCGGACAGGTACGTCTTGATGTTGTTGTAGAAGTCGACCTTGACGTACGTGTACTCGGACTCGTTGGCGAAGCCGCGGGTGGCGCCGTAGTCCCAGTCCCAGCCGTCGGGGCTGACGAGCGTCTCGTAGTTGGTGATCTCGGTGCCGTTGACGATGGTGGCGCCGGCCGACTCGATGAGGTCGAGGAGCTCGAAGAGCTGGTGGAGCTGGTCGTCGTCGGCGTAGACCCAGAAGCTGTTCCAGGGGATGCCGAAGGTGGCGCCCTTGAGGGCCTTCTTGTTGGTGAGGAACTGCGCGTATCCGCCCCTGGGAGTCTTGCCCGCCTGGGCGAGGGTGTAGTTGTCGCGGGCGTCGACGCCGTAGATGGCATCCAGCACGAGAGTGGCATCCTTGACGGTCCGCGCAAAGGTGCCGACGGTGTCCTGGTGCTCGCTCTCGGGGATGACGCCGGCGCGCGAGGTCAGGCCAACGGTGGGCTTGATGCCGACGAGGGCATTGCGCATGGCCGGGTTGATGACTACGGCGGGTGTTAGAGTCGGCAGATGGCCACGAGGCAGGACGAGGTCTCATCGGGGATCTCTCCTACTCACCACTACCGTCGGTCTCAGTGCCAAGGGAGAAGGCAATGGCATTGGCGGCGACGCCGGCGCCGCTGCCGGAGCTGCTGCCGCCGGGGTTGACAGTCAGGTTGTAGGGGCTGCGGACCTGGCCACCGCGGCCCGAGTAGCCCTCGGAGTACCAGTTGGTGCGCATGTCGGCCCACTCGCTGAGGGCGGCCTTGCCGAAGAGCACGGCGCCGGCGTCGCGGAGCTGCTTGACGACGTGGGCATCGCGGGGCACGACGTTGCCGAGGAGCGCCCAGCTGCCGGCCGTGGTCTCCAGGCTGTCCTCGGTGGCGATGTTGTCCTTGACGGTGAAGGGGATGCCGTGGAGGGGGCCGCGGACCTTGCCCCACCACCGCTCGGCGTCTCGCTCCGCGGCGATGGCGAAGACGTCGGGGTTGACCTGGAGGACGGAGCTGTTTGCCGGGGGGGTTTAGTTGAGATTTCCAGGCGTGTTTCGAGGCGAGGCGAGGCGACTTACTCGATGTAGTCCTGGGTCTGGTAGGTCCGGACGAGGTAGCAGGTCACGAGCTGGCTCGAGGTGAGATGCCCCCGGCGCATGGCCTCCTGCATCTCCGTGATGGTAGCCTCGTGAAGGTCGAAGCCGAAGCAGTCGGCCATGGGGAACAGGGCATCGGAGCCGGCATTCTCCTGGAGCGGGAAGAGGCTCGTCGTCGCGTAGGGGACGCTGCGCTTCTTGGCCAGGGCCGAGCCCAGGAGGAGGGCGGCCAGAGACAAACGGGCGAGCATGGCGAAGGGGCACACCGAGGAGGAGGAGAGGATTGGGGGAGGGGGTGAAAACGAGTGGACGAGGCTGAAAAGCCGTTGGGGGATGCAGATGGTAAAAAGAGTGAACGTCCAGAGCGTTTGCGCCACTTCGGCGGGCGGGCGGCGGCTTCAAAAGCAACTTCGAAAGCAACTCCGGCGCCCTTGCAAACTTGGCCCGCCGGTCGGAACGCGCTCTTTTGCCGCCATGGCTGCTAGTAGCGACGTTGGCCGGGTTCTAGTCTGCGAGTTGGCCGAAGGGGCAAGGGTCCACGTAAGTATGTACGGATTGGTGAACTATCTAGAACTTCTTTTAATCTACTTAGGGCGGACGCAGGTTCAATAACACCACGTACGTACGTACCACCTCCGCACACCAAAGCTGCTCCAGAGGACGGCTCGAACGGGTAATGACAGCCATTGATTGCCTCGCTCGATATCTGCCCATTCGAGCAATGGAGCCTTCGAGGGCAACCAGCTTTGGGAGTAACCGACACCAGCCCGGATCTCCCCCTGGCCGTGCTCTCGCTCCCCCGGCCTAAACCCTGGCTGAGTGGGAGTTGCGCGATGAGGCCATTTCTTGCAGGTGGAGACCGAGATTGGAATGGATAGCGGCGGCGCGCTCCTTGGACTATTCCCTTCCACCAGCGCTGAACAGACAAAACATCCTGGAGTGCCCAGAGACGTAACATCCCTGGATCTCGCCTAGAGACATCCTGGAAACACACGCCGCAGCGCAATTGGCTCCCTAGAGACTTGACTTTCCCAGGGAATCCCGGGAGGCGACGGCAACTGTCCCGCAACAGCTAGGCTCGCGGGCTAGCTGACGGCCAAGTCTCCCCAGTACGCATAGTATGCCCAATGTAAATGGGAGGCTTTTCACGGAGAGCGAGTTGTTGCTCTGCAATCCGGCCCGACGATGGAGGACGTACGGCTGTGTCGTACGCCTGCTGCTTCCCATGACTCTCTGCGGGCATCTGGGGTATCCTAGGAAGACCACGTTCCAATGTTCGGTGCAGGGAAGGCCCCGGACGCTCTTATTGAAGCATCTGGACGTGGGCCATGCTCGGTCTCAGAGACGGGTTCATGGGCCCCGAGTACATACCATATCGGCGGCATGGGGCATGGGGCATGGGTCCAATCGCGAAAGCCAAGGTAGACAGGCCAGGGAAGCCAACCGACGCATCCCTCCCCAGACCAGGCATTTGACTACACATCGCAGGGTCTACGGAGCGTCAGAGGCCATCGCGGAAAACATCCATCTCTATTTTCCAAACCTAAGAAGAAACCCGACATCCGTTGCATCCCAGCTCCAAATCCCAAGCGTTCATGAATCGTACACATTAATACCGGGGAACCATCCAACTCGTTTCCCCCGGTTCACCCGCGCCGGTGGCTATCCGCAGCGTTGTCTTCCTTGATCCGGAAGTCGACCTGCACCAGGATCCCCTCGGCGCTGTCTTCGCTCTGGTTGTCTCTGGACTGGTTCACGCTGCGGAAGTGGGCGCCGCCCTCGGCCGACGCGTCCTGGCTCCCGAGGACGCTGTGCTCCGGCCGGAGGTTGAGCGACCGCAGCGCGGTGCCGCGGGCGTTGCTGCCTCCCTTTGCGTATCGCGTGTCGCCCGTGCTGCCGACGCTGGCGTCCTTCCTCATGACGAACCTGTCGAACAGCGGCTTCACGCCCGGCACGGACAGCGCGATGAGGGTCGCTCCGATCTCCGACGTCTCGACGCCGAGCATCGGGTTGTACGACCATGACTGGTCCGGCTGCCACTGCCCTTCGATGACGAGGACCAGGCGGGTGATGGATATGGCGACGACCCTGGAAGATGAAATGTCAGCCTTCGTTGGCTGCTCTATAGTCGGTGGGAGGGGGAGGGGGGGGGGGGATATACTTACGAGATACCGGGGAGAAGAATACACGCGAGCTGGATCTTCCGTCTGCGCGGCATCTCCAGGACGCGGAGCATCACAATCGGGATGCCAAACAGCAAGATGTCGCAGGCCAGCGACACGCCCGAGTTGACGCTGTAGACCAGTCCCCACTGCAGACAGGTGTAGTCCTCGGCGCCGGGCTGCCAGTCGTACGGCCACAGCGCCGTGACGGGGTCGCAGTGGAAGATGAGCAGGAACAGCTGCGGCAGGAAGCCGGCGACGAGGACGCCGAAGACGATGCGGATGGCCGTCAGGAGGCCGCGGTGCAGCTTGCAGAGGCGGTAGTAGAGGGCCAGGCCCGAGATGCGGCAGAAGAGCAGCGCCGTCGTGTAGATGATGTGCGAGGTGAAGTCGAGCACCTCGGTCAGATTGACCGTGTCCATGTCGAGCACATACTGGATGTAGTCGTAGTGGCGGCCAGACCCGAGCTTGATGAGCCAGATGCTCAAGCCGACAAAGGGAATAAATAAGATCTGGGCATGGTGGTTAGCAGCCGTCGCTGTCGATCGTTTCCGGGGAATGTCGAGTGAGTCGTACCCAGGACAGCAAGGTCAACGTATCGTCGATGCCGAATCGTCTGATCAGGAAGGCTCGCGAGCACAACCTCCCGAGGACGACGATGCTCGTCAACACTGTAACGAAGATGATGCCCGCAATAGCCGGTGCGTCCTTGCTCTCGTTGAGGAAGGCGGCGGTGATATCGTCAGGAACCCGACCGTCGGCAATAGCCTTTGTAACTTTAGGATCAGACATGATGGACGTTTGCAAGTCCGAGTCCAAGGCAACGTCGTCATTGATGAACCAGCAGCAAATAAGAGACGGGAGACACCGCTAGGCACCGCGAAGAACATGGGGCCGTCGAAACGCCTTATACTCTGGAGATGTGCCCGCCCCCTCCATCGCAAGCAGAAACGAACCAGGACACACACACACACACACACACCCAATTGCCAAAGAACCGTGTGCGGCCGGACTGGTCTAGGAGAGTATGTACAGCCCGTCCCAGCCCATCCCATCCCATCCCATCACGCCAAGCTGGGGGCAGGGTAGCGATCTCAATAGCTGCCACAGCAAGTGGACCGACCCCATCCATTTTTGCTGTTCGCGTGATGGGGGCACGGCAAGTGGATTGGGCTCGTGCCCCTGTCTGCGAGAGCTCTCATGCCGGAAATGAGAAGACGGCGTGAACCCTATTGTCATAGCGGCCAGGGGTGAAGAAGAGGGAGGGTGATGGACTGGAATGCGATGCAAGGAGGGGCGCAGGTACGAAGAAAGCTGCATCTGTCAGCCCATTGTAAGCTACTATAGTACACCGTCACCCCGGCTGCATCGCAAGAACGGTTTCAACTTAGTTATCGTAGTCGGATTTCTTTATTTTAGTTGACGAGGGTTGGTTGTTAAAGAGTTCAGGGCAAAAGCAAAGCAATACTACCATAACGGACAGTTTTGTGTCCATGTTCCATATTCCGTTCTCGTCTTGGACCTAGGTCTGGTTACTCGACATGATCCACTTCGGCGGCCTCAACCCATCTTCCTCACTTAGATACAGCTCACCAATTACTGTCAAGCAGTACATGTATACATACAACACAAGTACGTACTGTACATGGCGCCAAGCTACCAGGTAGGTAGCCAGCCACAATCCACATCGCCGGGATTTTTCTTCTTCCCGGTGCCATGTGTCAGGCCCAAACGCCCTCGGTCCTCGACTCAGATTGGCCACACATGAAAGCTGGAAGCCCAAAGGTCCGCAGGTTGGCAAGTTCGCAGGCTCTCCCACCGTTCGTCGTCCAGATCCGGTAGCTGATTAGGTAGCCCCTGGTATCCCTTGGCAGGGATCGCAATTGGGCAACTCGCTTGCGCAACGAGCACTATGTAGAAGTGTGGTGGCCTTCTCGATCGCGATGGTGTTGCGCATCTCGCTTTGCTTTTTCCGCCTCGACCACCTCCTCAAGGCTCTTGCATCTTTGCCACGCGCGTTTTCCTTCTAGCCTTCTTTGAATGAGAACAGCCGAAGCGTTAGTAAAGGGGGATTTCTCCTTCTGTCCCTAGTGCGTGCCACGAGTCCAAAGGATTCCGCGCCACGGCCACGGCCCGCACCATTGGTGATGCCCTTGTGTGAAGAAGGAGCTTGCTTCCTTCTCTCTGCTACCATCGGCCAGCCACCTGGGCGCTTGCGGGCTCGACGATAGGCAAAGAAGCATTCGGCCTTCGGCGTAGAGAAGCCCGGCGCCATGGCTGCACTCCGAAAGGAAGCGGCGGCTGCCACGGGGACGCTTTGGCATTAGTTAACCACTGAGCCGCACCGTCGCAGTAGCGTGCACGTATACGATGACGCTGGAGTGAAAAGGGTCCAAACTTCTCGAATAAAGATGCTGCTCGGATGGATGCGGATACAATCCCCTTTACGATCTGCCCCCTCCAAAGGTCCCCTTTGATCGGCAGACGATCGTTGCACATCACATACCTCGCTGGGATCGCTTCCACGCGAAAGCGTGAAGATCTTCTCCCCACTGTGTCCACAACCTCGGTTGCTCGGGCCCAAAGCGCAAACCAACTCGCAGCGGGACCGCTCTGAATCGTGTCTCTGGGATGAGTTGCGCACCAGGACCTCCTTCACGCAATGGCGAAATTGTCCTCCAGCGTGCCACGTACCGCAACGGCCCGAGCGAGTCTCAGCTCGCTGCCCGTGCTTTTGAAGATTCTTTATTCTGCCTCGACGTAACTGGCTTGGACGGGGAAACGTCCCGGGGGGGAGGGGCCAAAGAGCTGTGGCTTCGTTAGTTGCGGAACGTCTCCATTTACGCTCTGGAGCTGAAGCAGGGGCTCCCTAGTCTGGAGCTAGAATAGCACGTACCCAGCTGCGTCTTCTTTACTACATAGTATGTAGGCGAGTCCCCCCCCCTTGTTCATATGCGCACATTGAGATTTTCTCTCACTGGGACAGGCCCATCTCCGAGGAACTGGGCTGGCGTGACACAATGACACATGGCGTGGGCGCAAGGTCCACTGTACTTTATGCAGGGCGTACTTATTTCTCCTTGCTAATCCGGTGAGATGGATATCGACGATGCGCTTATGCGGCACATGCTCTGCTTTGTTGCCTATTTAATTGCTGACCTGGCCTCCTCCGCGTCAAAGCGCTGTTGCGTTGCTGGGTGCTTGATTCATGTTGCCCCGAAGCCCCCGAAAGACGAAGATCCGGTCTAGCAAGCGATGTGAGCGATCTGAATTTCTCGAAAAATCTCCCCGGCCTCGGGTCTAGCGTCTTCTCTAGAGATCGGGTCATCACTTTACCGAGACGGCTGAATCTTATTGACACCCGTATTTGGGAAGCCTCCCCTTGCGGGCGTAGCTATCTCGTCAACCGCAGCGAAGCCGCTTCGACGGCAGGCAGCCGGAATCATCAACCGAAGCACTGGCCAGCTCAACAGGGTTCCATACACCTACCGTCTGCTCCGGTGAGTCGGCGGCAATGATACTGTACTAGGAAGGACCTCAAAGCTCACTTATAAAGACCGCTATAGATGCAAGTAATCCCTCCGCAACTTGTGATTGTGTCCGAGTAAGGTCTGATTCTGTGCCAAATCCCTAAGCCAGGCTCGGCAAGCCACGATGCACCTGATCGCTCACAGTCACCTTGAAAGAGAAGCAGTCTACGGTTAGACTTGACTGCCCCCAGCATGCATAGCAAGGCCCACGGCACCTGGGCTGCTAGAAGCTGCTCTCAAGATGCACCCTAGGCGCAAATAGTGTCCCGTAGGTCTTTCCGTTAACAAGAAAAGGATACTGTGGTTGGAGCGTCGCGGGCTTAACCAGCTTGCCTGCTCTGCTTGCGCCGGGGCCCTCGGGCTCGTGGTGTGGCATACCTAGAGACCTCTCAGGCCTATGTCTCGATGGCGCCCTGCTGCTTTTTCTCCTACATCAACCACATTTATACAGGCTCCCATTCGGGGCTGCTCCCTCAGGTTGCTCGTGGAGTCGGGAGTCTTCGGTCCGCGTGCCAATAGATGGGGCATCACGGAACAGCCCTTCGTTTGAATTGTCTCTCTAATCCTGTACTTGCTCTAACTTTCGTCTCGCCTGCGAGCCTCCAATACATTACGCCGGTAGCGGTGCAAAGACATGGCTTCAGTTGCCTCCTTTCCGTTCTGCTCTACGGCGACTTTTATGAGATAGCCGGTTCAAAATTTCAAAGAGTCATACGACAGATATCGCCAATATTGATGACAGTTCGGCTTGGCTTGATATACCTGCAGACACCTTGGACGATGCAGGTGTTCCGGCCTTGCTTTTTACTGCTGCCGCTAAGCCCGACTCCATTCGGCAGGTTGCATCTAAAGTAGTTCGTATTGGGCCCGCTCCTCAGGTAAGAATAAACTAGGTAGATTGACATATCTGCGACTCGCCCTGTACTATGTATACCATACTCGACCAAGTTTAAATGTCAGAATAATGTACGAAGACGGCCCGTGGAAGTAAAGGCAGCGCTATATACCACCCCTATTCGGTCGCTATTCTCAATCCCTGGGTATTATTCTTGGGCCAGGTTGTCAATTGCCATACTTTTAGTTATATCACCGGAGAATTAGTACTCCGTGAACCATGCTAAGCTAGGGTCTACGAGGTGGGACCTGATGTGTGCTCTTTTAAGACCATGACATGGCACGGCTAAGAAGGTGAGAAGGTATTGCGGGCGCAGTACTTTTCGTAAGCGTACGTGTTCCGGAAGAAGCAGACCTTGTAGGCCTATACGAAAACCAAGCACCGAGAAGACAGAGATGAGGCTGGCTACCCGTCCATTGTACCCAGCAGCACTTGACCCAGCTGTCGACGCTGCACTCAAACCTTGATCCTAGATGGCAGCCAAGGATTGGCCAACTGGCCATCTACCTGAAAGCTACGAGCATAGCCTGATACGTGCAACTCTAAGACTGGGGGTGATATAAGTCGACGGTGGCTTGCCTTGCTAAATCTTAAACTTGAAGTTTGAGACTAGACAGTTGTAGACCGTGGGAAAGAAGGGGACATGGCATGGTGGAAGAGGAGAAAGGCACCTTGGAGCATGTGAATTTTGTCTGCGTCTAGTTATTCACAACCGTGCGCACGAATCAACGGGCTTCGTGGCTCATTGCGGTGAGGTATCACCAAGCACATCTCGAATCCGACCGCCGCAGCCTGGGGTACGCAGAGAGCCGGCTCACTTGTCCAGGCAGGGTGAAAAAGAAGAAGAGGAAGCTTTGAGACGTTCACCGGTATAGCAACGATTGAAATCCATCCAGAAAATGATATGCCCTGTTCTACTTTGTACAAATCTAATTGCTTGACACCTTTGTCAACGTTGCTCCCCATGACCATTCATAAATCGTTCAACGTTACCAAGCTCAATCAATATGCGACGTCAATTAAATGTAATGTATATGTCAACCCCGAGTTCAGCGCTACACCTTTCAAGAGTCTCCGCCTGCGCTGCACGGTAAATCTCATCAGCATCGCCAAGGCTCTGCCCCAGCACCTCCTCCAACCCTTCAGCGTCTGGAGACGCCTTCGTGTGCCTGCTGGGCGACTTGGAACCCAAGTTGGACTGGAATATCCCAGCGGCGGAAAGAGGTAAAAAGTCCTCGTAGGTCATCGGAAAGGCGTCGACGAAGCCTTGCTCAACAATGTCGTCGAGATGCATGCGCTGTCCCGAGAGCTGCGCGCTCACGCCCTTGTCGGTCACCTCGTAGGTGCAATAGATGAGGTGGCGCCTCCTTAGTTCGCTCCAGTCGTCGGGATATTTCTGGAACGCTTCCTCAACCCGCCTGTCGAATTCCTCCGGACTGGGTTCTTCGGAAGATGCTGCCGTCGCCTCGCCGAGCAGCTTGTCGTATAAGCGCCGCCCCGCCGGAGTGACTGCCGCTCCTCGCTCCTCGATTTCGCCGAACCGCGCGCGGTGCGAGCCTTGGACCAGGGCCGGGTCGCTCGTGCCGCCGAGGAAGTTGATGGGCTCTTCGATGGCCAGGAAGCTCGTTTGGCGCAGGAGGATTGGACAGGACCTGGGCGGCGGGCCTTCGATTCGCTCTTTTACCTTGAGGCCCTCCTTCTTCATGAGGTCCTGCGCGGATGTGATGCAGAGCGTGCGTGGCGTAAGGTGGTTTATGTGCGAACTTCGGAAGCAGGCAATGTCTGCGAGGATGGGATGTTCGTCCTTCAATAACTGGTAGTCCTCGTGTGAAGCCGCTGCAGTTCCATGCCAGCTGAATGTCTTCATTGCCTCGGCCACAAAGCGACGGCCTTGGTCCGGATCCAGCCTCCCGCCCTGCGCTTCGCCGACTTCAAGAAGATGCATGAGCTCGTCGCTGAAGATGTTCCGTTTCGACAGCAACTCCAGCGCCAAATCTCGAGCCCGGGGGTCCTTGATGAGCTCTGGCCGAAGCACCGAGGTGAAGACGCGGAAGGGGTTCTTGTGAAGCGACATCTCGGTCGTGGGCCTGAAGCAGGTCGCATGCATGGGCAGGCCGGCGGGGGAGAGGTCGTAGTACCCGACGGGGTACAGTCCGATCAGGGCGAATATTCGGCGGACGGTACGGAGCTCGCGGGGCGTTCCCAGCCTGATGGCGCCGTGCCGCTCGATGTCGAGGCGCGAGGAAGCGACATGGCCGTACCGCATGGCCAGGACGCTGGGGTCGAGGGCACTGCCGAGCGTCGACTTGTTGACATCCCCGACGATGCGGACCAAGTCGCCGTAGAGAGGGACTTCGTTTTTGTACATGGCCGACATGGCGAGTGTAAAGGAAGTTCGGAGGTCATCTCGGTCTTCCCATGACGTCTCTGTCGACGACTGGGCAATTGGGACTGGAGCCATTGTGAATAGGATACGCAACGAGAACACAGTACAATACTCGTCTTGCGACCGTCCTGGGTTATAAGCCGCCCGAGCTAAGGTGAGACAGTCTTATCTGCAGTCGAGATAAGAAGATACGATATCCGCCGATGGATGACTCTGCAGATGAGGCGTTGACGCCAATCATCATCGACGGCTCAGGCTGGCTGCACGTGGCATTCGCAATCTGGCCATTAGATAAAGCTATTGAAGATTTCTCGGCAGAAAGGGATGTCCCGCGGAGGATGCCCGACGGTTGCGGTGATGTCATTTCGAGTTCGGCTTCTGACGGCAGATGGTGGAGTGGTGGAGTGGTTGCGATTGCGATGGCGTCCTAGGGGCGGCCATGCTAATAGAAGATCGCGGTTGTTTGCGTTGCAGCATATCCTGGGCTGGCAACTCGTAACCACGAAGGCTGTCTCAATTAAATATTCGAAGATTCACACGCAGTGAGAAATACAACTGTCTTCCTGGGGCAATCTACAGAAGCCCTTCCAGTTGCAGATTGTGATTGAGGCGTCGAACTTGGCAGCCAGCGAAGTCTTCGACAATTAGGCCAAGCGTGCCAAAGGTTGCTATGACAGAGTTTGGGGGGCAACTATTTACCTTGCTCTCCAAGACTGACATTGTATGTCAATGTTGGATTTCTTTCAAGGTCCCAATTCAAGTTTAGGAAAGACAGTTGCTGAAGCAAATGATGTTATACTCAATTAGTCTGAGCAGTCCAACATGCTGCTCACTCGGCCGCCCCGCAGATGGCATGACACCGTCTTATCTCCAAGTCTGCCCGGTGCATGATACAGCAGCTTCTCGTCTTGCCCTGACTTACCACGAAGAGACGATCAATGAGCTAGCCCCAGCAAACGCTAGGAATATCCAGCTGTCTTCTGTTGAGGAAGAAAACACAGCCTGGATCTCACTGGGACCCTCACCAAAGCCCTGCCTCGCCGGCCCAGCATGTCTCGAGAAGACACACCAAGGAAGCCTCGAGTGGTTGCCCTCGGAATCCCCAACTTCGTCGGCGATGAATACCTCGCCGAGTTCAAAAAGGACTTTGACTACGCCGTCCGTATCCCCATCGCTCCGCCCCGAGACTGATCCAGGACCACGCAGCTGACGCTCGCCCGCTCTCAGGCCCTCGACGTGAAGAACCACCGGGAAACGCTGGAGCAGCTCCCAGCCATGATCGCCAGCCACGGCCCCATCGACGCCTTCATCATCCGCATGGGAAGGGGCCCGTATCACCCCTTCGACGAAGCCATGCTCGCACCGCTCACCCCGCAGTGCCGCATCGTCGCGTCCGCCTCGGCGGGCTACGACGACTTCGACGTCGACTGGCTGACGCGCAACGGCATCTGGTTCTGCAACAGCGTCGATGCCGTCGCCGAGGCCACGGCCGACATGGCCTTCTTCCTCGCCCTGGCCGTCGTCCGAGACACGTCCCGGGCGGAGCGCTGTGCGAGGAGCGGCGTGTGGAAGGACCCGGTGGTCCCTAGCAAGGATCCGGCGGGGATGACGCTGGGAATCGTGGGCATGGGCAGTATCGGCAAACATCTTGCGAGGCGAGCCGCTGTCTTCAACATGCGGATCAAGTACTACAACCGACGACGACTAAGCATGGAGGACGAGGCCAAGTACCGCGCGACATATTGCGCTTCCCTCCACGAGCTGCTTAGCCAGTCAGACGTCGTGTCAATAAACTGCCCTCTCAACGCCCAAACAACCAATCTCATCTCGACCAGGGAGTTCAGCGCTATGAAGGATGGGTCCTTCATCGTCAACACGTCTCGCGGGCCCGTCATCGACGAGCCCGCCCTCATCGCCGCGCTGGAGAGCGGGAAAATTGCAAGGGCCGGGCTGGATGTGTTCTGGAACGAGCCCGACATCAACGACTACTTCAAGACAAGCGACAAGGTGACTATCCAGCCTCACGTGGGAGGGCTGACGGACCTAGCGTTCCAGAAGGGCGAGAGGGAGTGTTTTGAGAATGTGAGAGCGTTGTTCAAGACGGGCCGCCCGGTCGCCCCAGTGAATGAGATAGATGCAGCGTAGCTGGGAGCAAAGTGTAAGCTGGAAATCGAGCCCCTCCTCAGTCCGACGGATCTTGAGAATCTCAGGATACGTCTGTCGGGGTGGAACATGATTTCGATCTTCGCTAATGGCTACTTGATGATGAAGTCATGGCGTGGGATATAGCGTTCGGTGCAGTACCATGAAGTCACCGCCGAAGCTCTAAAGACGTGGGACGTACGAAACGCGGAGGTTCGGTGCAGTTCCGCCTCAGATGATATCCAAAGATATGCGGATTAACAAAGGCAACATCTCGCTCAACGATGCCCATACGTTGTAGATGGGGCGTAGGAAAGCAGGGTCTAGTGTTGGGACAGCAGGCAGTTGACACGCCTTCAACTATCTTCCCAACATCGGGAAGTAGGTCGTGTGTATCATGGAGGATTTAGACTATATCGACAAGGGGTATCAGTGAAGAGAGAGAAAAAGACACAGAGGTTGTATCAATAAGTAATAGAAGGCCCAAAGGGGTAGGGGCTCTAGGAAACGCCCATCTTGTCTCAGCAGACGCGCGCAAGGCAAGGTTGTAAGTAACACAGTCGACAGCTAAGACCTCAGACCACGTCTATTCAGCACATTAGATTATACCTCCCGGGTAGTGAGCCCTTTTAGATGCCCTATCCAACAAAGTAAGTAGACGAGGCTCTCACGAGTTGCCTCCTCGTCAAGGCCCCGGGTGCAAAGCCCTCTGGACCGGATCCCTCGGCGGCTGCGCCATCTCGCTGACCCCAAACGCCCTCTTCCACGACCGGTTCGCGTACGGATCCCGGAAGAAGACCACCTGCACCGTCATGTCGTCGCGCACGTTCCGGCTGAGCGGCGAGTACGTGCTCATGGCGCCCAGGAACAGGCCGCGCCTCGAACCGCCGAGCGCGTTCTTGACCAGGCAGACGGCGGCGCTGTCGAGGTCCTCGATGGCGAAGTGCTCCGGCGTCGCCCGCCAGCCGTCCTCCAGCCCGTCGACTTGCTTCGTCTCCGCGACGGGCTCGGGCCGCCCGGCCTTCTTGGCCGCCAGCCAGCGCGACACGCACGTCACGGCGTCTTCGTTGCTCATCATGTCCCACAGCCCGTCGGACGCGAGGATGACGAAGTCGTCCGTCTGCACGCGGCGCGTCGTTACCTCGGGCTCGGCCGACATGTACGGCGGCGTCGCGTACTTGGGCCGCGGGCTGGAGCCGTAGAAATCGTCCTTGGCCGCCGCGATGAGGTCCCTGGGCCACTTCCAGCGGTGGTCGCCAAAGGCCCTCGTCACCGCCAGGCCGAGCAGGCGTCCGGAGGCGGGGCTGAGGATGTCGTCCTTCTCGCCCGGGTGCTCGCGGTCGATGCGGTCGACCTCGCTCTTGTTGAAGCCCGTCTGGTCCAGGCTCAGCGCGTCGGCCTCGTGCCTGTTGGCCATCGGCGACCACGCCCCGCGGACGGCGCGGGAGTCTCCCGTGACCGCGGTCCGGAGGGTGGACGTGCTGGGGTCGTAGATGGAGAGCAGGGCGCAGGAACCGGCGATGGCGGGGGCGATGGCGGAGACGACCTCGGCGGCGCCCGGCGCGTAGCCGGCCTCGAGGGCGTCGGTGGCGGTGGCGCTGATTCGGTCGTCGAGGCGAACGAACGCCTGCTTGATGGCATCGTCGACCAGGTCGTGCGGGGTGGTTGCCGGCAGCTTGGACAATGCCGTGGACACATACGGGACGAGGGCCTGCTTCAAGACCTTGGACGTTGCCCAGCCGCTGAGATGCGTTCACGTCAGTTCTTGCTCCACGCGACGACTCGTCACCGGCCGTACTCACGCGTGTCCGTCATAGACGCCGTAGAACACAGTCTTAACGCCATCAAGCCCCCGAGCCACGGCGAGATCCCACTCGTCCTCGACGGGGTTGTTGCTCGACACCCGGACGACGTCCACCCGCCCCTGCACCTTGTCGGCGCCCTCGAAGACGAAGCTCCGCGTCTCGTTGCGCAGCTTGGCATCCGCGGCCTCCAGATCGAGGACCCTGACGGGGGATTCGAGGCGGATGGATTCCTCGCTCGCGGCGTCCCCGACGGCAGGGACGGGAGCCGAAGCCGTCTGCCGCACGTTGCCGTACGTGAGCCATGCCAAGTTGGCGCCGACGCCGAGCAGGATGAGCCGCCTCCAGCCGGCCCAGTTTCGGGGGATGAAGGCGTTGTCGCGCCCCGACGCCCCGCCGACTGAGACGGGCTTGGGCTTCGTCGGCGCGGTCCCTGAAGCCTTGGGCGCTCCGGCGGACGAGAAGCGAGCCCACGCTGGCGGCCGAGCTCCCCGACCGAGCAAAGCCCTTGTCGCCCACGCAGTTCCCGTATGCCTGCGGATCATGGTTTATAGGTGCTGCTTCTCGATTAGCAGTGAAGAGTGAAGACCAGATGAAGGGTCGCGAGGGATCCGGGGCTGCCTGACCGCTAGCGCGCTTACCGACGATGAAGTAGTAGGTATGAGGTAGATGCAAGAATAGAAATTACTTACCCTGCAGGCAGCAAGAAAAGAAGTCCTGCGCCGTCAACGATTCGACAACATCGACGGCTTAGTTTCATTCAGATTAAGGGTACCACATCTCTACATTGCGTCAAGAAGGAGACGTAGGTTTTGGGTCATCTCTTTTATGTTTGATTCGCCGTGTCGAAGAATTTGACAAGCCTTCTTGAGATCATGGAAAAACACCTTCGCGAGCGTCACCAAACACGACGTAACATAACCAGCCACAACGAACGATAACCTTTGAGGAATCACACATTCATTGCCCGTAGAACCAAATATGTAAGCGCCATAACCACAAACCAATGTCCTCGACCGCGGGCGAAAATAGCTCTCAAGATCAGCTGTTGGCAATCTCCTCCTGCTCGTCCTCCCACTCGTCATCCTCCTCCATTTTCTCGTTGACCTTGAATTCCGCATCGCCCGCCAGCCCCTCGCTGTCAAAGTCCTCCACGTCCATGTCGCTGTAGTAGTCGTCAGCTTCATCACCGTCGTCGCTCTTGCTGCCGTTCTGCGCCTTGGCCGCCTTCTTGCGCTCGACGTTGTCCTTTTGCTCCTTGCGCCGCGCGTCCTTCTCTTGCCTTCGCTTCTCCCAGCGCTTCTCCAGCTCCTTGAGCTCCTCCTTGCTCTTGTGCACGTACTCGTGCCACATGACCTTGCCCGAGCAGAGACCCTCCTCCACCTTGGTCAGGCGCAGGCGCATTCGGGGGCCGAGCTCCACCAGCTTCACGGCGCGGCGCTCGACGTTCTCTTCGTCCGCCTCGGGCTCGGCGTCGTTTTGGGCTGCCGCTTGCCTGGCTTTGGCAGAGAGAACCTTCCTGGGCGCAGAGTCGAGGACCTCGACCTCGGCATCGGTGTCGACCTCGCTTCCGCTCGTGGCATCCGTCATGTAGCCGTCGCCGGCTTCGCCGCCAATCATAAAGTCCGCAATGTCCTCCAGCCTACCCAGGTTGGGCATTTTCCCTTTGCGACTTGTCTTGGTCGACAAGAAGTGCTCAGCAGCGTTCAGCCTTCGCAGCGGTTTTGAGACTCCCGTTGACCTTGTGGTGATTGCGTAGTGTCTGAAGTTGACGACGAAGGTGCCATCGTCCTCGTCGGATTGCTCGCGGTTCAGGAGGAGTACTCGGCGAATTGACTTGAGCGGTGTAGCCTGGGGGTTGATGGGCGGGAAGAGGGACTGGAAGACGGTAGTGGCAAGGGACTCGAGGTGCTTGGGGACTTTGGACTTGGCGTCGGAGTTGGGCGTGGTGAAGTTGTTCATGACCAGCTGAGACCAGAGTTAGCGGCGGTGGTAATATCGAGTTTTCAAGACGGCTTACCAGAGGAGGCGTGATGAACTCCTTGCCGCCGCCCTTGGGGTGCTTCTGCGCTCTTTGCACGTCCTTGCAGAGCGAGTACTTCTCGACGCGAAAGTTCAACGTCGGGCCTCTGGGCGCGAGGGCAACTCGCAGGTTGGTGTTGCCGCTCTCCGACCGCGAGAACAGCATCAAGTGAGTGATGCCCAGCGGACCACACATGACAGTATAGTCCCTAAGCCGGTTTCCGCGGCGCTCCTTCAACCGGCTGGCCGTGCCGGGTTCCATGACCCTTCGCACGTCGGCTGCGAGCTGGCTGATGCTGGAGCCAACCTCGCCGGCGCCAATTCGGATGACCATGCTCTTGGGGTCGCGTGCAGAGGCATGGCCGGCAGAGTCCGTCTCCGGGTTGTTCGCGCCCAAGTGGGTTCTCTTCTTTGTGCGTTTGCGCGCCATGATGAATCGAGTTGCTGAAAATCCGAAGTGTCTTGGAAGCTTCAGAAAACCTGCAAACCAAAGGCTGTGGGGGTCTCTGCTTTGCTTGTTGCTTGCGCAAAGGGAAGAAAAAAAGTTTGGCGGGGATTGGCGATAACACTAGCGCACGTGCGATAAGGAACCCCACTAAAGAAACTCCACACAATTTTTCTCGACGATGATGATGGGCTGCGTTCTTCTGGCCGTCTTCCTCTGCTTGTTCATTGTCTGGGCAGTATCACAGCAAAAGCAGTCCACGATGAACACTGCGAAACGAAGAAAGGTTGCGCACGAGGCGCCAAAGAAGAAGCATGCCGTGGAGAAGCCTGCCGTAAAGAAGGACGAACCTCCCGTCAAGGATTCTCCCGAGCCGTCTACCGAGGAAGAATCAACGACTCTCGAAGCCGCCTCCGCCGAAGAGTCCACTGACGCTCCCAAGAAGACGTTCAAGGACCTTGTGAGCCGCATAAAAATTGCCGTTAATGGACCGGACTGACGTGATTTCTAGGGAGTTGTTGATGCTCTTTGCGAAGCCTGTGAGGCACTCGGTTACACGAATCCCACCCCGATCCAGGAAAAGTCCATTCCCCTCGCGCTGCAAGGCCGCGACATCATCGGTCTCGCCGAAACTGGTAGCGGAAAGACGGCGGCGTTTGCGCTGCCTGTCCTCCAGGCCCTCCTCGACAAGCCCCAGCCGCTGTTCGGCCTCGTCCTCGCCCCGACCCGAGAACTGGCGTCCCAGATCGGCCAGGCGTTTGAAGCGCTCGGGTCGCTGATATCTCTACGATGCGCCGTGATTGTGGGCGGATTGGACATGGTCCCGCAGTCGATTGCCCTGGGCAAGAAGCCGCACATCATCGTGGCGACTCCGGGTCGTCTGGTGGACCATCTCGAGAAGACCAAGGGCTTCTCTCTGCGGACGCTCAAGTATCTCATCATGGACGAAGCCGATCGTCTGCTCGACATGGACTTTGGACCCAGCATCGACAAAATCCTCAAGTTTGTTCCTCGTGAGCGAAGGACGTATCTGTTCTCTGCGACGCTCAGCTCCAAGATTGAGAGCTTGCAAAGAGCTAGTTTGAGGGACCCCGTGCGAGTCAGCATCAGCTCCAACAAGTACCAGACGGTGTCGACTCTACTGCAGTACTACGTTTTCATCCCTCATCCTCAGAAGGACACCTACCTCATCTACCTCGTCAACGAGCATGCGGGCCAGTCGTGCATCATCTTCACGCGTACAGTCTGGGAGACGCAGCGAATCGCCATCCTGCTGCGGACGCTGGGCTTTGGGGCGATCCCACTCCACGGCCAGCTCTCCCAGTCAGCTCGTCTGGGCGCGCTGAACAAGTTCCGAGCCGGCACGCGCGACATCCTCGTCGCCACCGATGTCGCGGCCCGTGGTCTCGATATCCCCAAGGTCGATGTGATTCTCAACCTCGACCTCCCGCAGGACTCCAAGACGTACATCCATCGCGTGGGACGCACGGCGCGTGCCGGAAAGTCAGGTGTGGCCATCAGCCTGGTGACCCAATACGACGTGGAAATCTACCTGCGAATCGAGGCTGCCCTGGGCAAGAAGCTGCAGGAGTACCCGACGGTCAAGGAGGAGGTGATGACGTTCCAGCCGCGAATCGAGGATGCGCAGCGGCACGCGAGGAATGAGATGAAGAACTTGACCGAGGACCGCGGCAAAAAGGGCAGTGTGCTCAAGGGTGGGAGTCGGTCGAAGCGGGATGGACCTAAACGCAGGCGGGACGACCAGGACAAGGAAGAGGGTTGATTAGGATGGCGGATGAGTCCGCGTGTTGATGGTGATTACTGTCGTGTTGACGAGTCTGCAACTTGATGATTGCTTTACTAAATTAAAACTCGCACTTAATAATGATGCTGTTTTCTATGAGTCGAGACCATGTGCTTTTTGGGCGGCGGCCGCTGTTCCTGTGTTTATGTCCTGGGTTTATGTAGGAAACAGCGCCTTGTGTTTCAACTCGGCTAGTTTCATCTCACAGGGAGGCAAACAGGATCGGCTCTAATTTTCCTGGATGTTGATCATGTCATAGGCTTCTGCAAGGCCACCCTTCTCGTTTCTCGTGCCTCAATTACTCAACCCATCCTCCAGCAACACATCTATAGAGACGGGCATCCCCCATCTTCATGCAGAACAAACCGAGGATTCTTTCAGTCAAGCCACCTGCACGCGACGTACAGCTAGTCGCGGCCCCAAACGCCCGGGCTAAAGACGCCGCCTCGTCTGTTTGAAACAATCCCAAGAGTTCGGAACAGCCCGGATTAGTCGAACATGACTGATTGCCGATGGGGCTTACGCGCGCATATGTGACTCCGGGCCCGCCACTTGTTTCATCTCCGCGCTCCTTTCGAAAAGCACCGTCGCGATTTCATCCCTGTTTGCTTTCCTGCTGGGCGGCCGCTCCCGGGCTGCTGGCCAATGCTGCGGGTGGACGAAGGAGCGAGATGAAGGGCTGCAGACGAGTTCCACAGACAAGAAGTTGAGACTGTGAGACTGTGAGAGGCTGGCTCCCGGTGGCGGCTGAACTGTCTAGCGTCGCGGGGCCTTGGAGATGGGTTTTGAAGATGATGTATATAAGTCGTTGGGTTGTGAGACTCCAAAACAAGCCTCATCATCCTTTCAGTTCAACCTGTGTTCACTTCTCCCGGTGCCTAGTCTTGCACCGTCCTTTCATTGCAGTCATATTCATTCAATCAGCCACTGATTCTCACAGTCGATCATTCCATCCATCTCCAGCACAACATGTACTCTTCCGCCATTCTTCTGTCCCTCGCTACGGCGGCGAGCGCCCACATCGCGTCGTGGAACGCGGGCATGTACTGCAAGGTAAAACCCGGCGTTGACAACGATGCTGATGCTGATACCATACCCTCACTCCGAAGCACGGCAGCTAACCCTCCTCACTTCCCAGGGTGGCAACGACTCCTCCGTCGACAGCCCCAACACCAACCTGGCCGTCAACCCGCTCTACGACCTCCCCAAGGCCGCGTGGTGGATGCAGGCCGACCGCGGCTGCGACGTCGTCCCGCCCGCCGCCGGCGAGTTCCTCGAGCTGCCCGCCGGCAAGTCCTTCGTGACGGAGCTGGCCAACAACCGCGCCTTCACCACGCTGTCCTATGACGGCCGCCTCGCCACCGAGTGGCAGGACGGCAAGAACCGCTCCGTGCCCTGGCGCGGGCCCGGCAACCCGCCCGGCTGCCTCCTCGATGGCGGCGACGGCTCCGGCGGCGAGCTGCACACCCGCAGCATCGAGTCGACCGGCGGGACCGCGTGGGCTATTTCCTACGAGAGCGACATCTCCAGGGTGACCATGGACAACCTCGTCGTCTTCTCCGTGCGGTACTAGTACGTCTCCTTTCGGCCATGTTAGCTTGTATAAAAGGTTGTCGTAACTCACCCAAACTCCCGCCAGCTCTCCCTTCTTCCGCGAGACGTGGTACGATGTCCCGGCCGATTTGCCCGAGTGCCCCGAGGAAGGCTGCTACTGCGCGTGGCTCTGGATCCCCGATGGCTGTTAGTCCCCCCCCCCCCTCCCCTTTGCATATAAAACCCCCGACACTCGCTAACAACCGCTCAGGTGGCCAGCCGAACATGTACATGCAGAACCACCGCTGCAAGGTCACCGGCAGCACGTCCACTAGGACGCTCGGCAAGCCCAAGGCCCCGGTGTGGTGCAGGGACGATCCGTCCAAGTGTGTTCCCGGCCCCAAGCAGATGATGGCGTGGAGCCGTAAGTGAGCTCTGCATCAAGAGTCTTCGTGGCCAGCTGACTGACTCTCAAATGCAATGCAGAGGCCGAGGGCAACAACGTCTCGCCTCCCGACGGGAAGACGCCGACTTACAACCAGCGCATGGGTTTTATGGATGGTGCTCAAGGCGACATCTTCGCCTAGAGAGTTTCGTGGCTTGCGCAAGAGTGGAAACAATGGCGAGAGTGGTTGCGATACTGTACCGTGTCCTTCTGGAGAGACTGGCAGTAATCCTTTTCTTATACACAGCTTGGGCTGGTTTTCATTTACAACTGATGCTCGAGTGCCCAGAAACCTGAGGTCATGCGAACTGCAGAACTGCACATCTTTTGTTCGATATGTGTGCATGGATTAAAGACAGCTTTGCAGCCAAGAGTGATCTTGGATCAGTGTTCATTATCCAACTTCTGACTTATTCAACGTTTAGAATACTACGCAAGAGATCCGGCACCTCGAGATTTATTACGAAGCAACGCTGGCCATTAAGCTCTGACTTGTGGTTCCGAAGTGAAGGCTGTTTTTAAACCAGGTAGCCGGTGTAAGTTGGAAAGCTTGATTCGAATCAGACAAAAGAATCAGGTTGCGGGAGAGTGTCATGGAAGAGCAATGTTCTGAAATGACTAGCTAGTTCTCCATACTTGCTAATTCAAGGGGAGGACAATCAAGTCCATCTTGGAGCCAACTTGCCAAGAGCCAAGTGTCATTAACACGAAGCGGTAGTTAAGACAGGAGGACATGACCTCGCCAGCGTGAACGAGAGCGAAAAGTCAAGCATCGACATGATCTCCTGAAGGAACCAGTCTGATAGTCACACAGGATCGCAACAGCTCGGCTTCCTCTTTTTCTTGCTCTCCCAGTCCTTATCACCAACCAGCCGCCACTCATTCATATTCCCTGCAAGAATCGCCGACGTCATCCAAGAATCACTCCCCGAGTAGCTCAGCTGGAAGAGCGTTCGGCTGTAACTGCCACCTTCGTTACCGAAAGGTCACCTGTTCGAGCCAGGTCTCGGGGATCGTTCAACCTTTTTTGCACTTGCATTTTCGCTTCTTTTTTGTCTGTATTTTACTCTCTGTCCTGTCTAATACGTGCATGTCCTAACTTGACCAGGTATCTGAGACATGGCAGTTCATAGAACTTGATTGGAGCTCGTCTTTTCCCACCACCCAGTAAATAGTCAAAAGCATGCGACTAACTGACTGACTCCCCGACGATAAGGGCGATTCATGATAGACTCGGCTCCTGGATTCGTCACTACTAGATGTGATGTGCTTCGCAGAAATAATGCCAAACATGCAGCGAAAACACCAACTCTCAAAGATTCACGCCGCACTGACCATGAACCATGTAACCTATCAATGAGCCTGAAACTCCTATCCCTAGACATCCCTAGCCTCATTGTTGTACAATCATTCCATTTACAAAGCAGCGCAGCCCTCCAACCCTGAGCGCTACGCCTCCGGCCCTGCCGTTCCCTCCGGAGTCGCGGGCGCTGTTTCATCATCGGCATCAGCCATTTCGGTATCTTCATGTGCATGGTGTTCTTGCTCTTCCTCTTCGTGGTCTTCCCCTTCCTCTTCGTGGTCTTCCCCTTCCTCTTCCTCGGCTTCCTCGGCTTCCTCGGCGCCTTCTTCCCCCTGACTCTCCTCAGCTTCCTCGTCGCCCTCGCTCTCGCTGTCGGCGTCCTCGCCGCTGGAGTCTCCGCTGTCTGGTGACCGGCCAAGGTTGGGGAACATGAGCCCTGGAGGCATCTCCTCATCATATCCTTCGGGCACGTCGCTTAGGTCGCTCAGGTCGCTCTCATCATCCGCAGAGTCGTGAATACTTCCCAGCTCGCTCTCCCCCCCGTCCTTCTCGCTAGCCTTGTCATCCGCGCCATCTTCTTCGCCGCCTTCCTCCTCGCCGCCATCTTCTTCACCGCCTTCGTCATGCTCTCTCGCATCCTTCATGTCGACATCCTCTCCGGCTTCTCTTCGGACTTGCGCATCGGGCCCGTCGTCGTCGGTGCCAGCTTCACTCGCCGGCGGGTTTGGCGTGTGGCTTCCCTGCTTGCCACTCGACACGCTGCCGACCCGACTCTTGCTCGTCTTGGGGGCTTCCAACGCCCGAACCACAGCTTGCTCCGCCTTTCGCAGGACATCGGGTCTCCTAACTCCAGCCCTCCTGGGCCGGGGCGCGGCTTCTTGCTTGTCGGCCTCCAGAGGTGTCGCGGTGCCGGCGATGCTTTCTTGGCCGTTAGAAGGATTGAGAAGGTTGCTGAGCGAGTTGCTCGACTTCGACTCCGCCTGTGCAGCGGCCTCTGCTTGGGCGGCAGCTTCGACTTGAGCGGCGGCTTCCTTGGCGTTGTTGCGTTCTTCAATGATCTTGCTGGGTTCCGGGCCGGGCAACGTCTTGGCCACTTCGAGGTATATCTTCGAGTAGCAGTCGTTGAGAAGGTCGTCAATGGGCGTGACCTTCATAAGGTTGGCGTTGAGCTTCTTCAGCTCGATGGCATCTTTCATGCAGTTGAAGACTGGGACCTCGACGCCATCGCTGGCGGCCCAGTCCGAAATCCGTTCACTAACAATGTCAAACTCCTCGCTTGACATCGACTTGAAGGTGTCATCCACCACTGGACGGACATGATAGCCCTGTCGGAGCAGCTTCAAGTACGCCATGCAGCACGACTGCCATAGATCAACAAAGTGATAAAAGTCTGCGCCCTTCTTACGCAATCTCCTCAGAAGCTGCTCCATGTTGCTGAGGTCAGCCATGATAACAAGCAACCTGGTCATGAAGCGGACGTATTGTTCGGTGTAGACGTGGTGACGACCCGGTCTCTCAGCGTCGCACTTCCAGACATTCATCACCATCGTCTTGGTCAGCATGCTCTCCCTCAGAATGGCAAAGGCCGCCCTGGCTTCGACGTTGCTGTCAGGACCCTGCATCGAAGTACCCTCGTCGAATAGTATTCGGGCATGTCGCATAATGATTCGGTGTTGCCAGTTAGACTTGTCCTTATCTCTCAGCTTGGACAGGTTGCGAATAATGTACTCT
This sequence comes from Corinectria fuckeliana, assembly GCA_019137255.1. Taxonomy (NCBI): domain Eukaryota; kingdom Fungi; phylum Ascomycota; class Sordariomycetes; order Hypocreales; family Nectriaceae; genus Corinectria; species Corinectria fuckeliana. Next base: position 67,251 of record WPDH01000109.1, on the reverse strand, counting down.
TCCCAATCCTCCGGCTCAGAAAACGAAGCAAAGTGGTCATCTGGGTGGACAACGAGACCGAAAGGCTGCTTCGAGAGAATCGCGGCAGCCTCGGCAGATGTCAGCTCTTTTCGCATGACCAGCTTGTGTAGGATAGAAACAATCTTGTAGTGCGGCTCAAAGATGGGCTCGCTACTCCTCGATTTTCGAGCACTGTAGGCCACTTCCACAGCTTTCTTCAGGGTGCTCAAGAGCCCCTCGATCGTGACCTTGGATCGCAAATCTTTCTCGTCAAGCTTCTCGGCTGGGGTCTGGTACATTTTCCAGTAGCACTTGGCAAGCATATAGGGGTTTCTATCTCCGATTAGCCTTGATCACTTGCCAGGTCTGGAGGATCACTTACTTCCAGTTCTCCGGCTTTCGGGCCATGGCCATCCTGAACAACTTGGCTGCAAATTTCCAGACTTTGTATTCCGTCATTTGGTCGTGCAAAATCCGCTTGAAGGTACCGGCTCCCATGCTCTGGATGAAGAACCTCTCTTGCTCGGAATGATGAAACGGCTCCATGGCGAAGGGTTCGCGACTTGATGCGTACAGCCGCATTGCAAACTTGTGATAGAGGTCGTGCAGAGGGTCTCCATCATGAGTATCAACATCCATGTTTCGCGAGTGCGAGAGGGCGAGGGTGTAACAGTGAATGGCGTTGCGCTGAAACTTGACGAGCTCCGGCCGGTCCTTGTTCATCTTGTCCGCGGTCCACAGAACAGCCTCGTCAAGTTCGTAATCGAAGCACTCAGCCAGACGAAACCAAGCATCCCACTTATCCGCCGTAAACTGCAGCTGGAGCCTCAAGAAGGTGGCGCCAATTCGCAAGTCATCCGTGGCACCGGGAGTCTGCCGACGGTTCAGATCGACTCCCTTGAACTTCGTCAACGCCATCATCCCCAGTAAAAAGAACCACCCGTGCCTAGCAAGTGCCGTCTCTGGCGTGTTTACGGACACCGCGTCGACAGATACGCCTCCAAACAGGGCCCGATAAAGGCGCAGCGGGTGAATAGGCTTCTTAAGAAACTCGGAAAAGTTGCGCAAGTTGTGAATCATTTGAGGAGTTGACTTGGTCTGCCCGACAGTCTGCTGCATGTGGTCGATAGTCGTCTTCAAATCCGACTTTAGGAGATCCTTCATCGGCATACGATTGGCGAGTATGGTGACTCTCTCGACCAACTGCATGCTCTGGCGCTTCTCCAGCTTCTCGGGTGGACAGGCGTGATCCTGGATCTCCCAAACTCCAGCACCAAGCTTCAAGCCGTGAAGATCATAGAGCACCTGTGCCAGGTAATCCTCCCAGTTCTCGATCTTCTTCAGCTTCAGAAGCTCGACGCGCATCATCTTGAGGAAGATTTTGTTCGACGCCTTGCAAAACTTGCGAATGCCAATGACTTGATGCACCGCCGCGAGGAAGTCCGCCAGATCATTCTCTCGCGCAATGATGGAGTTCTGTTCTGTAATTGCGGCTCGGAAAAGCGTGTACTGGAGGGACCATGCTCGAACTTGCATTTCTCGTAGCTTGCTCCTCAAGGACTGGAAAGCAGCGTTGCTTGCTGCATTCCCTGATGGTGCGGGCCTGATCTTAATCTGGATTTCATCCTCACAGAGAGTTGCGACATGGAGCAAGCAGCTTATCCTTGCGAGTGCCGCGCTTGTGGTTTTGATATGGTCATCGTCAATTATGTCAAAAGACGTGCTGTCGTTGAGAGCCAGCGAAAGGGACTGGATCAGAAGCTGGTCCAAGGACTTGAGGGTCCTCATCAACAGCAGTTTTCGAGAATCCACGGGTGTCCCGGCATACGTGCTGTTCTCAATGTCCGAGATAATCATCTCGATACTCTTGAGTTGACACGAGAATTTCTTGGTTGTGTACCCAATCGCATCGTATGCGTCCCCCAATCGCGACCACAGGAAGAGTCTCAATTCAGTGCTGCTGTTAAGTAGAAATTTCCATAGATCCTGTAGCCCCTGGCTTGCGCAATCAGAAACAGGGTGTTTGTTCTGTTCATTTGTTGAATCGGACTCATCTTCGGCTTCAGCATCGTCGGCGCTCTGGGTACGTGCATAGACAGATGTCGGATTGAGAACCGGCTCTAGGGTCTCGATGACATGAACCGGGTTCTCCATGTCGTCCTGAAAGAGGCCGAGGAAGAAGTCCATTGTCGTTAACTTTGAGATTTCTCGATCGGCAGCAGCAGCGGAGATCGTTGGCATGACCAGGTTGTTGGGAAGTCTTATTTCGGGGACCTTTTCCTCGGACAAGAAATCCCGGAGAGACGTCCACATCAGGAGAATATGTTCCCGCACTGGGTTTGCTGAGAGCGAAGACGAAAGCACGGATGCCCATAAAAATCGAGCCGTGAGGGCATCATTTGAAGGACGGTCCAACAAGTGGACATATGCTGAGGCAATATCCAGCCATCTCTCAAGCCGATCTTTTGTTTCCATCCTTGTTGCGTAATCAACAACGCTATTAGGGTTGGTGATTCGCTCGTAGATGTCGATGTGCAGCTCGAATAACATGGGTACAATGTTCTCCAGCGGCCCAAGCCTCTCGGTAGAGCCGGCTGAGAGCTCCAGTTCGTCTGTGATCCGCAGATACAACGCCGAGTCCACGCGGTTGAGCATTTGCACCACGGATGTTTTCATGGCGTCAGACCATTTAGCTGTTGCGTAACTATCGCTAATGGCCCTGACCCATTCGAAAGCAATGTCCTCGCCAGTCATCCAAGACCGGTTGCGATGAATCTTCTTCGCAAATGCCTTTAGACCCTGCACCTCGTCAAAAGGAACGGTCGTAGTCTGATCCTGGGACCCTGATTTGGCATGTTCCAGGAAGGACGATAGACCAAGGCTTGCTTGCTCGTTTTTGCTGAGTAGAGCTCTGGCGACTCCCTCCTTGAAATCAACAAGGACGCTTCGTAAATCCCTCGCCGCGAGTGGCAGAACCTTCCCTGGTCGATCCTCCGCTGCACACGAATCCAATATTTCGTCGATGGACTCTAAAGTGACCTTGTCCTCCACACCGAGGTTTTCGAGGATGCTTTTCGTCATCTGAAACAGATTTTGGTCGGCACCTTGGTAAGGCTGTAGTTGGGTTGCAACCAACGTGCTTGGATCAGCTGTCTCCTCGGCTTGGAGGGTTTCTCGTCTTCGAACCCGTTTGCTTCGTTTTTCGGCGGCGTTTTCCTCTTCGGCTCCGTCTGGCAGACCGGCCGTCGATTGCGATCGCTTCCGAGTGGGCACAGACACACTGCGCTCCTTTGGTGCATCTTCAGACGTTTTCCGGCCCTCAACAGGGCTATCAGATGTCTCCTTGTCGTTCGAAACTTTGGCATTTGAAGGGGCCTTCGTCTTGTTGCTGGCACCTTCGATAAGGGCGGCATCTTGATCAGCGGTCTTCTCATTGTCGTTTTGGCCATTTGGACTGGTACTCTCGGGGTCGTCTGCTGGCTCGTTTGTTGGCGATCTCATTTCCACATCCTGTAGAGAGCTCTGCACAATGTGGTCGCAAGCATCCAAAGCCGCAGCAGCATTCTCGAGACAGTCCATCAGCTCCTCCCCAAGTCCTGGCCAGGACAGCACAGCCCTGACAGAGTTCTTGCGGACCAAGGGTCCTGGAAGGGGTTTCTCTGCATCTTCGACAGATTGTTGACTGTATACAGGGCTTGCTGCAGGAGGCTCTAGCGATTTCGTGGGATCAGGAAGAAATGGGATGGGGTCAAGATGACGTTTAAGCAGGGACGGCATCTCCTTCTTTACCCATGGTGCCATAACAGGGTGGGACAAGGCAACCTCATCATCGAGGAGATTTAGCTGCTGCTTCAGTTGCTCGCCAGCTAGCCCTTCTGCCAATGAGGGAGGATCTACCTCCATCACTACTGGGTCGTCGTCCAGCTCTACCGCCGACTCCAAACAGTAGCGCTTTAGCCTGCCACTGTTCATTGAGGCAGCGAAGCGCGCAGCTCGCCTCCATAGCTCTGGGTCAGAAGGATCTTGGTCCAGAGCAGCAGCCCAACTGTCCATGACCTTGCGTCCGTTGTCATTATTATAGTCGATTCGAGATTTTGACCTCCACTCTGGGTCTGAGCCGAGTTTGTCCTTGAACTTGTCGACAAAGAACTGGCCGTAATTTTTGTACGAGAGGTAGAGTGCCTGCGAAAGGCTCGCGGCCACGCCATCCGCTCCCCCAGCATCGACATCTAGCTCGTCGGCGAAAGAGTCTAGCTGTGAGACCTCCGGCTGGCCATCTGCATGTAGTTCGGCTCGTTCGTAGTCGGTTTTCGCTTCACGGTACTTGAAGATCTCGGATTCAAACAGGTTGTCGTAGGCAGCGCCGGCGGCGTCTCGCGATCGGGCGCCCTGCGCATGGAGCTTCAAGGCATTCTGGAAACGCTTGAGAGCTTCGTCGACCTAAGACGAAATCAGATATGTATGGTAAACGGGGCGCCGGGGCGTAAGACGGACATGGAGCTCCCTGGAGGTGTCGACCTGCTCGTCAATGCTCTCCTCCGGCTCGAGGTTGATGGCCTGGAAAGCTGGCTGAATCACAACATTAGCATAAGAACCGCAGCAACGGTCGCAAGATGATTACCATGGTTGTAGCTACTGTACCACCAATATTGACGCCGACATTCGGACCTGCGGCGATGAACGTCTTCCACTCTGAGATGATGTTTAAAGCTGGTCGGTTCCTTGGCACCAATTAAGCTCGCCAGTAAGTCGAAACCGCGTTCCGGACGCGGTTTGCGTCAGCCTCGCCAAGCCACAGCGTTGAAAGGGGCACGTGGAGTGTGGCGCAGCATAAGGCTGCCTGCACGTTCCTCCCGTCTCGCGGCCCTTGATCTTAGCTCCAGCTATCAAGCCAGATTTTAGGGGCCAGCTTCCGCCGGCACAAACAGCTTGTTCCAGCTCCACCACCAACGCGGGCGAATCCGCAACTGTCCGATATCTGTCGCCGTGGCGATTGCTGCATCGTCTACAGCTTTCTCGGCGGCTTTGGCTGTCCAACAGCGATCCCGTGCTCCAGACAGCAGCCCCGACAAAGAAATCGACCGCCGCCATGGTCGCGCCAGCTGTGCCTGAGTGAGCACAACCCGCCAAGGAGACCCGTCAGTGCTCTGGACTGACCAAGAGCTAGGATAACTGAGGAGATCCTGCACGAGTCAATTGATGCCCGAACCGAAGCCCTTGGGGGTCTCCGAGAACTCGGCCCTCCCGATCTTGTCCACCTCCTGAAAAACGTGGTCCGAAGCCCAGGGAAACAGGTACACAAGCTGACGTGACGCAACCGAGATGAAATGCTGATCACTCTTAGACCGGCGTCTACCACCATGTTACCGGCGTCGATGCTTCATCCTCGGCGAGTCTCGCTGCCTACATTAACACCTTGACCTACAAGGAGCATGGCCCCAACGCGACCAACAAGATTGTCGAAGGAGTGTACAGGTATGCGACCCGACGAGCTGGTACTTGCGTTCTAGGACAAGATGGGCTAACTTCGACCAAGTTGCTACAATGCCTTTTCACGCCTTGATATGCGCGTGCACGTCTCGATCCCCGGAACCGTGGAAAGCTATTGCGTCGACGAGCGAGGGGACAGGAGGAAAGCGTCCGAGGAACTCTGGCTAGAGACATATCTTTGCAGCGTTCTACGAGCATACTCGTATGCTGATGACGGCAGCGGCGACACCATCCGGAAAATCATGGGCGTTCGAAGATTCAACCCGGTGACCAACACGGAGACGGAACACCGCTTCCTCCATGCTGCAGAACAGCTCTTTTTCAGGGGTATGAGGTCCAAACCACCAAAGTAGCTTACGTTGTGCTAACCTTGCCTAGGATGGCAATTGGGATCTGATTCAGTGGTTCAGGTGCCCACGAACGTGTCCAATCACCTAACCACGGGCCTTCTCAAGTATCTCGAGACGACCGGTCGGTATGCTTCTGGTATCAATTTGTTCGAGAAGCTTCGGACTCAAAGTGTAGAGGTGTCCTCTCTGCTAGCAAAGGTCATGTTTATGGGTAATGAGGAGGTGGCAGGCGTCAGGACTCTTCACCAATCTCTGAAGGAGACACCCATGGACTATGTCATGCTCGACACGCAAGCCGAGTTCTTGCTAAAGAAGGCCAATGGTGCACCGACTTCCGAGGCCAGGGAGGAGAGGCTGAAGCTAGCTCTCGGCTGTGCTGACCGAGGCACTGTCGCCGCCCCGACTGAGTTTGGCACCTGGGCCCGCTTGGCACAAGTCTACGTTGCGATGGAGGATTGGGATAACGCTCTTACCATCCTCAACTCTTGCCCGATGTTCACATATCAGGACAAAGATACCCCCTTGATGCCGGAGCCGAAGGAGGTCCACCTACCGACGTTACCCGAAACTCGACTGGACGAGATTGACAGCGAGCCTGAATCGAGATACTCGGAACACGTCGACCCCAGCTTGCTTAACCTGCGGGCGGCGGCTTACCGTGGCACTTTTAAGAAGGCGTACGACATCCTGACGGAGATGACAGCCAAGATCGGCTGGGACCAGCTGCTCAAGATCCGCAGCAATGTGTTTGTTATGGAGGACGAGTACCGGACCGAGAAACAGGAAGCTATCCAGCCCGCTTCCGCAAATCGAAATCCAAGCACCGAAAATCTACCTGGTACACCCGAGGAACCTGCCAATGGCGAAGAATCGCCGGAAAGCGAAGGAAAACCAGAACAGCCGACGGAAACCAAATTGACTTCTGAGAGTGAATCGACAAATGAGGCTGAATCGACAGCTGAGACCGAGCCGACTGTTGAAACTGTCGCAATCGATGTACAGGAGAACGGCGTTGAGAAGCCCTCGAACACCATTGACCCGGGCGAGATCAAGGCTGATCCTGAAAGCGTGAGTCTCGACGAACAACACTGATAATTCTTCAACTAACAGAGTCTCCAGGGAACTAAGAGCGACGACCACTTGTCAAAGCTCAACACTAAGCGGCTGTGTGAACGATGGCTAGATAGTCTGTTCATGGTCCTTTACGAAGATCTGCGCGTCTACACCATTTGGCGAACCCAGATGGCGCAGTACCGCGCCCAGCAGATGCAGTATAAGAAATCAGCGGAAGAGTGGGAGATTCTAGGCGCCCTCGCCGAGCGCCTCCAGCACACCGAGGAGGCCATCGAGGCTTACCGTGCATGCCTGTCGCTGCGCTTCAGCCCCAAGGCGTTGGCGGGCATCCTGCGCGTGTTTGAGACGTCGAAGAGCACCCGAGACACGGTGGCATCGGTCATCCGCCTTGTGACGTGGCAGTACCGATGGTACAGCGAGTTTAGCCCTGAGCTGCTGCACACAATCCGAACCCTTATTGAGGACGAGGGAGCGGTCAAGGTGCGAAGCATCATCCAGGCGACGAGTCTGCCGCAAAACGTGCTGGACCTAACACATCACTACGCCGCCTTGTGTGCGACGTTCCGAAGCAGCGGGACGGACGGTTAGGGCTAGGATGATGAGGTGGTAGTGATGAAGGTGATGAAGGTGATGAAGGTGATGAAGGTGGTCGGAAAATGGGTGAACGGCCGACTTACAAGTGACGGACCATGGACCATGGACCAGACGTGGGGATGGTTCACCTGGGCAGTTAGACGTGGGGCAGAGAGTCTGGGAAAGACGTGTTCTAGCAGGCCCGGCAAGCTGGCTTTGTCTTCCGGGAGCAAGCAGACTCGAATTCAAAATTAATACACCCTCATCGTCGAAGGTGCTGGTGTTGGTGCTTTGATGTCCTGACAAGATGGGTGCCAAGTGGGCTTGCGGAGGCTGACTCAGCGTCCGGTTTTCTGGTGCCTCAGGACCCAGTTCGCCAGGAAGCAGAGGACGCCCCCGGTTGCGGCCAGTTTCCTCTTGTCCCACCTTTCCATGTCTTTTTGGCGCTGGCTCCGGAGCATCGATCGATTTCCGGGGAATAGCCAGGCCCAAGCTCCTAGACCTGATGGTTCGCATGTTCCTCACCCTTGTTGTTTTCGCCGAAGCTGCCTGTCCCGCATGAAGACTCGAGAAGCTTACGTTTGTCTTCCTTGGATGCGATCCCGCCCAACCCAGAATGACGGCCGCAATGGGCTAGACTGTGTGGTGAGCAAGACTGCACTCTCCGGACTACCGAGAAGGAGACCAGATGGGACGAGAGCGGGCAGGCAATGGTGGAAAACGAAGCCCCTGGGCCGTCTAGGGAGAATGGCGAGCAAGACGTACCACATCTGTGCCCATGCTACGATTGTGTGCTTCATCTGTTCCCCCCCGGGTGAGTCAGCAAAGAAGCGAGGGGATGGACTCGACCCGACTAGACTCGACTCGTCACTGGGCCTCCCAACCACCTGGAATCTTCCCTGGCCCTAAAGCAGAAGCAAGAGGCAGATGCAGATGCAGAGGCAGAGACTAAAAGGCAGACGCCTGTGACGTTCGGTTCCGGGGAACAAACGAGGCTGGCCGATTGGCTGGCTTGATTGGATAGTCGGACGTCCCTCCGATCGATGATGATTGACGCCAGCCTGCTTCTGCTTCTGCTTCTGCTTACACCCACCCGCCCGTGTCAGTTCAGTGTGCGGCGTGCTCCATACTGTACCTACGCCATCTGCCATCCGCTCCGCCCTCGCCCTGCCCTCACCCTCCGTGCTACTATGTGCTGTGCTAACCAGGTTGCCAGGTTGACCTTGCTTTTGAGTGAGACCCATCTTTGCCATCCCATTGCAAGGAGAAGCGGACCTTTCTACCCACACCTCCCTCCCCAAACCTGCCGGTGGGCCACCACCCCTCCGCTTCAACCCGGGGTACCTGAGATTCTGGTGATGATGGGGGCCGGATGGATGTATCCGTCCAGCAACCAAGCTCTCCTTTTTCTTCTCTCTTCTTCTCTACGTATTTTAAGCCTCGAGGCCATGGGAGTGTACGCAGTGAAGCGGGATGATGGAATCGATGACAGTGACTGCGACTGCGACGGCCGCAATTGGTCGCCGAGGACTGAATTGGGTTGCTCCATGGCGCCGTCGCCGTCGCCGCCCTCGTTGGTTCAGCTTCCAGCTGCGAAGCTCCTGATGGAACTTTAGTCTAGCAAGCAGCACAGCTCCCCCAGCTTGTCTGTTTGTGTCCTCTCTCCTCTCGGTTCTCCCTGTGTCTCGGTGCCGGGTCCCTCTCACTTACCTCACGCCCTCCATCCCACTCACTCCCCTGGCTGACTGACTGACTCTCCCTCCTCTCCCTCTTCTCCCTCCCGCCGTCTCACTCACTCACTCACTCACACCCAGCCTCTTCTCCCTCTTCCTACCCTTCTCTCTCCCTCCCTATCTCATACCACATCGTCTCTCCCCCTTCTACCATCCGAATTCTACTCCCAACTCTCGCTCCTCCATCCCAATCGCAACCGCCAACCAATTCACCTACCGTCCACCACCACCACTACCACAATGGTCCGCAGCCGACGAGGTCAGCCTGAGGAGGAGGAGGAGCTCGTCTCCCTCCCCGAGGAATCTGATGCTGAGGAGGAAGAGGAGTAAGTTTGCTTGCTTTTTTCCTTGCCTTCCCTGATGATTCCACCGCAATCGCGGATTCGTTTGTCGCAAATCCACTTGCGCTCGCTTTGCGACGTTGTTTGTCCCGGCCAATGCGCAACGCGCGTGCGATGCGATGCGATGCGATCCGCCCGGTGACGTCGCATACACGCACCTCCCATCGCCATCGATCTCACGCCCGCAACCCGCAACCCACAATCCACGACAGCTTCCGTTGCCTACGATACATCCATATTCCATTTCCGACCATACAATCATCCCTCTCAAACGATTACCATAGAAATGACCTCCCGCTGACTAACCCCGTCACTAGGTACGTTTCCACTGGAGACGAGGGCCCCGCCGCCGCCGACGAAGAAGAAGAGGAAGAGAGCGAGGAAGATGCCGATGAGGAAGACGACGAAGTAGTTGAGGACGCCGACAAGCCCAAGGCTGCCGCGCCCAACGGAGCCAAGTCTGCAGACAAGGCCAAGCCCAAGCCCAAGCCCAAGACCGACGCCGATGAAGAAGAGGAAGAGGAAGAGGACGGCGCAGAGGACGCAGAGGGAGCTGAGGATGACGAAGCCGTCAAGCCCAATGGAGAGGCCAAGGACACCAACGGCAAGCGTGACACCGACGCCGCCAACGAGGACGCCCCAGCTGGTAAGCTCATCCCGCTTCTTGTACGCTTCGCAGTAACACCATGCTAATCACACCTATAGTAGAGGACGAACCGCCGGCAAAGAAGCGCAAGGTTGTCGAGGGCGCTGCCGAGGAGGAGCCCGCTGCCGAGGTCGCGGCCTAAAAGCACCCGGAGAGGTGTGTATCGAGGGCAGGTTTGAGGGTTAGACATCACCCAGGGCCTTGGAGTTTGTATGCTTCTCTCTCATCGACAATAAATGCCATCGTCGAATAGGGATCAAGAATGCGTTCCACTCGCCAGGACTTCTCCGTCGTAGCCTGTCATTGACACCATTCGTACTTGTAGAGCCGCGTCAACTAGAAGAAGAAGCAAAAAGGCAGCCTTGATCTGCCCACGTACGTTAGTGAACAGCCACCAAGTCCACATCCCGATCGCCGGTGAATCCAAAGCTAGATCAGATCTCCCTTATGCAAAAGAAAGCTAGCATCAGTCAACCCCCCGAGAAAAGAAAAAGAGAAAAAAGGTCGCATCAAGTTCATGATAAGCCCTGCAGTCCACCCCGTCGTCCCAGCGCAGGCCTCGAATCAACCCGTCATTGGTCCCGCGGCTCAAAGGGGGCTGACGCTTTCTTTTCGCCTTCCGCGTAGGGCTGGGGGCTTGGAGATGAGGAGTAGAGGCTACCCGGCGCAGGGGGGGACGGTTCTGGCGGAGTGGTTTTCCTAGGGTTGATTGCGTAGGGGGGGAGGTAGTCTATCTATCCGTTAGGGTATCGATGGGATGGGTCGGTTGGCGGCTCGACTTTGGGGCTGGTTGGGACGTAAAGTCTGCTTCATCCTGTGCTGGGTGAGCACTTTTCGACTGTGGCCCAGAGTGCTTCAACTTGAATCCGAGCTCTCAGTCCTTCCCGCCAAGCCTTTTCTTCTGTGAGCGGGCAACTGTGGCCATCCATCGTGCTGTCGTCTAGCAACGTGAGATGAACGGCGACTGTGTTCGAATGGGCCCGCCGCGGATGCCGAAACCTGGCTGATTGATGTTGGTGCTTCGGACACGAGCCCGGTCCAGATGCGAGATGTCGGCTTGCTGTTCACTTTGAAAGCTGGAGACTGCTCGACAGGATATTGATATCCGGGTTCGGACTTTTTCTGTAAAGGGCCCCGGTGCAACGCTCATGGTACAGGCGGACTTTCACGTGTAAGACGTCCATCCCGTCTTGCCTACCTACCTGTCTATTTCTTGTCACTTCTCACCTTCTAAGCCTCGGACCAACAGCCAGCCTAACAAAGGATCCATCCATCCCCCCGCCACGAAATAATGAAACCCAGGAACTGTGCAAATATCCGCATCCTGCATTGCTCGATGCAGAGTTGAGTCTATAGTCTAGCTTACAACACGGACAGCTTCGCCGATCCTTGGCCGTGCAAATTTACATGCCTACTAGCCTACCAAGCTGCCAAGCTGCCTAAGCTACACAAGAAAGATCCGTCACCGAGAGGGAACCCATTAGTCACTTCTCCTGCGGCCAAGACCTTCCCCGCCACATCCTTGGGGGGGTTTTCTTCCGCGTTTAACTCTTCTCGCCCAAAAGCCTGCCTTCAGTGCGAACCCGGATAGACATCTAGATGCTTCCGCGTCGACAACCGTGTATACCCAGCCCGGCGATGCTTTCTTCCAGAGACATCTTTTCAATTCTCCAGTCGGGTTCCGGACACGCGACAACAAAAATAAAACCGAAAAATAAAAGGACGGTCGCATGGCCGTTGAAAAAATAAACACAAAAGGGCAACCCTCTTACGTGGCTATTATGTATCCCCAGGCCCGTCGTTACTGATTGAATGCGCACGCCTGCCGCCAAGGAAGCTTGGCCACAGGGCGCCTCCGGCTTTGGATTGGTCGCCCGTGAACCCTCGCGGCGCAGGAAGCTCGTACTCGACAAGCCAAACGCCGGACTTGGAGATGGAATGTCTTGGCCCGTGGATCACAAGTGTCCTCGGCTAAGCTGATGTGCTGGATGCGCTGCGAGATGCAACTCTCGAGCATGCGATGCTATGCTATGCCATGCCCCTTTCCCTGGATTTATTTCTCCTTCTCCTCTCTCTCCTCGGCCACGTCCACGCCCACGCCCACTTCCACGGCATTCCATTTGTGACCCTCCCCGCTTCGTGTGTCTCCGCGTTATGAACCTTGGCAGTGCAGTTGTGGGTGGGAGTGAGAAAACAAACAGGAATTCCGGTATATAAAAGGGGGCCTGGCCTGTTGGTTTGGACAGATGACAACTCTCCTTCCTACAGCTCCGTTCCCCCCCCCCCGTCCGCTCCCGACTGCACTCCTCTCAGAAACAACAAGGCAACAGAGGAGGATGCCGAGCGCAGAACACGCCATCATACAAAAGGACCTGACCCTTCCGTGATGGCTTTCGGCTTCTCCATCCGCAGAGAGAACCGCCCTGTTTCGAGACTAAAGCACTGCCGACTGCTGAACTGCGTGTGAAGGGGGGAGGGGGAGAGAAAAGAGAAAGACGTGATAAAATAGGAGAGCCAAAAGACGGTACAAGAAAGGAAACAAGACAGAGAACGACGCCACGCTTGAAAGCGTAATGACTGTGTCCCACGACGGGCCCCCGATTCTTGATGGCTGTCTTGGATAACACTTGATCATTGACACCATGGACCTGACCTACCTTACGGCCGCGGGCGGAGGATGCGGACTCCAAGACGACAGCTCCTGGATGGCAGGCGTGGCACCGACTTCGATGCCGTACGCCGGACTGAACACTCGCTCATATCTCGCTGCTTCACCAGTATGTCCCCCTCGAGCAAAGAGAGACGCAATACCACGGCTACCCAGGCATTGTCAGCAAGCACCGCCGCACACGCCTGCGTCCCCGGCGCTCGACCACCGTTTCTATCCCTCCCCGATAGGAGACGTCGCCTACCTCGACCAGCCCTTCGCCGAGTTCCCCCTGGGGACCTTCCCCGTCCCTCACCACGGCCTGTTCCCCTTCCGGCTGGGCCCCCACGGCTCGCCCGCCCTCTCGGACATGACGGGCGCGTACGCGTCGCCCAGGGCCTTGCTCCCCACGCCGCCTACCGCCGAGGACGACCTCTCCGCACTAGATGACGACGAAGCAGCCGGAGCCGGAGCCGGAGCCGAAGCTGGAGAAGACGCCCCCGACAACGCCTCGGCGTACGCATCCAGCCCGCAGCCGCAGAGGAAGCGCAAGCGCACCTGCACCGCCACGGCTGCCACGACGCGCCACGCGCAACAGCTGCGCACGGCGTCGCGCGCGCCCAAGAAGCGCCCGGCCACGCTCCCGCAGCGGCCAAGCGAGACGGCCGAGGACGTCCAGGCGCGGGCGGCGCACAACCAGGTGGAGCAGCAGTACCGCAAGCGGCTCAACGCGCACTTCGAGCGGCTGCTGGAGGTGCTGCCGGCGTCGCGGTCGGCGGCGGTGCGCGGGGCCCGGCGCGACGGCATCGGCGAGCGGCGCGTCAGCAAGGCCGAGGTGCTGGACCGGGCGACGGAGCGCATCCAGACGCTGGAGCGGGACACGGCGCGGCTGGAGAGGGAGCGGAGGGAGCTGCGGGCGAGGCTGCGGGGGGGGATGGGGATGATGCCGCATGAGAGTTGGGAGCTGTGAGGGGGGACCATGTTTGTGTATTTGACTGACTGCTATCTACTATCTACTAGTATCCATTAGTTTAGAAACCCACCCTTAGACTACTCAACTCTCCAATGCCCTGCCAGATAGCCACAAGCGTGCGGCTAACTTATCAACGGAACCCTCCTGCTCGCCAATCATGACTGGTGCGGCTTCAACCAACCGCCAACCCACCGTGCCACCCAGGAACGACCTTCCCTCCCGCGTAGCTCCAGCCAAGCTAAGCCGGGCAGTGGATAACTTTGTCCGCTCCGTGTAGGTTGATTCGAGCGGCTAACGGGCCCTCGCCCACAGTGAAAACGGACCCCGGGTCCTTTGCAACGGCGCGCGGCAGCGATCCGGATTGACCACCTCTCCGGGAGGTTTCTTACACTAATTAGGCGCAAAAGTTGAGGAAAAAGATGCCTTGGTGCGCGCTGGTTTGCTTGCTGGTGGGGGATTGCGCGAGGATGCGCACCAATCTGAGGCTTCCGTGGCCGACTGCGCCGATGGTCATGATGTCGGTGTGTGCTGCCGCGGTGGGGTTGTGCTCTAACGGGGAAGCGGGGATTGCGCTGTGCTCTGGAGAAGTAGAAATACCAGGCCGAGGGGATGGGAATTCTGATTTTTCTGTCTGACCCGTCTCTTTCTTCTCCTTCTTCTCCTTCTCCTCCTTCTTGTCTTTCTTCTCCTTCTCCTTACTCCTTACTACTGCCTCTCAACAGCTTGTGGAAGACATCTCCAAGTGCAACACCACAGATAGCATCATGGCTACCCCCAACCAGACCAAGTACGAGCCTCCTTCCAGACCAGCCGGCAGGATCAATGCTGACACTCTCGCCTAGCCGCACCTTTACCCTCAACACGGGCGACAAGATCCCCGCTGTCGGTCTCGGCACGTGGCAGTCAGCGCCCGAGGAGGTCTCCAAGGCCGTCGAGGCCGCTCTCCGCGCCGGATATCCTCACATCGACACGGCCTTCGCCTACGGAAATGAAAAGGACGTTGGCGAGGGCATCAAGGCCTCGGGCGTCCCCCGCGAGAACATCTGGCTGACCACCAAGCTGGACAACCCCTGGCACAAGCGTGTCCCCGAGGCCATTGACCTCAGCCTCAAGAACCTCGGCACCGACTATGTCGACCTGTACTTGATGCACTGGCCCAGCTCGACCAACCCCGATGACCTCACCAAGCACTTCGATGACTGGGACTTCGTCAAGACCTGGCACGAGCTGCAGAAGCTTGTTGGCACCGGCAAGGTGCGCAACATTGGTGTGTCCAACTTTGGCATCACCCACCTCGAGCAGCTTCTCAACCACCCCGACACTAAGGTACGTTGTCCAGTTCGTAAACACCTGCAAGCCCCAAAGGATTCAAGATCCTGGAGCTTGGCTCAGGGCGTTCGGTGCAAGGTCCCTGACTGACACTTCCCATCAGATCGTCCCCGCGGTCAACCAGATCGAGCTCCACCCCTGCAGACCCTCTCCCAAGCTTGTCGCCTACAACACTTCCAAGGGCATCCACAGCACGGGCTACTCGTGCCTCGGCTCAACCGACTCGCCTCTGTACAAGAACGAGACCCTGCTCAAGTTGGCCGAGTCCAAGGGCAAGTCACCTCAGCAGGTGCTGCTGATGTGGGGTCTTCAGCACGGCTGGAGTGTCATTCCCAAGAGTGTCACCCCTGCCCGCATTGAAGCCAACCGACAGCTGGACGGCTGGGAGCTGACCGAGGAGGAGGTCAAGAGCCTGGATGACATCAAGGATCGCTTCAAGGTGTGCGACGGCACATTCCTGCCCACCGGCGTCGAGGTCTTCCTTGGTGACGATGAGTAAATGGATTCCACAAAAAAGGCAGCAAGGGGTTGGGGTGTGTAATGAATACTCACAATGAACTTTAGACAGCTAGGTTTTAGGTGCCTGAAGCATAGAATAAAACAGTTAAATCATGTGTTTCCTCAGCTGCGCATGGACCGGTAATGGACGAGTGCCAGGGAGCAACAATCGAGTACAATGGGTGCGTGTGTTATAGCTTGGCCTTGAGCTCAGTCTCTTCTTCATCCTCTTCCCTCAGCACGGTCGCAACGCTTTGTCGCAGATCCTCGGCCAAGTGCACTGCCTCGTCGTCGTCAAGCTCCTCGCGTCTTCCACGCCCAAACATGGTAAAGCTCTCGCTGTAGCGGCCACTGGCCCTAATGTCCGGTCGCGGAATGAGGTGGAAGTGCATGTGCGGGACGACCTGGGCGGCGGCAGCGCCATTGTTCTGGACGACGTTCCAGTCCTCGACGCCGGTAGCTCGTGTCATGGCTTTGGAGAGGATGCGCAGGTAGCGGCCCATGTGTGCGGCTTCGCTCGAAGTAACGTCGGTGAGCTTCTCGCGGTGCTCGCGCGGACAGACCAGCAGGTGGCCGTGGCTCAGGGGGAGAATATCGAGGAAGGCGACGAGGTCGGGCGTCGAGAGGACGATAAACGACGTGGGCGAGAGCAATTCGGGGTCGATGACGGGGTCGGACTGATCAGGAGGTTCGAGAGGACTAAAGGGCTTGAAGGCGTGGGCGATGGCACAGAAGGGGCATGGGCAAGATGCAGGAGGAGCCGAGGGATCGAACAAGTTGGGGTGCATGCTGAAAGAGATATATTAGAGAAGGGAGGGGAACAAGGTATTAAAGCAGGGGGGGGGGGGGAAGGAGAACAGGTGACCGGGGCAAAAACTTGAAGTTTGACGATGGCAAGTTGAGAATTTTCTCTGGTGTTGAGAATAGCGAGGCATGTAGGCCTACTTCCTAACAGCGATTCGATATTGCGATATGGCTGCTGCCGAGGTTCCCATGCACGTCCTTGCCGTAAGCCGTAAGTGGAAATGTACAACTGTTGAGTGGATATGGCAGCGTGCTGGAGCATGAGTGGCCAGGGCGCTGCAAGTTTCGCTCCAGCGACCGATCTAGTCCGGGGTAATATGGAACCATCTTAGACGGTAGTCCAGCCCCAGGTCTGAGTGATGATGGTTGAGGACGGGATGAGGCTAACCGATATTGGGAAAATACGACTCCGACGTGGTGTGAATGATTATTTTTCGTTGTTGCCCGGAGGATGCTGGCTGGATAGTCTCCATGATAGTCTCAATCACAAACAGGGCATTCGTGACTCGACATCTAATCCAATCGCCTAAGCCTAGACACATAATACGGCCACCTCACCGTAACAAAGACGCTCCAGACTAGACTAAGCGACCTGCGCCCTTCCCTTCACCGCTCTCAAAACTTCTGCCGGTAATATTCCATCTGCTCCCCACCGCCATCCATGACCAAGCATTACAGCCCACAAGGGTTTCAAATGTTAGCGCTGGTACACAGCCCACAATGACGAAATTCTAGTGGCAAGTAGAGATACCTACAGGCAAACCAAATTATTATAGGAATAGAAGTACTAGTACTATCAGTAGTAAAGGGGCCTAATAACCTCAATTCTTTATGTGTTCACGCAGTCGAAGATGTGGCTCAGGAAGCTGCTAATCTAATAATATCAGTGAGTTGTAAAGTTGAAAGTTGCTCTCATACACTCACTATCGTGATGTTGTAATATCATCGCTTGCCATAGACCGCTGATTAGACTGGTGTATCCTTATTAGTAAATTACTAGTAAAGATACCTCTTTTCAAACAACCCAATGAGATAACACCATAAGGGCTTGGCAGTGGCGAGAGTGGCAAAATCAGGTCCCGAACTAACATTTGAAACCCTTGTGGGCTGTAGACCTATTTTCCTCCTAAGCAGTGCCGTCTTCAGACTGAGCTTCGACTGAGATGTACCCACCCACTCAGTCCTCATAAGTCCTCACCGTCTTAAGATTATGCCAGCCTAACAGCGTGCACAATTCCTCACCGTTTACCCCCCATCACCGTTGTATCGCCTACGGAGTACTTGGCAGCCTGTCGCTGCACTGTATGCCCTGTATTTCAGCACTCTTAGGAAAAACGTATTTTTGCAGTTTATGGTGTGCACCTTTAACAGTCACCTTTTGCTAATGCTAATAGACCATTTGATCATAGAGCATAGGCTTGTGCTGGATTGTCCAAGGTGTTGAAATACAGGGGATTTATTGCCATTGGACTCAAGTCGCGATGACCAGCGCCATCAACGACTAGTCAAGCGAGTTCTGCAGTCGTCGAGTTGAGGGCTATCAATCAATACACAGGAGGCTCATCTCCTATGTTAGTGCACACTGATAATAACACAGAGAGGAGCAACAATTAAATACAGAAGCCTAGAAGTATATTTGCACCTGGCTAAGATCTTGTTGTTCATTGGCGGTGATTTCGAGATGCCGGACCTGGAGAAAGAATTCGATACATTCTGCCTTGGTGTCTGGAACCTGAAATTCGGGTACTTACATCGTCTTACCAATGAGTTGACCAACCCCGACGAGTCCCCGTATTTGCCGTCGTATGAGAAACGAAACCAGTGGCAGTGCCACACCGCGATGGGTGGTGAAATTCGTTCGCTGAAACGGGACACATGGGAAGAGTCGAGTTTGCGAGACAGCCAGACTGGCGTGGACGAAGTCTTACGAAACCGTTCGGGATTTTCTTCTTCTTGTGAGCCACCAGTGGACCAATACGGCCAACAGTCAATCCATCCGCATTTCATAGTCTTCCCACTGATAGCCAGGTGCTCGTCGATGGTCGAAACACACCATTGCCCAGATACAAGCCACGCAGGCAGCCGTCAGGGTGCCTAGAATTGCTGCCAGTTTGGCAGCTGGCCGTCCGGAAAGCTTCCTTACGGCGAGAGTGACAAGTTGCCAGTGGGCTGTAGCGCTCAACATGACGAAGGCCTGGGCGAAAAAGCAACCTTGGCTGACCTGAAGTCGAGGGGGTCCGGGCGAGAACATGCCGAAGCGGTCGGGGATGTGAAAGATGCGAGACTGGGCCCAGTAGCCTCTGACGGCGATTGAGAGGTGGGTAGGATCGAGGTTGTTATCGACGACTTCAGGGGCGAGGACTCCTTGCATGGCTGCGAGCATATTGCTGGGGCTGAAGAACATCGTGAACACTGTCTTTTGGTGTCATTTAGTGGAAAGATCTTCAATAGCAGATGTGAGAGATGCCACACTTTGCCTAGGCTGTACTGTAATGCTCTGTGAAAATAGGACCTCGAATGGAGGCGACGGGTAGATCGATTAGATGTAGGTTTGTTGATAGGTTTGAAGAGTTTTTATAGAGGGAAGTGACCCTTGAGGATAAGTAGGTAGAGTTTTAACATCACAGTACTACAGGTACCCTGAGGCATCTACAACAAGGTATCTTTTTAGAATTGGCTCGTAGCAGGTGATAAATACTAAGCCGTAGCTGAAGCAGGCGTCTTGTTGGCGCAAACCCTGATTGATCATGCCATCTCTACAGTGCACACTCCATTTACCGCATTGGTCGACTCGGGCGACTGCCAACATCTTTAGGGCATCTTATCTGTCAAGTTGCTAAGAGTGACTCGTACAAGATCAGGAGACAGATTCACACCTATTTCACAGCATAAACGCGTCTTGCGAGGGAAATAAGGTCCTTGTCTGGCCTGCAAAGGCATCCGCTACGATGAGCAGCGCCTAAGAGGCCGGCGGCCCTTAGGGGCGTTGAACGACGATAGCCTCAATCAACGCCCGCGCCGGCCACCTGATTCAAGGTCCGGAACTTCTATCATAGGCTAAATTGCTAGGCAACTTAAGTACCTGGTAACCGATGATTTCCCAGCCAACGACATCCCTGTCAGGTACGAACTGGCGCCTTTACGGGCCTCAATGACACTGTCCAGAGAGCGGCCGTTTTCACAGCACACTGTTAGGAGCACCGTTTGCGCTCGCTTATTAAGCACAACTTTGCATAAATCATTGAATGCATCACCTGACTGAGAGCCGAGCCTAGTAAGCAAGAGCGGCACTAGCGTTAAGCCGTGAAGCTAGGTTTGCAGAACCACAACCAAGCCCTCACTCGCAAAGCGAAAGCCATCCTCTGCACAACCGACTCTCCAAGCATACAGAACATGCCTCGCGAAGAATACCAGGTCCCCACTGGCGCGGCCGCCGCCCAGCGCGGCGCGACCCGCGACACCCACGACGCCCGCTCCGTCATGGCCTACCTCTGCGGCGACTGCGGCGGCAGCGTCACCCTCGGCAAGGACGCCCTCGTCGCGTGCCCGCACTGCGCGGGGCGCGTGCTGTACAAGGAGCGCACGAAGCGGTGGGTTCTCTTGGCATTTGTTTCCCTCCTGTGCTGCGTGCTAGGGTTGCTGACTTGCGATGGTGGGGAAATAGAATGGTGCAGTTCGAGGCGCGATGAGCGGCGGACGATGAATCGACGACGGGGAAGAGACACGATGCGCAGCAGGACTTTTGGTTTGAGGGGATGCGGAGTTTCGGGGTCTGGTACACGGGACGAAGATAATAAGGCGAAAGACAATCAAGATGACATCAACGACAAAAAGACACGAGAGATATCCACGCCGTCCGATTACTCTTTCCTTATTCGCAAAGTTGCCTTTGGTATCTAAATTACAAAACAAAAACCCCATTCACCCATTCGTGCATTCAAAGATTCCTTCGTGCCCCGGGAACGCCACTTGTGCTGCTGGTCGAAAGTGCCTTTATTGCTCTTTTTGAGAGTGGAGGAACTTTGCGAAACTCGCGTCTGCCATTAGAGAATCGTCGTTTTCTCCCATGGCTGACTGGTACCTCGACTGAAGGCTCTCCTTCTGGGCTTCCTCGTCGGAGTCCTCATCGTCGTCAGCGTCGCTTACAACGTCAACGTCGTCGTCGTCGTCCACCTTGGGCGCCGACTGCTGGTTGCCGACCGACATGCCCTTCATCATCTTGTCCAGCTCCTTTTCTCGGGACTCCTTCTTCATCTTCTCTCGGTCCTCTCTCCTCCTGTCGAGCTCGGGCTGGTAGTCTCGCAGGAACTCCTGCTTCTTTTCCTCCACGGCCTCGAAGAAGTCGTCGATACCCGTGCCGAGTCTTGAGCTCACGCCCACGACGCTGAGATGCGCGTAGAATTCCTCCAGCATGAGACTCATCGAGTTCAGTAGGCTACCCATGTAGCCGCTACCGCCATGGCCGCCGCCCGACGCACCACCATTCGCATCTGCGTCCTCGTCCCGCTGCAGGGCCGCCTGGAAGGCTTCAAAGTCGGTCATCCACTCCTTGGCAAACTCTGCATCCTTGACATCCGTCTTGTTGAAGACGAGAATCATGGGCAGCTTGGTCTTGTAGAGGATGGAGCAGGCGTAGAGCATATTGGACATGAAGGTGGAGGTCGAGGCGGTGCGGGGGGTGTCTATGATGTAGGCGATGACGGTAGGGAACGAGGACGCGAGGGACTCGAGCAAGATGGTGCCCGAGGCAGACCACACGAAGACTTCAATCTGACCGGGCGTGTCCACCAAGATGCGGTCGATGGGCTTGCGGTCGGGCTTCTCGGGATCGGGCTTGGCGCGCTTCTCCAGCAGGTTGACGATCTGGTCGACCTTGGTAGCGAAGAGGTTGAGTGACGTTAGGATGCCGCCGTTGGGGCCCAGGTTGTACTGCCTCATGACCTCTTCGTAGTTGACGGAATCGCGGATGTCGATGTTGGCCTCGAACGGGACGGACAGGACGGCTGGGTCGAGGTTGATGACGTATGGGGGAGTCTCCTTCTCGTGAAGATGGGCGTTGATTCTGCGCATAAAGGTTGTCTTTCCGGATCCTAAGACACCAAGTTAGAAGGTCAAGACTACGGAGACTACGGATGAGGCCGAGGAAGCTCACCTGCCATGCCAACGCAGACGATGGTGACGGGCGGCGAAGAGGCGTCGCCTGCAGAGGCGTCGGCCGTGGAGGAAGAAGCCATGACGAATCTGTTGCCTTCCTAGATCAATAACAGATGTGTAGGGGTCGGTTCGGCTTTGACAATGAATCCTAGTCTGGCGAATACTGGTGAATGAAGATCTAGAACTGGAGACGCCAAAAATTTGGACAAGAGGTCGGGTGCTGGGTGATGCCCCGCGCGGGGTCTTCCGCTGTTAGTTAGTGGCCGCCGGTACTGCGTCAGTGCTATTGCTTATTAAGCCTGCCTAGAGGTCTTCTTACGGGCTGTCAGAGCCTGTCACTAAGAAATGTCATGAAATGTCATGGAGCGAGACGTGATATTGCTATTTGAAGCTTCAGAGCGATCTCGGCATGGCCTTCGCAGCTACCAATTCCTCGCATTCTCACGCGTCAATCTTCTCTGGCATCCAAGTGCTGAACGCCATTCCCTCGGGTACTTTCTTCCACTGTTTAGACACCGGGTCCAATGACTTTTCGCACTCCTCTGCCTCGCGCTGCATTATCGCCGCCTTCGCTTCGCTTCGGGGTGTGACGACAGCAGGATACTCAGCAGGCGTGACAGTAATCCCGCCAGCCAAGTCCTCGATATCATAACGCACAGGGCTTCCCTCCTTGTCCTTGGCCGGAGAAAAGTCGAATCCCCAAGCAAGGCGAGACACGCCCAGGAAGAGCGACCGCTCGGCGATGTGGATTCCCTGGCATAGACGGCGTCCAGCCCCGAACACGAAGTTGTCCCGTTTCTTGGTATCGCCTACGGCGGACTTGTACAAGGACGTGTGGTCGTCTTTGTACCGGTCTGGGTTGAAGACTCGAGGGTCCGGGTGCCGTTCCGGGTCCATGTGAATCGCCCTGCAACGCTTGGTAAACTCGCCAATTCTCTCCATACCGGGGTGGGGTCAACGTACCAGACGTTGTTGATGACGGAACAGCCCTTGGGGATACTGTAGCCCTTGTAGGTGTCGTCCTTGATCACCGAGTGCGGCACGCCTAGGAAAACTGTAGGCATCCACCGGAGACTCTCCTTGATGCAGCAGCGGACAAATGGCAGGTTCTCGTAGTCTTCCACCGTGGGCAGTCGATCAGGCCCTACCACGCGGTCGACCTCCTCTTGAACTCTCCTCTGCACGTCTGGCCAAACAAGCAACGCTAGGATGTAGCCATACAAGGTTCCTGACGTGGTGTCAGATCCGGCCTCAAGCAACGAGCCGCTGATATAAGCGGCGGCGTCATCCGAGAACTTTTCCACCGTTTGCGCTCGATAGATGTCGTTGCAAAAGCACGGCTGTGGGAGAACATGTCAGCGCAAGTTGCATGCCAGCGGACGAACAAGGTGGCAGACCAGCCCAGTCCCAGCATCAAGGGCGTTCTTTGCCCTCATCCAATGCGTGACGTAGTTGTCCTTCTCGACTTTGTGTAGCTTCTTGGCGTAGCGGACGTTGGGTGCCATGAACTCGGGGAGCTTTTGCATAACCGGATACAGGTCCGCGAGCTGGGCACTGGAACTTCCCGCGAGTTCTCCCCATCTATCAAATGACTGTGGCGAGTCAACTTGGCGGTTCCGACGAACACAAGCGGCGGTTGACCTACCTTGAACAGCTGCAGTAGGTTCGGGTCTCTGTTGTTTACGCAGCGGTACCCAAAGATCATCTGGGTGGAAAGAGAGTATGTGAACCGTCGGAGGTGGTAAAGGAGGTCGTCCGGGGTGTCCAGGAGGTTGGCGAGTAGAATCTTGTTTTCAAGGTCCTGGTACGGGACGTATGTAACTGCAGCCTTGATGTTCAAGATGTTATGGACCATCCGATGAATCATTCGCCAGTTGTCACCGTATCTCTGTGCAATTGTTAGTTCGTAGCCCTCGAGACTCGAGATGGAAGTTGGCTGCCCACCATGACCACGAGTCTAAGATTTCCGCTGGCAACCTTCTGCCCGATGAACATGTCTGGTCGATCGGAGTAAATGCCTCCCTTCTTGTCAAGTAGGTCACTGACGGCAACGTCGGAGGAAAGGACAATCATTTTCTTTGTTCCGAGAATGAGTGAGTATATCGGCCTGCCCCAAATTTACGACGTTAGTAGGCGTGAATTCAGATAAGCCATGTTGTCTTCCATCTTACCCATATTCTTCAGCCCATTTCTGGAACTGGATGTGAGGCTTCTTAGTGGGCATCTGTGTACGCGTGAGTATCGCATCGAGAAGATGGCTTGGTCAGCGTACAAGATGTAGGTTTCCTATGATAGGTAACGTTGGAGGACCGGGAGGAAGGCCTGCAGGCCTGGAGCCAATCTTGCCGACTTTGACAATAAGTAGCAGTGCTGACAATGTCAAAGCAAGCGCAATGGAATATAGCGAAAGGTCTAGCATCTCGAATGGAGTTCTGACTCTTGAGGGCGATTGAGTGTGAACCAACTACTCGGATATGCCTGGATTGCAGTCTAATATATTGATTGCCGAGCAATTTAACGGTGAAAGACATCATCATATCATATGTGGAATCTTATATGGAATCATATATGGAATCATACTTATGTGGAATCATCTACGGGCGCATCGGTTTCGGCATCGGGTTCAGTATCACATAGTGTCGTCGGGTTCGGCATAGAGCAATGGTGTGTCACAATGAAAATAACCACGGCACTATGCAGGAAAGTGCAAGGAACGCCAATAAAGGTAACGGTATTCGGCAGGATCATCCGATACACGCCGTGATATTATTGGTCATCCCCGGTCACATATTTGCTTGCCAGGTTAAAGCGTCTCAGATCAGCCAACATAGGAAAGGATTCCTGCAAGACACTGGAGCTATGAGCGACGCAGTCAAAAGTGCAGGAAACAATTAGGAAGGTGAGACAATTGTTACCAATAAATTGCGTTTTGGCTGTACGTTCTTGGCATAGAAGAAACTGCCGGATTTCCTCTGTGGACGCACATCAATATGTGATGACGAAATGGCAGACAGGCATTGTCAACATGGCTTCAGCTATGACTTTGAGCTCGCATAAATCCCACCTCACCTGCATATATGCCTGTCTATGGCCTGCGCTCTCTTTCCAACAAGGCGCTGAGCGCACCCCTGGAGATGGCGTGGTTGGTCATGGTGCTCTGTCCGACGGCGATGTTGTCATGAATCTCAGCATGAACTAACTTCAACTCATCCATCTCTGCCGATAGGGCCGTTGATTTGGATGGCTTAACCCTCGGTCAGATTGCTGACAACGGCGCATGTACTTGAGGAGTTTCGAGTCCCCATCTTCCTCGGGAAGGGCCGCCACGTCTTTGTCATTCAGCGGTTCAACGCCGTCGCCTTCATCCGCAGCACCAAACGCTCCTGGAAGCGACTCATCTCCTGTATGGTATTCTAGGAGGGGTCGATCGTCATCGAATTGAAGATGGTCGTCCTTGAAGAAGTTGAGGTCCTTCCTCCATGTCGTTAGGCTGCGGAACGGTTTGACCAGGAGGCGACGGGCGTTGATCCAGTCATCTAATATGGAATCGTGATTCCTCGGAGGTCTCGCTTTTCAGGAACACGAGGATTCGTTGGCGTGCTCCACAGCGCTTAAGTTCTTCAGTTTCGGCCGTAAATACTAGTCTAGTGCTAGTGGGGTAGATAATCGAGCAGGAACAGAAACAACACGCCCAGGCAGCAGACAACCATTGTCCCCTTGCAGGAGTGCCTTGTTAACTTCAGTATGATGTATAAGGTTTAGACAAACTTGGTGGATAATACGACAAAATGACACGAACCTGAGAACGCCTCGCCAGGTGGTGGTGGTCCCATTTTCCAGCCACTATGTACAGGGACGAGAAAGTCCAAAGATGGTCTTGCCTACGACCTGATGCTAATAGGATTTAGCTAGATGCCCTTGCACTGCCTCCATTGTTCGAGGTATGGAACCCAACCATCCGCCTAGAACCGAAGTCTCGATGGTTAGTTCCAACTTGTATAATCAACCTTGTAGATTTGGCGCGAGTGGGTATTCGCGACAATGTTCTGTCCCCCAGGTTTCGGGCCATTATGCGTCTTGGCAAGCTCCGCTTAGACCTGAGATAAGAATGTCGTTCGATTTAGCGATACCATCGAGTTCAGTATCGTAGTTTGAGGGGCAAGCCTTGGCCATGTCCTCTCCGGAGACGTTGTCCTGATACGTCAGCTTTCCGGGCCGGGGTAGATAGCGTCGGTGTCGACATTTTCAGTATCACAAAAGACGATCTAGCCGCTGATCTTCTCGGGAAGCGCGGGAAGGATCTTGGTGGACTCGACCCTGTCGATAAGTGAGTCGAGCTGCTGCACAAGACCGGACATTAGCTCGTTTCTCGGCGGTACGTGCTAGGCCCGTGCCATATCGCCGGGGATGACGCCGCGGAGAGCGCTAGCAGCGACAACTTCGGGGTCTCTAATGTCTGAGGCTCGGCGATTAGTACAAGAAAGAAAGAATGCAGCATACTAAGTAAGTGTATTGAGGGGCGTTGCGATCTTGACGAATTGGGGCCTGAGACGCAGGTAGGGCCCAGACGCTGCTTGCGTCTGAGCGTACAGCGGAGGTTCCGAGACAAGCGATGCCACCGTAATGTGTGCTATGGCTGAGGCCACCCCTGGCCAAGCATGTCCCTCCTCGGCCGGCAGGATGAGTGAAACATCATGTGTCTTGGCGACGACATGGATTCTATCACGACTGGAAATGAATTGTCGTGGGTAAGAATTGCAGCTGGGTCGATGCTGATGAAGTCGCTGCTCCGGACGAGCTTGCCTGGGGGCAGTCCAGCGGCATAGCGTTGGACGATCTTTTCCGTGAGGAAGGGCAGTCGTGGGTGCGTGAAGGCATCGGGATCTCGGGATCTCGGGACGGGTCGCAGTGATTGGATTGTTCGTACGCTGGCAGGATACCAGCTGCTCAAGAGACGCACAGCCCAGCGGTTCATGGGGCAGAGCATGATTGGGTCAGCTAGAATGCTAGAATATATGAGCACTGCCTAACTTACTGCTCTGTATTGATGTGTGTGTTGGTCCATTGTGATTGGCCCAGTGAGCGATGATACGCTGGACCTTACTGTGCGGGATTTCAACTGCCTGAGAGCTAATCTACAGCCATGATCGTTTCTCTTTCTCACCTTGCTGCATCAATGGATCGCCCGCTGACCCCAACCGTACTTTTTGAGGGAAACCCACTCGACGAGGGGGGCAGTCCAATCTCGCGTACAAATTCAACTGATGATCTACCACTTCTCGAGCAAGACAACCTGTCAACACTAGGGGACTTGCTACGCAAGCACCGAATCGACGGCGAAAAAGGGCGATTCTGGACGGAGAAACTACTGCGTCTCATTGTCACCAAGGAGAAAGTTTTGAAAGAGCTGAGTAGCTATCCAAGCTCCTCAGACTCGAATCTCCTGCGATATGCGGATTTGATTTGTGCCAATACGATCGACACAAGCCGCCAGACCTATCTGAAGATCTTTTCAATTCTGATTTTGATTGGAAAGTCGGACGAGATTGGCAATTTTATTGACGCCGAACTATGCGATGCGAAACTGCCTTTTATATGCTCGGAAAAGGTGACAGCCTCATTGTGTCTCGGGACTAGACCACAGGAGCCTCTTCAACCTTTCTTGCACTGGGAAATATTTGAGAGGGAATTGTTTGAACATACTCAATGGCAAGTCATGGTTCCGTTTTTCGAAATGAATCCCGATAAGACGTTCAAGGACTATGACTTGCCACCCGCAACCATCCTGCCCTGGTGCAAGTCAGTGAAGCACTCTCCGGTTTCTCCGAGCCAATCGGGCTTGGTAGGACAAGGCGCCTTCGCAGAAGTCTCTCTTGTTAGAATTCATTCCACTGCCCATGGGTTCCAGGAAATCTTAAGGAAGGTATAATTGATTCCTCTTACAGCCTTCTTCCTGTCTAATGAACTGAGTACAACGCTTTTTAGATCAAACTAGAAGGTCGTGTCTTTGCCGTGAAGAAGCTCTTCAAGAATGACTGCAACGACAAATCCAAATTCCGGCAAGAACTAAACCAGCTGATGCGGTTCAACGGCCTCGTGCACGATCATCTTGTAACGCTTTTATGCACCTTTACGTTGGGGGGCCAGTATCACTTCATATTTCCTTTAGCAAACTGCAATCTCGAAGAACTGTGGGATGAGAACGAACTTCCTTGGGAGTGCAAAACTGTTCAATGGGCTTCGCAGCAGTTCTTGGGTTTGATGGGCGCACTGGACACGATACACAACCCCAAGCACCTAACACAGGGCCCAGAGAGAGGTTTTGGGCGACATGGAGATATCAAAAGCGACAACATACTCTGTTTCACGTCCAACAACGTCTCCAGGGGCAGGATTCTAGTCATATCTGACTTCGGATTGTCGTCTTTCAACCGCTACATAAGCCGGTCCAATATTCCAAACAAGGCCGTTCCGCCAGTCCCTGGATATCGTCCACCAGAATGCGACTTGGTGGGGGGGACTGTTTCCCGAGCCTTCGATATATGGACAATGGGCTGTCTTTACCTCGAGTTTGTCACCTGGTTGCTTGGAGGCATCAGGTATCTTGACGAATTCAAGAGCCAGCGATTAACCGAGTATATCACCGGCGCCAAGAACCACATTTTCTTTGCCCTGAAAGAAACCGAGGATAAGTGTGGTCATGTGGCACAAGTCAAACCTGAAGTCACGAACGTGAGTGCAGGATTAAGCTGATTTCGATACTGTAAGAGGCGTGCGCTGATAGTTTTAGTGGATCAACACCTTACGCCAAGATACGAAATGCTCCAGGTTCATTCTCGACGTTCTTGAGCTCATAGATCAGGAGATGCTTGTTGTCATCTCAGCTGAACGGTCTTCATCTGGGAAACTTCTAGCCAAGTTGAGGGAAATCTACACACGCTGCCAGGATGACAGATATTGCCTGGATTCGAATCCAAGTCCGCGAAGTTCACAAGCTGCGACGGCGGTTGTGGCTCCCCTCAATCCAGAGGCTACGAAGATGATTCGAGAAAACAAGCCAAAGTTGGGGGTCCATTCTGGGAAGACAAGGAAGTCGATGTCGCAAGGAGACTGGGAGAAGATGGTCTGATCCTTGGATCCTACTGTGATGGGTTTAGCACCACGATATCTGTTTCATTTCTCTACAACATGATCCTTCTAAAGTAGAGATGGGAGAAACCACAGCCACGACGCAAAATGTCATTTGTCTTCTGCTCTCCCCTAACCCCTCTGTGTAGAGGAGTGAGATCCATGAAAGTTTCAACAATACTCCAGAGAGAAGGGGGGGGCTAGGGGCTAGCTTAATCAAAACCCCTAGTAATGCTCCTTGATGCGGACTGTTTGTCTGAGTAGCCTCTCCTCAGCCTAGAATACTACGTTAGTGAACGCGTAAACGCCACGCAGATATATTTCATACCGAGGTTAGTGGACGAGGTATGGTGCATTGCCATCGTCCTCGCTTCCACTTGCGGGAACCGTTAGCTCTTCCAACACAACTCGTAAGTATGACTCTTACCTCCACTACCGATTGTCCGCGACCGAATGTCTCCGCCAAGAAGTTTTCCAGAGCCGCCTGCTCAGTATAGGTTGCACGAACCACCTTGATTGCCATGATTATCAGCGGTTCGGAGTAGTGACCAGGCGAGGCTGAACGGTCCAAAGATGTGATCACCTACGAGGTGGACAAAAATTGGAAATTGTGTCATTTGGCGTTCTCGCGGGTCAGAAGAATCTGCCCTGTTCGAAAGACGATTACAAACCAGCTGACAACATGCTTACATGTGACGTGGCTAAGCATGCCTAATGCTACAACGGCGACGAGGCAATCTACAGAGCGCCTTTAGGCTGACATGCTGCTATTTTGTTGTTTCCTCATTGGTGGCCTTCTTTCGTGGATATGCACGCGGATGACAGGCAGACAAGCTGGGCGGCATGTAGGCAATTAGGCAGCCGATGTGGCACAGCCACCTGCAAGAGTTCCATCACCTGCATTACTTAGTGCCTTTACAGGGTCGCAGCTGATGCTTTCTGCTTTGGATCAGCCTGATCGTCATTTCACTCGTGCCAAACCCTCGATGCCCCAGTACAGCAACGCAATGCCAGACTGTCATCCTGCAACGCTGGTGACGAGTCGGCGATGGATTGGAATTGCAACAAAAGGTTCCTCAGCGACTCGGAGCTGAACAAAGTATTCAGATTCGAAGAAAAGGCCACGACGGTTGTGCGCGTGACTCCTGGTGCCCGAGTATGTGCGGCTCACAGTAGCCTTGTTATGGATTGCTGACACTGTGGTAGACACCTCTTGTTTCGACGTTGGAGAGCGAAAAAGAATGGGATGAATGGTTCTCTACGGTACTTCATATCTGTTTGAATTGATTCCCTGCGCATGCGAAGAGCAGTGATTGACAGTTCTTAACAGGACTACCCTAAAGTCGATGGATCCTCATCGGGCTTGGTATTGATGTAGGATCGAGTCCGTTCCTCTGTTGATAACACTCGCTAACGGGACCAAAGCCTAGCCAGGCGAACAGGGGAACCAGTGTACCCGATGGTCAAAAAGGTAGCTTCCGATGACTGGCTTCAAGCGATCAAGCTTTCGAAAAGCAAAGAACGAGATGCACAGCAAGATGGGGATACATTCAACCCCATGGCGAGAAATGTCAGTACAAATGGCCAGAGAGGGTTGCGTACCCTTCCATTCTCAAAAGGGTCGTTCAAAAGGATTGTAAGCAAATTCTACGTTTCCCGCTCCATCTCTCGAGCTATCAGCCGAGCCGACGTCTCCGTCATCTCGGTCGCCAAAATCGACATGGACGACGAAAATGAACCGAGCTATCCTTCTTATGGTACGAATACAATACGTAACAGATTTCCATTGGCAATAACTACCAACTAACTCTCGCAAGTGTACAACTGCCGAACCTCGAACGCTTGGGGGATGGATCTAGCATTAAGTGCTACGTACTTACCTCATTGCAACCTGACCTTCGCCATTCTCTTCGGCTGTCCGATGCCAGTAGAGGAGCAAATCTTGACGCGTTTAAGTCTCGCTACTTCTGAGGCTGTCCATCCGCTTCTAATTCCCGGCATATTTACGGAAATAGAGAGGGCCCGCCATATTCAGATAGTAGAATCGACTATTGACGAACTGGAAACCAGGATTCTAGAGCTTGATCCCAAGTCCATAGATTCGCAGTCCATGTCGGCTGCTGAGAAGGGGGAGAGAGACCAGGCAAAAAGATCTGCATGGTTGGACACAACTTACCTGCGGAACCAACTAATTAGCTGGAACACACACTTGGAAAAGCTCCGTCATCACGCTGAAGACCTCAACCAGGCAGTATCCTTACCTTTGAACCACAAGTTGTCCCACCCAATCGACAGTACTAAGATAAGAGAGACACTCAACACAGAGTTGGAAGGCCAATTCGTAAGATCAATGAGCCAGACAGATTTATCTGAGAAAGCCTTCGTCTTAGATACATCATCGACTGCGAGTGGTAGCGAGGATTTCCAGGTATGATGAACCAACTCTACCAGAGGTGATCAAAACTAAAGGATGTGATAGGAAGACCAAGTCCATATGGATCCAGTAAGGATAGAAAGTGACGGAAAGATGCGCCGGATCGGGAACAAGATCCAAGACCGTATTCAAGACATCATTGGCGAGTATGATGAAATGATTCGAGACTGCACAATGAGGGTTGATGGCATGACCATGGCTACGCAATGGGTCCGAACTTTAACTCCGTAACTTGACAATGGAAACTAACAAGAGCAGGCACAAGGTGAAACTAACATGGAAATTGCCATGGCCACCAATCGAGACTCTCAGCATATGAGGTCCATTGCTCTCGTCACGATGATATTCCTGCCAGGTACATTCTGTGCCGTAAGTCCTCTAATGTTTACTCAGTCATCCGCCTTCTCCTGACACTGGGCAACAGAGCATTTTCTCGACTGGGTTCTTCAACTGGACTGGCCCAAAGGGGGACGCTGTCGTCTCGGGTTATTTTTGGATTTTTGTACTCATGACAGTCGTTTCTACTCTATTGACTCTTGGGTGCTGGTGGTTTTTCGGAGTCTATCGAAGCCATCGGCGGACGCAGATATGCTGAGGAGCTTTTCGACAGACTTGGCGTTGAGCAAGGACTAAGGATTCAATGTTTGCGAGATCTTGTCTAGTAAAACCAACGACACAAATTGATAGCTGAATCTTGTCCATTGCGACAACAGCAAAACAAAGAGAGCGACTTGAAAAGTAGCAAAATAAGCACAGGTGTTTTTTTCGAGGTTGGCTCAACTCGGAGGTTGAATAAAAAGGCGTGCCGTGATCACGAGTAGAGTAATATATAACGGGCAGTTTAGAACATTCCTCAGAAGGATCGTATCAGCCTAATTGTATTTCATAGACTCTATATTCCTGCACAGCATATGCGCGAGTTTTCTCTGCCGAGAGTAAGCATGGCACGATGATGTATTCTCGCAGATTCCAAGAAATAAAAGCATAAGAAATTCAATTTGGTTGATGGCATCATTCTCCAATACAATGTCAAGGCGTCTATATGAATGTCTAACTAATGAAGGAAAACTTTTAACGAGCGGAAGCATCGACACGAACGTGTCGACAAGAGGCCCTAGCCAACTGTAAATAGTGTCCTTGCTGGGTCGGGAAATGTCGCCACTAACGACTCAACTCGAGATCCTAGCCATCGGTCGAGACTGTTCTTAGCACCTAGCAACGTTGGCGTGAACGAATCGACGTGATGTCGTAGCCAATGTAGAGAATGTTGTTGATCAGTTGAAGCGTCGATAGGAAACCCTAGCCAGTTATGGATAGCATCATCTCGCTGCGCGCATTCGCGCATGACGAGGTATCTAAGTGCCCCTCAGTTAAGCCCCTTGCACTTGCGATAAAGCAAGTCCTTGAATAAATTAGTACTCGAGACACCGAATTTATTTAGACCACAGCCCCGCAGAATGGGTCTCACCAGATCAAATGTTCTGTCACAAAGGATGTTGTAGATGTTGTGGCGCATCTTCTTACGTTAGCAATGTCCAATGATGAAATATTCAACCTCTGACCTCAATCTTTATATGCGCATCCTCCCCAAGGAGATCCCTCAGCTCTTGGGAGAGTCTACGCGGGGTAGCGTGGCGAGTGTGAAACTCCGAAAGCTGGGTTGCAGACATCGTAGCAGTACACATCAGACCTGAGGGTGATAATTGGTTTTGCTGGTAGCTGTGGAGGGATAGGTAATAGTGGTGTTTTCTTTAAGATGATAGTTGCTCGGGATGGTAGTTGCTCAGAAGTAGGAAGCTATCTTGATGTGTCATTTAGGATTGATGAGGTGGTTAGAACCGAGATGACAGGGAAGAGGCCAGGCACCCTTCTTAAATCGTTCAAGGCCTCACGCAGAGCATGACTCGATATCACACTGCACTGGCGTGTTATTGGATACCAAAACACCATGCTGAGATCCACGGATAACAATCCCTCAATGATACATTTATTCTCTGCTATCGGCTGAGCATCAGGAGCGTGTGGTCAGCTGGTCTCCACGTTCGTTGGATATCTCACTGGGAGCCTTCCGAGTACCAGGCTTCGCCTACAATGAGTACAGCCCACTCCAGAGCCTCTGTGGTCCGCGGTCTACCGGTGATTACGACAAGGCAGCATTTCCGAAGGACGCGTAGGTGCCTGTGGCTATGAAAGTGATATGTACGGTTGGGGGCCGTTCGGCTGCATATCAATAGTGCGAACCAAGCCCAGCTCGCAGGAGAGAAAATTTCGGCTGTGCCAACATGCAGTAATACCATCTAACAGTATCCGACTCTGTAGTGACTAAGGGTCGGATCTGCATCGAAACAGCTGTGTGCATCGTCGATCTTACAGACTGCGGAATGAGAGGGGCTGTTCAACGTAAATAGTCATGCATATCACGCAGCCTTCTTTTTATCTGCTCAAAATTCCTTCTACAGGCTGACACCTTAGACGAGAAAAGAGCAACCAGGCTGTTTTGTAAGTTCGTTGAATTGCGAACCACCGCATGGCGTAAGCCAAGGTGCATATGCATAAGGCAGAGTGAGCATCCATCCCCTAACCGTATGTAGAAGGTCGAGTTTACGAGGCAGACTGTCATTACGAGTCTTATCAAGAAGCCCTCCAATGGACTACATGTCTTCTTTCGACAGAGCCGCACTGCTGCTTTGCACTGCCTAATGCACCCAGCCATATCACCCGTCTTTTCCTGAAAGGGTGTGGCCGATTCTCACTCATTCAACTAAGCCTAGCCTGCTAGTTCGCAGAAACTTGCCTCGGCCGCTTTGAAATCAGCCTTGAGGGGCCTGGGTGGCTATGGTGATACTGTGCTTGAAAATTAAGCTCTGGGAATGGGCGGCGAATGAGTGATCCTCAGTGCAGCCCCTTGAATGATTCTCCCAAAGTAGAACATAGGCACAGGAGCTCCAGAATGATAAAACCTGGAATATCTGGCGCCGTGCTCTTAATTTGCCTGTCCGCTTCTGTGCTTCTATGTGGCAACAATAACTCCTTGCAGCCTGAGACCGGATGATGCCCAAAGTCGAGGTGCACGAGGTATGAACACCAAGTCTACCTAGTCCAGGCTTCTGACGACTGACCGCTATTTCGTCTTAGGTGCCCAACCAGGAGCCCAATCATTCCAAAGGGAGTCCTCCTATTGTGGTCCCGTGGAATCCCGATGTGCAGCTCCAGGTGAACACTCCTCACCTAGTCACTCCTGGTGGAGGCTCGGCAGACTCTACCAGTGACGTGAACGACCTTGGAGATGGCAAACGCCTGGAGGAGCGGCTCAACCATGGCCAGTCGCATCAGCCGGTCCTTCGGAAGAGATCAACCGGGGAGCTAGTTGCCAACACAGGTGCTCGATTCGAAGACTCTGAGGTTCGTGGTCCGTTGAACAGCGTCCATGTCCCTGTCAACCCGAGCCTTCCTCCAGCAAGGGCAACTTCGGATGGCAACACTGGGGATACCCTCGGAATTACCATCCGTCAGGCCTTTCGTGAACGCTGGGAAGGAGATCGAGCCTCGTTCTTACCAATCAATGAACTGGAGAGAATCATCACCCACAGCCTGGTTTCACAGGAGCTTCTTAAATGGGGAGCGGTCTCGTCTACCGACCCAGATGAACTGAATCGTGTGACTTGTCAGATCATGGATCCTCAGAAACCGTCAAAGAATCTCACGACTAGAAGAAAGATCTTTGCTATTCTTGCTTTGGTCGGGAGGGTCAAAACGATCAAGGATTTCATTGATGAAGGCATCTACGACAGCCATCTACCCTTCACGCATTCAAGGATAAGGGACAGATGGGAGGGGAAAGACGAGCATGGTAAGGGCATTCCCATCGATGTGTTCAGGAGCTGGAAGATGCATCAAAGTGAGAATTTCGAGACGCATCAGTGGAGCATCATCCCTCCCATCTTCAAGTTGAGCACGAACGACGAGCCCAGAGTTGAACATTACAAACTCGCCGAAGGAGCCATCCTACCTTACATCGAAAAGCCACAGCGCCTCGGACGAGGAGGAGGAGGCCTTGTGGAAAAGGTCAAGATACATCCGCATCATCTGACACCTAGCTCGGCAAGTTTTCCCCTAGTTCTACGCCACCAAAAGTGACGAGTCTAACTCTGGCTCTAGGCTGCTCAGGCAAAGGAAGCGTACTACGCCGTGAAGCAACTTGAAGGTTCCGGTGACGGCGCTTTCAAGAAGGAAGTCTCGAATCTGAATCGTTTCACGGAAAAAGAGCACCCTCATCTCATCAGACTTTTGTGCACGTTTTCAGTAGGTGACAAACACCACCTCCTGTTCCCTTGTGCGGATGGAAACCTGCAGGAGCTTTGGGAGACTCACAGCGAGCCGCAGGCTTCCAAGCAAAACCCAAATAGAGCTGTGTGGTTATCAAGCCAATGCCTCGGGATTGTGCAAGGGCTCCTGAGAATCCACCAACATGAGAGTGACACCCTGATTCCTGGCCGAGGATCAGAGATGGCGAAAAACCGCGGGAGACATGGGGATCTCAAGCCTGAAAACATTCTCTGGTTCAAGTACCACCGCAAAGAAGGTATGGGGTTGCTGAAGATTTCCGACTTCGGCCTCATGAGATTCCACGAAACGTTTTCGGCGTACAAGGTGGACGCGAAAGGCATTGCTGTTTCTCCAACCTACCGGGCTCCAGAGTACGATATCACGAAGGAAGTCTCTCTGGCTTACGATATCTGGTCTTTAGGCTGTGTTCTTCTTGAGTTCATCACATGGTATCTAAAAGGGTGGGAGGGAGTCGAACGCTTCTCAGTCGCAAGAATGGAAGAAGACCGGCATCCCGTGGCCCAGGAAGATATCTTCTTCAACTATGCTGAGAAGGATGGTGTTCGCGGTCAACACGTAGGGTCGAAGAGAAATTCCGTCAAAAAGGCAAGTAGTTACTCTGTGTTGCATGACAGGGACCACGCAAACTGACCGTCCTTGACTTTAGGAGTTCGCGGATCTCTATGCCCATCCAGACTGCTCCGACTACATCCACGACCTACTCTGGTTCACTGAATACAGACTCCTCCGCATCCAACCCGGAAACAGAGCGAAGTGTAAGGAAGTTTACGAGAGATTCGAGGAGCTGCATAGATCGTGCACCGATCCCAAGGACGGCGCCAACTACTGTCTCAAACATACCAAACGCCCACCACACCGAGTTGGTACCGACGATTCAGAGCTAACGCACCGTCCACAGTCGCTACTCTGGCCCAATCATCTGCCAAATGAGACAGAAGATGGCAAGAGAGACGTAGATGGTCGAATGAACAAGGACTATGGAGACGAGCACCGTAAGAACGGAACTAGGCCAGTCAAGACATCCTTTGAACCTCACGATGCTGCGGTTCAAGTACCACAAACTACCTCCCACGGGCCGGGGATGGTCAATCAAATCATCCCGAAATTACCTCCAGACCACCCATCAGATCCAGATGCCTCGCTGGACGTTTCCCCGCCACAGCCACCAGCTACCCTACAAGTACCTCACCCGTCAAGATCACCATCGTCGAGTGAGATTTCAATGAGCCAAGATGCACATGCCCAGGGCACGGATGAAAAGCATCAGCCGAATCCCCAGGCGAGACTTGGAGATCAAGTCAAGCTGATCAGGATGAGCAACTATTGGAAGAACACGCTGAGAAGACGCTGCAGCAATGCTATGAGGAAGTTGCTTTGCGGTCTAGGGAAAAGGGATACATAGACCGGCCAGGGCTCTTGTATATAATGCCGGTGATACGGGTTTTTGCCAGTTTCTTGTTGAATTGTACATACTTCTTTATTGTCCGGACTCAAGAGCGACTATCATTATTTTTACGAATGTTACTCTATTCCATATTACCCTCGTGCAGAGTTTTGTCACGGGTTCTCTACCACCTAGCCTAGATATAGTGCGTGAATAAATGGAAACGGCAGCTGTAGCTTCGGCCTGGTGCAGGCTTCGATGGCAGTTGACTGACTTGATGCCGTCTGGATCGAAGACGCGGTGGTGGATGAGGCAGCCCACGGTTAGTTTATTAATAGCGATAGAACGTGTCTGACGCACGAATGCACGCTATTAAAACTCTTTACTTTGTAGCATGGCTTTGATACAAAAAGGGGCGGTCTGATTATTCGCCAGAGAGGCAGAGAGCCAATACATAAGGTCTGCCCTGTTACCATCGCTGATGTTTAGGCGTCTTGCTTGTGTTTTCACATCAGACTGTGGAAATCGAGTGTACCCCCGCTCCCTCCTCACTCTGTAGTTAGAATCCAGACAGGAAGGGAGTTTACTCGACATCTTCACCAATGGTGTTTACCGAATGCAGCTCATGTCGAAGATGCCACTTGACCTCTGTCAACAATATAGTTACGGCTCCAGTCCCTTCAAACAGAGGGTCTCTTG
Organism: Corinectria fuckeliana; assembly: GCA_019137255.1. Taxonomy (NCBI): domain Eukaryota; kingdom Fungi; phylum Ascomycota; class Sordariomycetes; order Hypocreales; family Nectriaceae; genus Corinectria; species Corinectria fuckeliana. Next base: position 29,647 of record WPDH01000109.1, on the reverse strand, counting down.
CGAGAAGACCCAACCCTTATATGGGGTAATGGGGCTGAATTAACCTGTTGTGCGGGTGGCTTCCATTTTGGCTTGCAAGTTTCAGAAAGAGCCGATCAGTCCTTCTACACCGGCTAATTTTGTTCATATCCGGGCTGTCGTCAGAGGCGAATGAACATTTGGGGTCCACTTGCTTCCTCGCCACCGGCCAGATCATTAATTGAAGTTGACTCCATCGAGTCACAAGGATTCCTCTCAGGAAATCGAGATGCTTCTAGAGCCTCCGTATCAGAAACCTCGGAGCGCGGGTTTACTAAAATCATTCCCGAGCCACCTTCGACGTCGACCTTATCTCAGGAAGCTATCCACCAGCGCGCGATGCTAGCTGGTCCACGTAGAAACACCTTTTTGTCATGGTCCACGAAATAACCTGCTGCGTTATTGGATTCCTGTGCATCATACGCCCCAGTGTCTCTGAGTCATCCTTGGGATCGTAATCGGATGCTTCAGAACATTATCCAAAATCTCACTGATAGTCTAACAACACCTCGTCATGATTACGACAAGGACACGCGATAGCAAAACTCGAGCATAGCTCAGGAAGCCCTGGAGAAAAGGTCCCTGTGAACGGCAATACATCGCGTCGGTCTGGGAAAAAAGACTTCAAAGATCAGCACGAGACACCGTCAACGGGCAAAGGCGTTCGGTCTCAAGCGGGGTCGGGCTCGGGCTCGGGCTCGGTCGCTACGGGTTCGGTCTTCGGGCGTTGATGACTGGGTATATTTACCCGCTTTCTTGTGAGCGGCTGAGAGCCGGCCTAACCAAGACCCAGATATCTCCTCACAAAGCATCCTTCTTCTGTACCCTAGTCATGTCAGCTGCTGCTCTCCCAGACTTCGACGCCCCCAGCAAGGCCGTCCTGAGGCCCGCGTCGTTGGCCCACGTGGTTCTACGTACTGCCAGCCTCAAGGCAATGACGGACTTCTACGTCAAGTTCCTGGGCGGCAAGGTGGTCTACGGCAACGAAATGATTGCGTTCATCACCTACGACGAAGAGCACCATCGAGTCGCCCTCATCGGCATCCCCGACACGGCGCCGAAGATTCCCGAGACGTGCGGCTTGGAGCACATCGCCTTCTCCTTCGTCAGCCTGCCTGATCTCTTGCTCGCGTACCGCCAGCGCAAATCCGCCGGCATCGATCCGGTCTGGTGCGTGAACCATGGCCCGACCACCAGCATCTACTACAAAGACCCGGATGGCAACATGCTGGAAACGCAGGTGGACAACTTCGACACGGTCGAGGCGGCCTCGGCCTTCATGTTGAGTGATGCGTTCGCCGAGAACCCTATCGGCACCGACTTCGATACGGAGGAGCTTATTGAGGCCCTTCGAAGAGGCGAGGACCAGAATCTCCTAAAGAAGCGCCGGGAAGTAGGGCCTCGGGGAATGCCAGATCTAGGCAGCCTGTAATAGCTCGGTGGCAGTTGTAGCTCAATCCGGTTTTAGGGTGAATGGAATCGTGTCAGCGGCGCAAAGCCCCTTTCAATAAAGAGTAACGGATGATGTCAGATTGGTAGTATATCTCTAGCCAACAGTTCCAGTTCCAGGTTTCGGATTCGGGTTCGGGTTGGCAATTGGGCCCAAGGCCGGCTTCGGTCGAAGTCGCCTTCGGCCTCCGTCCGAGGATTGCCAGTGCCGGGCTATACGTCCATTGTACCACTTGTCAGCCTTAAAGTTGCAGTATTAGTTAAAGCCCTTAGTACTTAGTACCGGCAGTCCTATGAGAGCATTCGGAGAAACCATACAAGGTTCAATATCCAGTACATTACCCATACCCATTTCTCACGTCCATCAACTCGTTTTCACATATCATACAATTTAAACCTCGCTATAATGGTTGCAATTCCATCCTTTCCGTAGGCCTACACTCGAATCATTGGATCCGCAGGCTGATTCGTCGAAATCCAATCGCTCAGCCAATGTTCATCTGATATCTCCCCCGATGGTAGTTCCAACATGCTTGCCATGCTTGTGTACAACGAGGCAGGTGAAATTGATGCATCCGCCACTTGCATCTCACTATTCCCGTTAATACGATAAGGTCGGCCAGACCCGGTAACTCCTTCCGGGAGAGGGAAAAGAGCAGTAGCGGAGGCATCCAGGCGATTTTTTGATACATCCGCGGAATGCTCGTCAGAGTTGGTATGACGCTCCAACGATAAAGCACGGTGAGTATCATGACCTGCCCCGGCGGGCTGGTAGTGGTCGCGAGACCTCTGTACAACACTTCGTGCTTGGCGAACAAACTCTGTGGTCTTTGTAAAGGCAGCCTCCCCAGACGTGACGTATTCCAGACGACCGAAGAATCCGACTACCACCTCCATGAGAGCGATGTCTTTCTGGGCGGATTCGTCGGAAGGGTTGTACACGACATGCATGAAGATCGTAGTAAGCGCAGTAAACGGATAGTAAAACGCCAGCCTGCCAGCAAAAGAGGATGTTAGCGAAGGTGACATCCCAGTCATCTGGATGATTACAGATCCGCTGGAAGAATAGCAGGTGAGATGAAAATCAGGGCTGTTTAGGCTCTGCTTGACTTACCACCCGGGAGTGAAGCTTTCGATGTCGAGGTACTTTGTGAGCAACACTATCGATCTAGCTGCTTCTATATGTGTTCCTTTTGGAGACTGAGAAAGTCGACCATCAGGGTCCTTGTCACCTTGGGTGAACATGGGGGTGAAACGTCGATGGATAGCGCAGAGCAGATAGTAGTAAGAAGAATGCAGAACAAGGAGTTGTGTGCGCGCTGGTCCAGCAGTACGACAGATCCTGCCGAATGGCCTGCCCGGCTGGACTTCAGCGGGAAGGCTTTGTCTCCAGGACTCAAGATCCTCTAAAATCTGGTTTCCTTTCGCGCAAACCTGCGAGGGTGGTGAGTGCAATGCCGATGCCGAGTAAAGGCCCCGTGTAATGGTCCCGCAAATGCGAGCGAGCTTGGTGAGACACAGGAAGAAGTCGAACCGCTGGCCCCCAGCCGCCGCGTCGACACATAAATCTCGACCAGGGACCACCTGGAGACCTAGTGGGAAACAACAGCTGATTTCCTCATCATTGATCACTGGCGGCCGGCCACAGCGGAGAGCGATGGTCTTGTCGAGGCAGTACACCGCCCAAAAGACGCGATTCCGCTCTCGTTTCTCGCTGTCAGTGAGCCTCCACTCCCGTTGCGGGGAGTGGTTCAGTGCGAGGCTTTGGGCCAGTCGCGAGGCCGCAGAGGACAGTGTATACTCTAGGCGTTGGGGGCTCGAGATTCCTTGAGCAAAGACTGTCATCACAGCCAACGCCTTGACCGCCAACAGATCCGTCTCGCTGTGGACCATTCTTGCCTCGTAGTACAGGGCGTTTTGGAAGTAGTCCCAGGACTCGCGACCAGACACCTGGAAAGCCTCTGCCGTCTCGTCGGAGAGTGCGGCTCGACACCCGGAAGCCAGCACGGCATTCAGCAGGGCCTTCCATGAATACTTCCCTTCTCTTGGCTCTGTGCCGTACGTCTCAAGCTGGGCTTCGAACTCGGCTCGGTCCAGTATCGGGAAGATGTTTTGGACAGTCGAGAAGTAGACTTCCACAAGTTTCGTCACCTCCGAAGGCAAGATGCTTTTCAACGCCAAGGGCGTGCCTGGCGACGAGCATGGTCCCCGAGACACACACTTGGGTTGCCTTAGATGGCTCATGATGGAATTGCGTATATCTAGTATCGTGTTGCAGAGCGTGTGCGAGGCATGGATATGGTCTCGAATCCAATTCAATCCGATGTCAGAGATGGCTGAAATGCCGGATGAGGGTCCCGTATATTCGTCCCCTCCGTCGGTTCTCATCCACACAGCCGGGTGACGATCTTGGAGGCTTTCGAGATCGTTTCCGCCTAGTATTTCGTCCAAGAGACTTCCTGGATGATCCATCGTTAAAACGTGTCCACTCGGTTGGATGTTGAGGTTAAATGGTGATTGAAAAGGCCGATCCGCGCTCGGTGTTGCAGTATCAAGGCCAACGCTCAACGTATCGTTCCCAGTGTCTTTCGTAGCAGGATCAATGCTTCCATCCTGTACTTCTATGCAGTCGTGGTTCTGGCAGTCATCCACGGAGTCCAGTGACGATGGCATCTCCTGGGCTTCTGTTCCTCTAGGCCGCGCATCTTCGCAGCCCGTGACACGATTGCCATAGTTGGAGAGGAATGTTCGTGCATCATCAAGCCCGCTGTTGGTCCAGCGACGCTTCCGCCGTTCCCCAGCATAGGTACAATGACTGGATCGCAGTCTGCAGTTCTGACAGGTCGGCAAGGTTCGGTCGCACTTGATTTTGCGTGCTCGGCAAGTTGCGCATGCCATGTCTAAGACCCAACCGCCATCGAAGGGAATTCCGTGACCCTTCTGCAGGACGTGTTGCAAGGTCCAGAAACCGGAAGAGGGAGAGGGGAAGGGCCTGGATGATGTTACCCCGGATATACGGGCGGTAGTGAACCACTTAGATAGACGAGATGCGAAAATGCGGGGGCGGGGCAGCGATCAGCCTCGAGAAAGAGACTAGGGAAATAATGAAGTGTAATTGGGCGATGACCCTGTTCGCCACTGGATCATGTGGGTATTACTTGGACCTTTATGGCTCTGCTTGGCCAACGATCAACGACCTCCTCTGGTCAGATTTGAGGAGTAGATCACAGCCAACTGCGCCTCTGCTCGGCGCCGTAGGTTACGTGGAAAACTTACAAGGACTATCTGGGCTGAGTCGATCTGTATCAGCCAGGCCAACACACCTGAAGCACTGGATGAGCCAAGTAACCAGGTTGCCATGGACGAGATCTACAGTCGTGCAGTCCAAGTCAACGTTCATCTGGGATATGACGACAAAGCATCAGATGCCGTGTATTAAGCATTGAAAGGTTTGGCTCAGGCTTTCCTCGCTGACAAATTGTCAGGACCTCCGTAACAGATGTTCCAACGAACGAGTTATAGTATCTCGCGCTAATACCTGCACCATTAATTCCATGACCATGCTATCACTTAAAGAGTCTGCGTGGCCTTGAGAGGCATTAAACTATTCCCCGACACAGTTGATTCTTGTACCGTAGAGAGAAAGCCCAGACCTTGGTCGTAGCGAATCGCTAGAGCTTCGTTCAACAACTGTCTGTGGTAGTTGCCATGTCCGGATCGTCAGACTTGGCACACACTATTTTGGCTGACTAGCGGGACAGCCTAGCCGATTTTCTGCAAGTAAGCAGCTTCAATATCACTTCAGAGATGTAACGGTTTATCTTGCACATCTCTTACTTGACGTGGAAAACTATATTCCAAACAATTCAAAATCGCCTTAGAACAGGAACACACAGTGCGATGGCTAGAGACGTGTTTGTAGTGTTTCGGGCTTGCTCCACGGTAGCGATTGTTCGGCCATGGGCTGGTGGGCTAGTGGGCTCAAGTACATCAGTCCTGCTCACGTTGTTGGGATTATGAATGGAGGGTTTTAGTGTCAACCTTCAGATATGACATAGTTCGGCAGACAGTGTAAGCCAAATCTCGAGCCGTATCTCGGGCCGGTGCAACTGTTGTAGTCCTGAAGAAAGGCATGTTTCTCAGCCTCTGTCGCTTGTGATATCAGGCTGGTATGGCACGGATGGTATGGGAGATAGCTCCAAAGTTTATATCAACCAGACTTCTAATACCGTCGAAGCTAGGGCAGGGAATGGAGCTTCTAAACAATAATGCAACCGGATTTCGGTTTCAATAAGATATTTAATATGAGATAGATTTCATTTGTAGTCACAATGACTTTGACTATAACATAAATTCCATACAGTAAAGGTAATTCTCATTAATCCTTCCTTATTATGACTAGATGCGATAAAGTAAAAACACGAAAATGTCGAAACCCCTGTAGTATTCTTGAGGTTCTCATATTAAGAGTTTGATCTATGAGCTTTCAATCACCGACCGAGCTCGAGGGAAGTGAATGTCATCGCCAAGGAAATCCCGACAGCTTATCTCTTAGCCTTGAGTGCTGTCAGGCTGAGTGCTGTTAGTTCCGAGAGGTCCGGTACCAGTTGTCCTTGGAGTCGCCTAGGCACTCTCCCACAGTAACACCTAAAGACTTGTCAGTATTGCCACGCAAACTTCATGCCAGATGCTATTGAGCGAAGAGTTCCTCCAACGGCAACTAACCTCGCAGTCCGCGGTCTTGAAGAGCGGCAATCATGGCTGGGACCAGAGTGGTAGCGGTATTCTCGTGCACGTCGTGCGCAAGACAAATAGAGCCGCCCGCATCAAGAGTCTTTTTGAAGAGGGCGATACTGGTCTGGATCCCATCAGGCGTGTCGTTCGCCCAGTCCTGGGTGTCAATGTCCGAGTGGATGACATGGTAGCCCAGGTCTCCGAGCGTCGCCAACGTTTGGTCGTTGTAGCTGAAGAAAGGAGGCCGCATGTACCTCGGGAAATACCCCAGGATCTCGACCAGTGCAGCCTCCAGTCGCGTCATCTCCGACCTCACTTCCGAAGAGGACAAAGTGAGGAGATCAGGATGGTCCCAACTAGGCCAGCGGCAGCTCATGTCAATATCACGGAGGAGTAGTCTGGGAAACGGGGGCTGACTTACGTGTGTGAGCCAATTTGATGCCCATCGGAAACCATGCGCTTGACGGTCGACTGGTAGCTATAGATAGAGGCCCAGTTATCTCCATTGACGAAAAACGTAGCCTTGATCCCCGCGTCTGCGAGTTTGTCGAGCACTTGCTCGGTGTACTCAAAGGGGCCGTCGTCAAATGTCAGGGCGACCGTGTTCTTTACGGTGCAGCTGAAGATGGCAACCCCAACAGGAACATTCTGTCGCCGGTGAAGCAAAGTGCCCACCGGCGAGGCCGCAGCCTGGACTATGAGAGCACTAAGAAGGTAACGAATGAACATGGCGACGGCAAAACAGGCCTCGGCTCTTGAAATGCTCTGTGATGTGTTGACTTGGACTGATGATACCTTTGCCATCAGGCCAGGACGTCCAGGTATTTATGGAGGCGGCCAACACAGTCTATTCTCTGCTATTCCGAGAGTATTGGTCCATTGGCCCACCCACACGGCATTTATGTGCCTTGGGCCGAATTGGTCGGAAGAAAACAAGGCACGTAAGATGCATGTCGGGAAGCCACCAAGCCACGCAATCCTACCTTCTGTTGGTGATGCGAAGGTGGTTTGGCAGGACAAAGGCCTGTATGTATGTAAGCCGCGCTGGCTACCCAATCTGTACTTCCCCCGCTTCTCGGCATGAAGTGTTGAGCGCAGAGTTCAGGAAGCGAGCAGACGAGGGAACTCTGTTGGGTTCGTTCTGGCTCGGCCGATGCAGCCCGTCTCTGGGGCAACATTCTCGCGTTGCCCTGGGTGGCATCAACGTGGAGATTTCCCCTTTCAACACCCCTCCAGCCCATCACGTCTCAGGCCAAGATGTGCCAAGCTTCGTAAATAGCGGGTGAAGTCAGAGCCGTGTCACAACCGCCTGCAGTTGTTCCGGCGATCGGCCAACCATTCGTGACGGTCACATGCAAGCTTTGTGCGGTGGCGCGTTTGGTACAGATGTGACACTCCCGTATGTATGCTGATAAGCAAATAATAAGCAACAAGCGGAGAGGCACGGCGTCTTACTGGCTCTAATAGGTCCCGGGACGGAATCACTGCAGCTGTGGTTGCCTTTTGGAAGTCAGGCTGAGCTGTGCATGTTTACCGGGCATCGCATGCATCTCTCGCGCCGGCATTTGATTTGATGGCGTGCTGACTGCTATCAAGCGTTGCAAGTACCCCGACGTGCGATGATATCATATCTGGCCCTGGTGCTTACGCTCAGAGATGCGAGTCTTACATTTCTGCCAGCCCAGAGCCGTCGTTTTAAGCATTTTTCATCCGATCTTCTCTATTCCATCCTCTTTCTAGCGTCGCCTCACGTCTTTGAAGCCCCGGCCCGCGGTGAGAGTCGTGCTTCGTATCGGCCCTACGCACGATATTATGACGATAACAACCCATTACACAGCCGGCAAGAGTCAGCCGTTGGCAGGGTCTGTATTCCACTTGCAGGCTCTTGCAGATGCCTGCAGACTCGGTCAGCTTAATGTCCGAGGACACCTGACTAGAAACCACTATCCGATGCCAGCTCACGGCTTTCTCGGCAGCTGCCCCATGGCGTTCCGGGGAAATTAATACGACGTTCAATGCAGATCATGCATTCGATTCGTCCGCACGTTTCAACGTAACACAAGGAGAGGTCGGGAAGCGCGGAAGAACGGCATCAGGTACCGTCTCTCTTCGAGCCTTGAGGTATGAACAGAGGTGAGGTGATACAGACGGTAGCGTAGCTGCAATTGTCAACTGCGTCATTAAAGTCATGCGTTCACTGTTACGGCTAGCTTAGAGAATGCAATATCTATAAGAGCCTAAGCAGCTTGGCTACAGAAGGATCACAGCTCTTCTTGGATACGCCATGGAAGCTGGAGCATGGGGAATATGATGGAGATTACTTCCCTCCTCTGGCATCAAATCAAGCTAGGACAGATGGCCGAGCGGTTATGGCGCTGTGTTCAGGTGTTATCACACACATGTACGATTCGCAGTTTCGAAAGAAGCGTGGGTTCGAGTCCCACTCTGTTCAAAACTTTTTGCTTTTCTGGTATTTCTCCCTCACTTGAAACGACGTCCTTCTTTGAAGGATGAGACGCGAAATATATTGTCAGTAAGTAGCATGTTACTTACAAACAGACTACACGGGTGTTGGTCGGTTTTCAACACTGGCAGATTCGCTTAACATAGCTTCCGAATAGTAAGTACTCCGTATGAAATAGGCAAACCCGGATTTCGAGAGCCCTATCATTTTAAAAATATTTGGGTCCGAGAGTTATGTCGAGCGAGTTTTCCAATACTGAAAAACACCCATCACCTGTGTAGGTAGTTAGTTGGTAGAATCAGCTCCGGGTGGCCCTACTTAATTAAGGGTTCACGACGGCTCTTGCAACACCACTCCAGACTGATAGTATAAGCAATACTACTAGTAGTGGAAATAATCCCCAAGAAGTGTCTCGTCAGCTTGGTCAATTTCCTAGTCCTGTCTTATATTAGCAATCAGCTCATCCGTATCCCACTAATAGCGTATCTTCTGTGTGCACCATCGACCTCTCTTGATGTTGATCAGAATGCAGACGACCAAATTTGACATTAGCCAACAAATTGACATTCACGGTCAAGTGTATGCGGGTGCCCAGCTTCTCTTCATATTTCATCTAGCTAGTTTAGTTCGTTCTAGAGTTTCACAGTGACAGCATGACGTGAACGTACTGCTTTGTGAGCCAGTCTCTCAAGGATGTAGGAGACAGCAGTTCTTCTATCTCAGATGGCATCAAACTCGGTTTCGCTCTCGCTGGTAGAACCGCCCCCTTGTTTCATGCTTGCAGCAATTAAATCTTGCCAGAAGCTGGCAGAATGGATGCTTATGTCCTCGATGCTGGCCAGACGCGAGTGCCCGCTGTTGCTGGAGCTGCGCTCAACCATGGGTTCAGAGGTACCTTGTTTCTCAGCTGTTAAGTCTGAAAGCTCTCTTCTTTGCTTTCTACCTTGCTTGAGCGTGAGAGTCTCCCCCAGGCTGAAATTTTCCGTCTGAGCAAGAGTAGGCATGTCGTAAGAAGCTGGTTGCTGGTTGAGAAGCCATCAGTAGGCACTTCGCCTACAGCAGTCTCAGCATATTTCTTGGGAGCAGGATCTTCAACCACCGTATAGGCCTGAGTTGCAGTTCCTGCAGAATCTTGAGCCTAAATTTTGCCGCGTTTGCTTCCTCTACTTTCTCGCATCCTGGTCCAAGGCCTTCTTCTTCTTCTCCCTCTCCCTCTTCTTCCTAGGGAACATGTACAGGAACCATTGGCGTCACTGGGATGTTGAACAGAAAGAAGCCTCCGAGCTGCTAGCATCACCCCCCTTTGAAATAGCTTGGAAATGTGCGCTTTTCTGCTTCTCACTTCCAGGCCGTGTTGCGGATCTTCGACCTCAAGCCTTGGGAGTGCAAACAGGGACAGTTGTTCCAGATGATGTCCGACTTGCTTGATGAACGGCTCCAACCCCACTAGAGTGTGCCCGCATAGAGGACACTCATTTTCATTGTCATCTGAGGCAGCTCTCTCACAGAGGACTGTGACGGCAGTGAGTTAATATTCGGGTACATTTGAGCGATGATAGTATTGAAGTTAGGTTCGTATAGTGCTCAGCACATCCTACAACCCCCCTTTGCAGCTAAGACCTCGCTAATAATCAGCTTGCTTGTCTTTTCGGGTCTTGTAGCCTCGCCAACTCTAGAAGCAGCCGGTAGGTATATATACGTAGATCATCCTCTCGAAAAGCTTCAGAAAACCACCCCCGGCCCTGATTCGCAATCTCTTCAGCCCTTTGTTTTCCATTCTCGGTTGACGTGAGATAGAAGATAAGCTCAGGAACCTCCTCCATGCTTTGGCTAGCCGGTATGTAATGAACCCATGGGATTAGACGGTCATCATGCCATTCTCGAAAAATTGTCTGCTTGATCGGAAGCGATTTTGAAGCCAGCAGCTTGTAGTAGCGGCCGCTGATACCATTTCCGTCAATATCGAATACAAGACGTGATCGAAGGGCCTTGTCCTTGTCTGCCCAAGTCTTGGTGCTGAAGTAAGCATCTTGTTCCCTGCAGGATTTTCTCTGACACTGAAATATCCTGGTAAAGGCAACGTCGAATAGTCTGCTGTTTAGAAATGATGTTTCCGCCTGCTTGACAACACCCTCGTCTTCTCGCAGGTAATGATGCCGCTGTCGGCCTAAATTTTGTGCCAACTTCACAAATCGCTGTCTGTGGTAGTACTGCCACTGGTCATCCAGAGCATAGCCACCAGTGGTAGAGCCCGCCCAATAGAGACTGTTGCGCTTACGATCCCAATCAATGTCATGAGCATCTTCGTACTGGAACTCGGACTCAATATAGGCTGGGCTTGGGAATAGTATGTCGCCCATTGTTGAAAGTGAACCTGTTGATAGTATCGGCACCAACCCTTCAATCAAGCTAAAGGACGTAGGGCTCATGACGAGGCCATGCATAGCGCTGTACTCGGGATGTTGACAGAGATCCATAGTTGAAGAGATGTCTGTGACGAAAGGCAGGCCAAAAGTTTCCACTGCGTGTTTGGCCCTGGTGCCTCTATTGCTTGGCTGAGTCGCACAGGATTTTGTGATCTCCTTCCAAGTCGGTCGTCTTGACATGTTGGTCAAATTAAATAGCCCGATGCTCTGAGAGTCCGTTCCTTTCGATGACAGTGGTGGAATCAGTACCCTTGGTTCATCGATGTGATTCACAAGAAACTGGACGTCAGGAAGTATTCCACGCAGATCTCCTAACAGTCTGTCGAATAAGAGTACGATGTGCCTGTCGAATGTGCGATAAGGATGGCTGCAGTGAGTTTTGGCGCTACTCCCAGAAAATGCACAAAGCCATAGGTCAATGTTCGGCGTGTTTTGAGCATTACCCATTGTTTCGAGGACATCTTTGCCACTCAGTCTCCAAAATGGCGAGACAGCATCGTAGATGATGTCAAAGTCGTCTATGATTGCTGAATTATGCGATACTGCAAACTCGTACCAGCCTTCAAAACCGGGTGGCGGCTCTATGCCGTATCTGCGTCGATACTCGTCATAAGCGGCTGGGTAGCTTTTGGACTGTTTTTGCAATAGGCCTTCGAAGTCCCTCCTAGCGCTGTGAATCAGAGCTTCAATAGGGTGCCCTGGAGAGTGGAAATTCGGTGCGGAATATTGTGCGATTCTGATCGTAAAGATGTTGAACAAGTATGGGATGAGGGAGACGAGAAAAAGAGCCCAGAGCGTTGATCTAGCTTTCGCTCGCTTTGGAAGCATGCCGATGACCTGGCCAAGGGAGAGGAAAGAAGACACGATTTGCGACAAAGCTTGAGCTTCTGAAGGTTGTGTGAATGGATTGCGAGTGGACATGATGCCGAATGTCCCTATCATGGTAGCAATATACCAAGAAGAGTATCGAGCCTAGAACACCAGTCAGCATCCTTCATCATCTCAATTTTTAATAGCCAACGTACTGTTCGAGTAGTGTAATACCAAGTCAAGGCTTTTGCTAAACCCAGTGATGACGTAGACATCGCATTGTCTCGAGGGAAACCGAACAACAAAAGGCGTACGCAGAGTACAACAACCAAGACGACCACGACGCGGAATGAAAGAGGAATGACAGCATCCTCGATACTGATAAATGGAAGGAGTCGAGGGCTCTTGATAGTTCTTGGTAGGAGAGCGACGTAGACGACCAGCAAAGCAGCAACCGGAACAGTCGACAAGGCAGACCCTCGGAGATTCCAATCGAACAATGTCAGAATGGCGAACGAAGCAGCCAAGGCTGTACCCCAGACTGTGTTGATAAAGGGGGAGAAGAACCAAGAACCAGAGTTCCTCCACACACATGTCTTAGGCCCAAGATGCTTCTGAACTACCAGGAGTAGTGGAGTTAATGCTGGCTGGTAATGATTAGCTTAGAGGAACCCCCTGTTTATCAAGCGTGAGCAGCCTACTAAGTACCCAATCATGTTGCTCTCCGCCCGACAAACGCAGGAGGTAGCAATTCCTACAGCAACTATCCACAATGATCGTGAAGATGGAGATTGTATCTGGGGATTTCTAAAAGGAATTGATCTTGGGATTGTGTCCACCTTCGATCGTCTCGCAATCTTGAACAGTATCGACAGCATTATCCAGCCTAGCATCTCCGAGTAGAACTCGGACTGTCTGGAGGACAGATATTGCGTTAATACTGTGCATAGTGTTGCTGCCCCGGCCGACTTGGTGACTGGGTCGATGTCGGCAAATCGTGGTTTCCACATGGTTAGTTAGACCTAATCTTTCTCCGAAAGGTCTATCTTGCAGACACTCTGCGGACTTGGGGTTCGACAATCGAGTTGCGAGGAAATTCGGTGGGTGAGGGAGGTCTGGTCTTGGTTCTCGCCTGATGTCTGCGCCATCGGAATAAAATAATTTGAAGCCCGGGATATGGGTCGATGGATTCGCAGATGGCTGCGTGGAAAATGGTGCCAGCTGAGCAGCAGGTACGTCGAGGGCCAGACACTCATTTTGTTGTTGGCTCTAGACGCATTATGCAGGGTGTAATTGATACGAGGCAGATCAAGCAGTCATTGTTGTTGGCTCTAGACACATTACCGTTTTGCTGTTGGCTCTAAACACATTACGCAGGGTATAATACGAGGCCTTTTGTTTTATGGATATGGGATCACGGTCAGCCGGCCATAACACCCTGATACTGAATCTCCCATCTTCCGCATCATGCGGGCGTTACGGTCCGCGACATTCCGATGCCATTAGGTCTATACAAGGTCATTTCTACCCCTGGGCATACTTTCGATTGTACGGATGAGCATACACTTTTAGTAACTTGTACTTGGTAGTATAGTTTCTATCAGTAGATGATTAACTCTACAAACCCTATGCTGTAAGTGTTGATCGTACCATTTCAAGTCACAATACGAAACGTGCCGGTGCTCTCAATCATCTGCGGACGGAGTGGTAGTCCGAGGGATCTCCACCTGTAGCTTAAGCTTAGACGGCGCCCCCCTCGCGAAACGTTTCGTCCCGTAGCGAAGTCCTAAAATGGACAAGACTGAGAGCTGTTGGTCGATAGCACCATGCTCCTTAGCATCCATTTCCCACGCCGTATCCCTGTGAGTGAGCGGAGGATCGGACACGGTCACTGTAAGTATGTTTGACCAATCGTGAGAAACGGTACATCAGTCAGCCTCGCTCAAGTCTTGCGGTGATGGGAGTATCAACAACCCTGCGCCGGGTGATGTCGGGCTTAGTCCATACCGCTCCAAGGGATTTGTGTAGACATCACAACTCCCAGGAAACAAACCCAAATTGCTTTGCTTCAACTTACGCATATTTTCACTATTTGCTAACAAAACGTATGAATGTGTATGGCTAATTGCCATTATATCAGCGAAGATTTATAGGCATTAGTTCCTTTTCCCCATAGTGCAAAAAAGAAAGTGTAACGACAGGTTGAAACCAACGCAGATATTTTGAAAGCTAAGATCCAAACGATGGTGTCCAAATCTCGCTGCTGGTAAGCCTTTCCTCAAGAGGAAGGCGTCCACGTATGCACTGCTTGCATGATGCTACAAGCCCTCTAACCAGGGTTACATAACTGGTACAGAGCGAGGAATAACCAGAGACTGTTTGTACAGGCGCCCAGAACAAGCCACACGGTTGTAGAGAGACCTGGAAAAACCTGGTCATCATTTTGGTGCCGAATTCTTCACATCTTGAGAGTCATCGGACTGGCAATACATTCACATCACTGATAATGTCAGATAGCCCTACCAATATAACAATTTAGTCAAGCAGTAGAGCAACAGCTCCAAGTCACTCGACTTACTGCCGCCTCATTGTGCAAATGATCTTATGTGGTCCTGCTTGGATCTACGCGAAGGCCGAAACCCTCTCATCTTCCGTACCTCAACCAACAACGTGCCAGGTGTGAAACGATAATACCTCATACCTCGACCAACAACATTCTGTACCTCGGCCGTAATCCGTTTACCAGGCATTCCTTTGACGAAGGTTCACTCAGTATCCTGAAGAAAGATACGTAGCAATTTCTCATGTATAAAACCCCGTTCGGCACCCGAGTAGATCGAGGAGCACATCATTGTCTACTGCATCACTACAGTTTTTACCATTCACTTTACCATCAGTTCAGGCCGTCAGCCCAGACGATCACTCAGCATCGACCTTCTACAGCCCGCACAGAAGCCCTACGACAGTCAGACGACAGTCAGCATGCAGTTCTTTAAGATCATGTTGTTGGGCGTTGCTGCCATGCTCTCCGTTCCCGGAGACGCCTGCAAATGCTACAGGACTGAAGGCGGCAAAAACAACGGCGCCACCCACAAGTGTTGCAATGAGTACGGTGGAGTTTACTCGGGCAACGATTGCAAGGCCGGCTCGATCTCGGAGCACCTGCGAGGGTTCGACAAATGTTGCAAGGGCCAAGGATCCGACTGCGACTACCCTGGTCGCAGATCCTTGGAGTCTGGGTCTTCTTAGACCTATCACAACGAAGCCTCACGACATCTCTATGTACTTCCGGTTTAGTTGTTTACAGGTATATAAGCCACCAGCCCTTATCATGACCTATTCTGACCGCTTTGCTAGTCAGGCTTTTTCGTATGGCGGTAAAAAGTAGGAATTGCAGATGGGATAAGACATGAGCACGGATTAGTGCCGGGGCCAGTCGGATTAGTACGGAGCCATCTTTGATCACCATGCTCCTGAGCTATAACATGCAACTATATAGACCCCTCGCCCCCAAATTCCACTTTAGAGTAGACTTGGCTATTGTTATACTCACCTTTCAATCTTCACTCCAACCATTACTTACACAATGTTACGGCGGCTGTGGCGCTGGTCACCACTTCGATTCCGACGGGTCATACTTCGAAATGTCTCCATTATTCGATACCTCTTCTTGATTTTTATTGCTTGGACTGTGCTCGACATCTCCCTCGTCCACCACTGCCTGCACATCGCAAGCGTAGAACTCCCAGCTCAGAGTGTACTTCGGAAGCCCGTCCGCGTATATATTGCGAGCTTGCACTGGAACAATGAGCGCATCCTCCGCGAGTCTTGGAACACAAGCGTTTTGGATCTAGTCAAGGCTTTCGGCCCCAGCAATGTGTTTGTGAGCGTGTTCGAGAGTGGCAGCTGGGATCACTCCAAGGGAGCCCTCCGTGAACTAGACAAGGCTCTCGGCATACTGGGAGCAGCGCGGAATGTCACCCTGGACGAGACTACCCATAGCGATGAAATTGCGTCCCCGCCCCCAGAGCCAGGAAGTAACTGGATCAAGACAACACGTGGCCAGGTGGAGCTTCGGAGGATCCCATATCTTGCCCGGCTACGAAATACATCTCTACAACCCTTGAGAGATATGGCCAAAAATGGGACGACGTTTGACTACATCCTTTTCCTAAACGATTTTGTCTTTACTGTAGAGCTTTGTTCAACTCCCCTCGTCGTATCTCATTAACTAATTCTCTCTAGGTTGCTGATGCACTCACTTTACTCAACACAAATGATGGCAACTACGCCGCAGCATGTTCGTTGGATTTCAGTCACCCACCCCACTACTACGATACATTCGCGCTCAGAGATGCAGAAGGCCATCAGCATGCTTTACATCGACCCTTTTAGTCTTTATGCCCGCAGCAACATTTACAGGCGATAACGCGATTGCCTTCCGGGGGATTGATGATACTCTCGCCGATATGCATCTTGAGGGTTCAGAGTGCTGCCTAGTTCATGCAGATAATCCAGCATCAGCAAAACAAGGTGTATACCTGAATCCCAATGTCCGTGTTGGTTATAATCGCCATGCCTACAATCTAGTCCACCCGGGTGGATCATGGCTTACCCAGTCCGATATTATCACAGGTTTATGACAGAATAGACTATCGAGGTGATTTACAACACCATGGTTCCAGGAGTGGACAGTATGGAGGCGGGCGTACAAGTGGGAACAGCAGAATCCTGGTCGTAAAGAGGACGGGACAATATGCCTCATCAATGAGATGCAGGTCCTCGTTGCAAATGGCTGGCCACATGTATAGTCGGTGTACGTTTTTTGTACAGCAAAGGCCTAAACAGAGAGATGAGGAGAATATATAGTTTAATGGAGGGGGGACAAGTCAAAGGCGAAAAACAAAAACTGGCGTGGTTGATACATACAGCGAGCCTCGACACTCACTGGCTATCTCGAGAAGCTCGGATCTCCGTTCGCCACTCTCTTTAAGGACGGGTGAAAGGAAGAAGCCGGCTATAAGATGAGACTAAGAGAACGCATACACTCGCTTTAGATGTTCTTTTCTCTTGGCCATTTGAGCTGTGTTGAACCCGACCTCACCGTGAACCACCACCCGGAGCTTGGTGTGATTGCCTGCAATGTCCAGACTGTTCTGCAATCTTTCCGGACCCTTTCGGACTGCCTTACCAATCAAGCCCAATCTTCAGATCTACCTCAAATCATGATGCCAGAGCTTGAAACGATCCTAGATCTCGCAAAGCTTAGGATGTGATAAGTAATGACAGCATTCGGGGACAACTTGCCCTCTAGGCGTAGCGATAGGACCAAGTAGCTTTGGGTATAATCTCGGCGATAGCTAGTTATCCAAAGCCCCGACATGACTTCGTTTCATAGGCCTAGAGAGCAGCATCGTTGTTGCGACGATTCGTCTGTGAATTTGGCGATCCTTCGCACTGCTTCTACCACACTTGTGAGTGGGACAATCATCAATCCAAGGTACTTTGGCCGAGTGGTTATGGCGCTGTGTTCAGGTGATATCATCACTAGTGACGATTCGCAGTCTCGAAAGAGGCGTGGGTTCGAGTCCCACAGGTATCATTCCTTTTTGGCTTTTGAAGATGAATTTCTCTACTTTTTGTCTTGTTTACTTGCGAACAATCAATCCTCACATGGAAGTAACGTGCTCACTGTGATATATGCTGAGGTAGTCTATATATCACAGTTAGAGCTCTACGTTGCGGTGCACCAGGTAGGCAGCCAGTCTTTGAGTACAGAGTTGATTAATTAAGGTGAACCTTTTTCTATTTGCATTATAGCCTACTCACTCAGCTCCTTACACTAGCCAGTTCCGCGCATTTACGATCAAATGCTTTTATGATAATTGATAGGTATACGAATAGATTGCTTGGCCCCATCCCTCACTGTGGATTGCCATGAATAAAGAAAGCAGTTGTTGGCAAGGTTTTGCATAGGTCCGTGGTGCGCAGGCTACCCTACACCGCAAGCTATTTCCTATTTCCGCGAATGTCTGTAACAGGCGCAACGTAGAGAGATCCTCCACGAAATTAAAAATACAAATACAAATAGGACACTATGAGATCTACATCGTACGCAGCGCGGAGAGTTTGGGCCTCTGTAACCCAAGATAGTGATGGCTCAGAGCCGAGAGTAAGGAGATGGAGCCCGTCTCTTGAACGCAAGGGGACCCTCGAGGGGTCTTGCAGCATCCTGACGCTGAGACCGGAAGAGCAAGGAGGCAGAAGGCAGAAAGGGAGAGGGGACCGACGATGCTTTCGCTACGCTATGACAGGCATCTTAGATGGATGGGCTGGGCCGTGATATAAGTGCGATGTGCAGTAGAGGCTGTAAGGGGTTGACATGGGAGATTATTGATGCTTGAAGCAAGGGCAAGGGTGGAAACCATGGCGTTATGTTCGATTGAACTTCGCGATTAGGCGCTTATCAATCTAGTATTGAACCGGCCAATGACGTCCCATTGGTCATTCTTTGCTTGCCCTGTTCTCACTAGTTGAGAGAATATACTCCTTCATAGATAACCTAGGAGAATACTCGGTTGTGCATCAAGCTATGCATCGTCTGAGTAGGTAGGTGATTCAACCGACCAACCACAAATATATGCACAGTCGGCGCTGAACAGCTTCGCCAACGACCCCCTTCCTTGAGCCCTCCCTTGTCTCCTGTCCAACATCCCCCGAGACAGCGGTTCTGCTGGGCTTGTTGACTTGGAGCGGAAAAGGAACGTCAACAACAGCAAAAGGGAAAAAGACCTGCGCTCCGATTATCTGATTCAACTCGGTGTCTCATTCTCCCTTCCATATCCTCCCGCATCCATCCGCATATCTCTACCTCGGCACTGTCTCAGATACTACACCAACTGCGACCCACCGTTCGTCGTCGGCTGTCGACCCAAGAGGTGTATGCGACATGGGCCGGCTGAGCTCGGTTGGACAAGCACTTTTCGGTGATGCCTTTTCAGCCTGCGATGGTGATACCACCGGCTGGCCCCTCGTCACCATATGCGCCTACTTGGAACGAACACCACGCTCCGTCAGACGACGGGTGCTGCTAGCCTCGGAGGCGGCGGCTTAACGTTACTACTACTACCTACATAGGTAGCCAGCGAACGACAGCTTTATCCAGTCGCTCCCTCACTAACCAACTCCCCATCCCATCCCGCCCAAAAGCCCAAGCACGGCCGGGACGGGAAGAAAGCCCCGGGCCCAATGCCAAGGTGGGGGCAAGAAATTCGCCTCGGGGGTTAGCAAAAAGCGTTGGGCTGAACGACGGCGGCAGGGCGAGCTTGAAGCTACATAGCACTATGACAGTAGCACTAACACCAAGGCTGGTAGCCCCGAGGAAAAAGCTCGTTGGCGCCGTTCGGGATGGACGCGGTCGCGACGCGATCGGGGTGTGTGGATGTGTTTATGTTTAAACAAACAAATGCAAAACCCCGCCATAGCGACCGTCGATGCCGACGTCGACGAAGATGGGTGCGGCGAATGGGGGCTTTGTCCATGTCATTCTGGACCGGAGCATCGGAGTCGGCATAATTCGAGGCGGCTCCGCTACCGAGATTGGCTTCTCCATCGACCCCAGAGCAATGGAGCGTTGGGCAGGGGTGGACCACGTCACTAGAACGTGGAACTCATTCGAGGTGTTCGTCTAGACTTTAACACTGGGTCTCCGGATATGTCCATGGCGATCTGCCTCAAAGGGAGGAATGCCAACTCCGCAGTCTGATTCAGAGATGGCTTCTCGTGGTGTTCATCAACGGACGGACGGTCCAACTGTAGGTAGAAGGGCATCGCGCAGTCAACATCGCAAGTGCAGTACCTTTTGATGTCATGAAGATGTCATAGGTAATTACTTCCATCCAACTAGAGCGTGGAGCTCCACCGAGCCCTGGAAGTTAGGCTTACATACTAGAGCGCAGGCCTATGTAACATGAGGCCCAATTCCAGAAGCAATGTTTGCTGTTAGCTGCTTGGTGCAGGCCTTGTTTCCCTCGCTTATTCTGAGGTTCAACGAAAGTTGATGTCAGCATCCGCTCCATTTGAGTACGTAGTAGTTGCGCCTCGGCCTGGGGTCAGGGATGTGCTGCGCGTGCTACTGGGCTGGGATGTTGAGACTTGGGAGAATGCGGGATGGAGCCTCGACGGCAGTCTTGGACGTTCTGGGTCTGGTTTCTTGCAGAGGCACCTGGGATTCCACGAGGACATTCTCGTCTCGACCGGCAAGGCCTAGGTTCGGGCTGGGCTGGGCTGGGTTGCTGGTGGTCTTGAAATTTTCTTCTTTTTTCGTCTGGACCTCGAACGGCTTCCCTTGCTGTCGACGATTGAGTCCCTGCTGGGCGCATCTTACCAGCAAGCCTTGTCTGCAGCTGACTGTGGCGGCTGGTGGAAACCATCCTGCTGAGTGCTCGCGGCCGCCCTTTCACGGACAGCTAATCATCCCTGTCCTAAAGATCAAACGGAAGAACAAAAGGAAGAAAGCTGACAGGCCAGGGAGGGGAGCCGGGTTGGGAATCCTTTTCGCTGATCAGTCCTCCACAAAATTAAAAGCCGAGACCAATGAATGAGAGCCGGAAACCAAGGAACCCGATCGATATGCACAGTCAAGGTTGGTTGACCTTACATTATGACGCCGTCAGTGTGTGATACGAGTGGGAAGCCCCCGTGCATACTATGTAATTATACGGAGCACACTCCAACAACTAGAGATACAGAAAACCAGACTATTGACTGGAAAGCTAGCAATGGAGAACTAGTAGTCCCAGGTCGGTTGGCGGGTCGGGTCGGGTCGGTCACCAGTCATCAAGCCCTCCTCATTTGTCGGGCGTGGTTTTCGGAAATCAAAAGAATTTCTCTCCCGTGGGCTTGTTGCTGCGTCTTTGCCGTGTACCTGCATTGTGCATCATCCCAGCAAGGTACCCGGGAGCACGGTTGCAGTTCCTCGCAGCAGTTGTACATACGAATACTCGGACTGGGTGAAAAAAGACCGAATTTCCTCTTTGTCTGTAGAATATGTATGAATAAATAAAGAGTGACCGACCATGAAGTACGAATACGGGCAAGAAAAAAAACGGAGGGACCCAACTCCCAGGAGTGTTTCGGGAAGCTGGAATGAGAAAATAGTGCAAAAAAAGGGAATAGTTCAGGTACCGCGGCGTTGTAATTGGCGGGCTACTTCGTGCACCCCGGGTAGCATCCGACTGTGCATAGGTACCCACAGGCTGTCGCTTTCGCTTCTCACTCATTATTCTTTCGCCTCTTGAACTACAAGCACCCATGTCGTCTTACCCTTCCTCTCCCTTCCTCTCCCTCTCTCGCTTGGCTTGGCTAAGGTCCAGTGAGAGCGCCAACCTGGGGCGCTAGCTTGACAAAGTCCACACCCAATATCCAATGTGGGAATGGGCTCAGGCACCAGGAACCGCGGCGCCGTTGGTGGGGGACGTGGGGACTGTTAGGGGAGAGTCCAGTGGGCTGCAGTGGATACAGGGGGAGCCCAAGGGGTTCTGAGCGATTCAATGCCCGGATTACCCCTGCCATCTCGCCATGCACTGTAGTTCCTCATTACATAGTAGATTTTCAGTCTTTGAATTTGTTTTTCTTGTTCATTGCGTTGGCTCATAGGTAGCCCGGCAGATAATTATACAGTGGAACTTTCATGCCAAGTTTACCTGTTGTCATTGATCATCGTCAAAGACTGGTTTCTGCATCTTTTCTTTCCACCTCCCCAGCGCCATGGCTCTGGGCCTTCGTCTCCCCACTGACCTAAGGCATATATGCTCTACAAATTATCAAGGCTACCTACCGAGCACAGCACATTCAGCCCAGGACCACCACCAATCCCATCCATGCGCGCTCATGCACATGCAAGCGCATCTGCGTGCCAGCTCTTATGTCACTGGCGCTTATGCTCTTTTGTTTTTCACGTGAAGCTTTGAGAGGCGCCGACGGGCCTAATCTCAATTCTATCTGCAAGGCAACCGTAGCTGAAAAAGAACCTGGTGCCATTTTGTACTACGTATGTAGGTGTGCGTCGGCGGCTTGCAGTTGGTAATGGAGGAGACGGTGAGCGAGTATTTTACTTGACCTGATGAATGTTGATGACGCCGAATGAGAGCGAGTGTGGAAATGAGGTCGTAAAAGAGGTTTTCCCCCTCCCCTGGCTTCTTTTCTCGGTGCTCTTGCAGCTGCTCCTCCTCTCTTGCACTTCCTTTTCCATCTCTGCTACGAGACACGCATACGCACACAAACGGCCTCTGCATACTCCGTCCTAGTGGTAGATGGATCGGACAATTCCATTCTCCCAATATACCTTACCTGACGACGTTTCATCAGAAGCGTCCGTCACCATCGTCACATCACATTCCCCAACCCCCCTCGGCTCCTCAGTTGGCCCATCTGATTCTGCCTCGCACACCGATTAGGTACGAAGCACAGAACCTACGAATAGACTCACGCAAACAAGCCTCGCCCCCAGTTATCTAGCCGTTGAATCCGCCCCCCGCGCGTCTCTTGCACACCCGTCCGCCGCCACACCTTGCTTGGGTTGGGTTGACTGACCTGACTCGAATAATCCATCGTGCACGACTTGGACTTCGCTGGCCGCGCCGGGTACGCTACCATTAGACACTTGGGGTTGGCCTTCTTTCCCTCGGCCAATAACGGTGCATTCAACCTGGCCGTTCTTCTTGTCCGTCGTCGCGCTTCGTCTCGTTCGAGGGGTAGCCAGACTATCCTGCCGACGAAGGGGAGGAAAAAAACAAGAAAACGGAAACAAGGCAGAAATCCGACCAAACGGAACAGCCGCCGTTGGGACAGACGCACACCAACAAAAGCACATCCGACGCTGGATCTCAGGCCGGCCTGTTCGCCTGTTCCCCCCTGTGTCACCTGCCCGCCTTTCTTTCCGCGTACTGTTTCCCACGGACTGGGCCACTTCTTCCCTTTGCCATCAACTCCTCCTTGTCGACTGTGCCGACGACATCGCAGTCCCCCGCTCAAGTCATCTCGTTGTTCCTTTTCGCTCCTTGCTCTCTTCTTTCCAGAACCCTACTTGCCTACCCAGTGTCGCCGTCTGGAATCTTCTGCCATAACCACACCCTTGCTTCGCCTGCTTCGCAACCCGGCCCAGAATCCCGGTCCCTAGAAACCCAATCCTACCCGCTACCGCTCATCCCGGCTTCCCCGACCGCGGTGTGCAAGGTGCGTGCTCGTGTGCGTGCGATTTCCGGCTCCAGGGCTGCGCTTTGTGCTGTGTACGAAGTAATTAGTGCGGCGATTCATCGTTACACTGAGGTGCTCCGGCTCAACTGCCTGCTGAGCCTTCTTGGTTCCAAGTACGGGGGCCAACCAAGCCTGGATTCCCAACGGCCCATCCATCGACAAACGTCATAATACTGGCCCTTCCGCTCCCGAGGTCATTTCCGTCTGGCTCTTGTCCGTCGTTCGCAACCCCGACGCAGCGCGACGAAGTCTAGCAAGCTTGACTCTGGTTGTGACATTCATTCATTTTCTTCGCTCTAACCCTAAACCCGGGAGTGACGAGACCGCGTTTGCTCAAGAGTAGCGCCCTTCTTTTCCTTTTCCTTCTCACTTTCGCTTCACGGTGCCCAGGAAGGAACCAGACTGCAAATTCGTAGCTCGTCACGCGCTACCAACTTTGCCTCCCAGACCCGCGTTCAGCACTCGACAAAAACGACTGACGGGGGCATCGACGAAAGCCCTCTCGTTCGCTTCTTCCATCAGCTAAACGACTGCGTCTCTTTTTATTCTTCTCACCGGCCATGCACCGGTAGCCATGGCACAGGGTTACTGCCAGGCCTCTCTAAACCACCACATTCGTTTTCCCGCGGCCACTGCCAGCGCTCACAGCCCGAGGCGGCAGCAAGGCCACTACTAATTAGCACATCGCCAACCAAGACAACTTCGTACCCGACCACAATCACGACTACGACTGCTCAACCACCGCCCGCCCGTGGGCCGCTGAGCCCATCACCGCATCTTTTCGAGCCCAGCAGCAGCTTGCTCCTTCACTCCCCGCTGGGCTCACATCATCATGACTCCCGCAGCCATCATCATCCCGAATGGCTCGGGCTCGCCGTCAACCTCGCCCCGGTCTCCCAACCGCAAGGTCTCTCTCTACGCTTCCCGCCTTCGCGACGACAACGGCCAGGTGCCCGCAGCCGATGCATCACGTCTCCCTTCACCCCCGATACTGCAAGAGCAAACTATATCGCTCCCCCCTTCACCAAAGGTCCAGATCATGCCCTTTGGCTTTGCCTACCGTGCCGATTCCCCGGACCTGTCGCAGCTACCACCGCTGCCCTTGTCGCCTCGATGGGATTCGCTGTCTCATAGCTCCAAATTTATCCTGCAGCCAACGCCGTCGAGCCCCTACCCAGCCTCTCCGATGGATCTCCCGCCCCATCCGCCGTCGCCCTTTGCCTACGACGCCTACAGCATCCCCTCCGACTCTCGAAACGCATCCCCGACATTCCCGCTTGCTGCAAAGTCGTCGCTAGGGGATCTGCGTGCATCTGACAGCCCGTCCGCTTCAGCCCCGGCTGAGAACTTCAACTTCTCGCGGCCCAGGAAGCAAAGCATCCGTCAGCCAATCACAAACCCGGCCACGCCACGACCCACCCCCAGCTTCAACCCTGCCGACCAGTACCTGGAACTCGTCAGCTCGCCAACCCAAAACCCCCTTTGGCCGCCAGCGCGGCCCCGTGGCCCTTCAGTCTCATCGTGTCAATCCTCTTCAACCTATCAATCCGTTCTCTCCCCTCCCGTCTCCGAACTGTTCGAATCTCGACAACCACGATCCCGACCTACTGCACATGGTGCTGCGCCCTCCCCGCGAACGCCACTGACCAACATCAACACGGACGGACCAGCGTCCCCGAACGCTGTCGCGCCGTGGATGAGTGGTGAGGAGCTGCGTTCCAGCTTCAGATCCCAGTTTACCGAGTCTACAGCTCCCGGTACCACCGCCACTGAGCGGAGCAGTGTCTTGACCAAGGACAGCTCCGTCACCTCGCTCTATCCCCTAGCTGACGTTGACGCCGAGGACGATCGCCAAGGGGAGGACGATGCCGACGACGACGAATTGAGCCTCGACGATCTTATGGGCATGTACGAGAAGGGATTCGACGACGACGAAGAAGAACCGCACATTGACAACCCCGCGAATGACCGGACAGACACCTCTGCTTCACATATCGACTATAACCTCAGCGTACGACCCGGCACGGCTGCGGACTATCGTGTCGAAGTGCGCTCTTTGTCTTCGACCGTGGATCGCAACTACAGCATCAACCAAGGGCGTGCGTCTTCAACCTCGGCCCGTCAGTACAGCATCAGCGCACAGCCAACGACCGTTAGCTACAGCGCCAGTCCGCGCCCCGACACCTTGACTTCGGATATTAGCCACCACCTGGATACTCGCCCTGCCACTTCCACATCGCACCGTGACTACTACGACTCACGCGCCCCTTCTGCCGCCTCGCATCGCGATTACCACGACTCACGCCCTGTCTCTTCGAATTCGAACCGTGACTACAAGATGGAACCCCGCCCTAGCACTTTGGCTTCAGACACGGAGCCAAATCGCAGCTTCATCCAGATCCAGGTCGAGGACGGCGAGGTTGATGAGGACTTCCCCCGTCGCAGGGCAGACTCGATTGATAAGCCATCCACCTTGGACGCAGAGATTCGCATGTCCAAGATGATCTTCACCAGCCCTGCCTACATTGCGTCCGTTCCACACATTGCTGAGAACTTGGCCCGAAGGAGTATGGACAAACGCGAGCTGGACAAGCGCGACTCGGCCAAATCGATGGATTCAGAGCCCTCTGTCATCTCTCAACAACGAACTCCACTGAGCGAGAACGGGCTTCTATTTTCTCCCGTCGCCGCCGAGATCACTTCCCCCATTTCTTCCCCCATTTCCCCTCCCATTTCGCCCCCCAACGACGATACTAAATCTTCCATGCCGCCTCCTATTGCCGAGAAAGCCTCAGCTTCCCTCATCTCGCCGCCCACCTCACCACCACCGACCATAGCACCGGCCATCGCTCCGCCTCCGCCTGAAGATCCCAGCTGCCGTGACCGGTACGGCTTCAAGAAGGAGAATCAGTACGTAAGCCGACAACAATATGACACCTGGAATGCCGGTTACACCGAATACCTAGCCCGGCGACGGAAGAAGTGGGTTGGTTATCTCAAAGACAGTGCGTTGATGACGGACCACCCGAACCGATTTCCGGCGCCAAACGCCAAGACGAAACGATTTGTTCGCAAAGGCATTCCTCCGGACTGGCGAGGTGCCGCTTGGTTCTACTACGCGGGTGGACCGGCCATCTTGGCCCAGCACTCGGGTCTCTATGACAAGCTCACAACCAAAAAGGCAACTGAAATAGACAGCGAGGCTATCGAGCGGGATCTCCACCGCACATTTCCCGACAACGTCAAGTTCAAGCCACCGGGTGGCTTCCAGGCAGCTTCAGCTAGTGCTAGGGAGAGTCGATCGACCATGACATCCGACTCTGTTCGAGGCCACAGTCCGGTGCCGCCTCCGGGGTCCGAGGACGAGCCGCCGATCATCACTTCGCTTCGACGAGTTTTGCACGCATTCTCCGTGTATAACCCTCGCATCGGTTACTGCCAGAGTTTGAACTTCCTGGCTGGCCTCTTGCTTCTCTTCGTCGAGACGGAGGAGCAGTGCTTCTGGTTGCTCAACGTCATCACCCGTATTTACCTTCCGGGGACTCACGAGACAAGCTTGGAGGGCTCCAAGGTGGATCTGGGGGTTCTGATGACGGAGCTGCGGGATACGATGCCAGGCGTCTGGGACAAGGTTGGGGGTGACTTGGAGGCTGAACCCAATTCGCGTCCGGCAACGAGCAAGTCAATCCGCCTGCCTCGGTCCCGGCGCAGGGATCTTTCACGACTGTCGACGGACCGCCTACCCCCAATCACCCTCTGCATGACGGCATGGTTTATGAGCTGCTTCATTGGAACGCTGCCCATCGAAACGACACTCCGCGTATGGGACGTATTCTTCTACGAGGGATCCAAGACGCTCTTCCGTATCTCGCTGGCTGTTTTCAAGCTTGGAGAGCACGAGATCAAGTCGGTTGCGGACCCGATGGAGATGTTCGGTGTCGTCCAAAGCATACCCCGCAGGCTGATTGACGCCAACGGTCTGATAGACGCGTGTTTCAAGCGACGTAACGGCTTCGGACACTTGAGCCAAGACCAGATCGACGTGCGCCGTCAGGAGCGCCGGGCCAAGGCACAGTTTGACCGGGTTCAGCAGAACAAAAGCAAGACGACGCAAACCTGGAACGGGACACAATCAGATACGGAGGGACGGCCGAAAGAGAAGGGCTTGTTTGGGAAGAGGAGGTCCCCAACGGGCTTGTAATACGACCTTGGACATCCATACGTGCACACCAACGCACTGACTTAGACTCCCTCATACACTTTCTTACAACAAGCATGTCGGTTCTTTCTCCGACCTATACCCAACCAACCTACAGCATACCAAGGCCAAGGTGGCGGAGCCACCTGCTCTGCATATGGCATGGCGTTTCAGCGAGAGGTGCGGCTCGCTTCTTCATTCTACTTAGCGGCAGTGCGTCTGCATTTGTTTTACTTCTTCTTGCCGACTTTCTCGGCTCTGTTCACAGCATACCATATTTTTCCTTTCTGTTGTCTAAAAAAAGGGTGTGGGAGGGAACCGAGGGACGGACGGACGCATGGGAGGGACGTACGTGTTGAGGAAAAGAAAACTTGTTTATCATAATGACGACGGTTAACGGCTTCACTGCGACAAAAGTACAATATCACAAGTACAGCGGACACGACAGAGGAAGAGGGGAGAGTGTCTTGAGCTCGGGAAGGCTGTCGGGAAGTGTTTTATATACCTAGAGGAACCATTTACGAACTGGATAGAGGCAGGGGGGATGGAGCATCTGTAGATGGAAACTGATGAAGCGATATCCCATGGAATAAAGATTCAACAATCTCAACGTAATGTTGAATGGCTCTTGTCTGGTGACCTGGTTTGTTGGTGTTTTGGATATAGATGGGCTCGCCGTGGTATGGCAGCAGCTGCCCCTTTGAATACGTTCTACGTTCTGGTTGTGTCTGTTTTTCTCGGCAATTTCCCATTCATTTCATTGCATCATATATGCCCACGGTCCCCTCCAGTTCCCCAGCTTTGCTCATGACGCCACGGGGGGAAAGGTCGGCTCGGTCTTGGCGTACCTCTCGACGCTGACGCTGACATTCTTCTCCCAGGCGGCGCGGTCGTTGCGGTACTCTTCGGCGATGCGGTCCTCGAGGGGGTCGTCGGGCTGGGGCTCGAGCAGCAGGTTGCGGACGGCCTCGAGGACGGCGCGCAGCTTGGTGCTGGGCTTCCAGGCCTCGGGCTTGAGCAGGCCCAGGCAGACGCTGCCGAGCGAGTCGTTGGTGACGTTGGGGTGGTAGATGCGCGTGGCGAACTTGACCACGGGCGCCTTGAAGGGGTAGTCGGCGGGCAGCGAGAGCACCAGCCCGAAGGTGCCCGGGTGGTAGGCCGAGGGCGCCGGGGGCCGCAGCGTGACGTGCCAGGTGTGGATTGATTGCGAGGGCGGCAGGGCGACGGTGAAGCCCTCGGGGGGGTCTTGGGAGACTTCGGCGAATTCCTTGTGGGGGGGAGGAGGAGGGATGTTAGTATGGGGGGGATATGAGGCGATGCGGGAGAGAGAGAGAGGGGGGGGGGATGGGAAGATACCTTGGTGATGCGCTTCGTGGACGACATTGCGGCGGCGGTGATGGCTGGCGTTGGTGTTGAGCTTCAAAAGAGAAGGGGGGGAGGATAGCTTGGAGGAAGCGCTGTCTTGTAGATACGCGAGCTGGTGTGTTTTTTCAGACACAACAAGTATCCGTCTTCGTCTTCTCTCCAGCCGCCTGCTTCTTCAGGTGACTTCACAAGCCCTGTGTCGATTCCAGAGCTGTAAAGGGTTTGATTTTGATTTTAATGCTGGTGGAAGAAAGAAGAAGAAGAAGAAGAAGAAGAAGAATGAATGAAGTTATGACGATAGGACGGATGGATATGGGTGGTGGGGTAAACTTGGTCGCAACGCAACCCAGCAGAAGTTCGAGTCAAGTCACAGGGTGTTAAGCTACTATCTAGGTCTAGCCCCTTCTAGGTACAGGCCACCTCAGGGGGAAGCTTGCAGTGAGTTACAGTGGGGTTGACCAACTTTCTCATGTTCCCGTCGTTACGTACCCTTCACCCACGTAAGTACCTACCTACTCATCTTAGTGGTGAGGTGAAGAAGAATGGGGCCTGGCTGGTGCACGCGTGAATCAGGCAACGTGTTTTCCAGGGATGGGTCCTTGGAGACTGACATCGCTGTGGGTTGGGGTTTTCGGGGAGGGAGGGATGGTTGAAGGTGTTGGGGTGGATCACGTCGTGAGAGTGCTACCTTGTAGTCTGAGGTTGACATGGTGTCACAAAGCCAGCAAGATGGAGAGAGACAACCGGTTCAAGCCTCTATACAAGCATAGTAATAACTGATTACCTCGCTAATTAGTTGTGTCCCTGTTGTCCCTCACTCCTCCCAGCAAGTAGGTACTCAGTGCTAGTTACCGTACCTTGCATAGATCGATGGTACGTACCTCTCGGTGAACCCTCGGTGAACCCCCACATTCCCCCCCCACCCAG